>VWZU01010915.1:263981-317763 GCA_013397095.1 Sterrhoptilus dennistouni
AAAAAAAAAAAGTTTGCTCAGCTCGATGGTGTGAACAGAAGTGGAGCTGCGCGATCCGCCAGGATTAGTGTTTAATCTGTTGTCTCAAACAGGGCTTTTTACAAAGGCCTAAAGACATTTCATGAGCTGAGAGGGATGATGAACTGGAGGTTTATTACTCTGCAGTTAAGTCCAGTGGTACAGCAAGTTCACTTTTAAAAAATACTCTCCAAGAAAAAATCCTGCAGACATTTTGGTACAAGAAATAAGTGTCGTCTTGAAACTCCATCTACTCTTCACATCTCTTCTGGCATAACCAAAGCAAAAACCACCCCTAGACTGAAGAATACTGGGATAAAAGTGCTTGCACTGGGATAAAAGTGATCCAGCAGAGCAAAAGAAGCCGTACCAGTATAAAGGGGTTTATAGTGATACAACTGTTGTTACTTTTACAAGCATCAATATCAAAGTTTTGCAATCACTTCTCTGCCATAACTAAAAACCTTCTGAAGTGCAGGAGATTTAATTTGCCTGGAGCTAGAGACCAAAGTTTGCTGGACTTGTTTTCAAAAATGCTTAAATGCTTTTGGGATCTGAGGCTGGGACCACGAGGATGGAGCTGGGAAAACAGAGGGTAAATCTGGCTGGATTTGAAAGGGTGGCTCTGGATTTACTCAGGAATAAATGCATCCAGAATCTGGCTTCTGTTTATCAGACACTGGACTGAAATGGAGGGAGGTGGCTGCAGGGAGGATCGAGGGGGATGTGGCACAGCAAGTGTGGAGTGCAAAGGTGAGTCAGCTTCCAGTCCCACTGCAAACCCGTTATTTTTATTATTCTATTCTTTCACTTTCCTTCAGAAGACAGCTGGAGAATAAGAATTCTAGATTCTGTGTGCTTTCCATTTCAAAAGCAAACCAGAAGTATTTCTGGAATAACAACCCAGTGGCTCACCCAGAGCCATCAACCAACAGGCTGATCTTGAGTTCAGGGGCTGACAAATCAAGACCTCATTGATGAAATGTAATTGAAATCTGCCTTTAGATGCATGTCCTTTACTCTTTTGTTGTGTTTAAAAATATGACACTTGCTGTGTCCAAACTGACACAAATGGTCAAAGGTTGGACTCGATGATCTCGGAGGTCTTTCCCAACCTGAATGATCCTGTGACATAAAAAAGGCTCTGTTTGCACCCACAATGTCCAACTCAAACTCTTCAGCACCATTATGGAAATGTTCTTAGTTCTAGTGAAATTCAAGAACTTCTTGCTGACCGTTTCCAGCTGAGGACAAGAGAAGTTGTGACCTTTGAGGGACAAATTGTGATGGGGAGCAGGAAACTCAGGTGAGGAAAACCACACTGTCACTGACCCTGCTGTGAAACCCAACGAGAGGCTGCTCAGGGGGCTCTGGGGTGGCCAATCTGCAGGAATTCCAGCTCCATGATTCCTACCCCAACTTCCCAGGAGCAGCAATGACGTGTCAGGCCGTGCTGGGAGAAGAAGATGGGCAGGACCAGCAGCACTTGCTCACAATCTGTGGAAGTGGCTCCACTGGTGCTCCTGCTCGGGGACAGATGGCCTTTAAAGCCTGCTGTAATTGCAACGTATTGATCTGGAATCTGTGATCAATACTGTCTTTATAGAGAGAATTTTAAATATAAATTGCATCGTATATCTGTTGGCGAGGACAAAAGCCCTGTGTGATGGAGATCCCCCTCCGCCAGCCCTGGAGTGATGATGGAATACAGAGAGGGGACAGGGGACAGCCCAGCCAGAGCCACCTCTTCAATCTCTGACAGAAATCAAGCTGCCTTCCTCATTCTCTCATGTCTTTAGCAGGTTTCAACTCAAAATAACACCCACAGCATGATCCTGTCTGGGGTGTGGTTGGACCAGGCCATGGGGAACCAGCACAGAGCCAGTGTGCCCTCAGCAGCTCCCACCCAAAATTCCCAGTATTCCTTTTTCCTGGTCACCAAGGGCAGCTGGTTTTCCATGCAAATCCTGCACGGGTGCTTCCCAGTGGGAATATCCCCTTCTGGTTTCCAAGCTGAACTGTGGGTACGAAGTAATCAATAAATATGGCACTTTGTCAAAATGTGATTAAGGAAAGAAAAAGAGGCCAAAAATTAGGGAAACAATCCCTGTCATTTGAATGCATGAGAGTTGACTCAATAGCCTGTAAAGCTGGCTTGGAAGGCTTCACCCCCTATCGTGCTAATATATAATTATTGATTTTTAAAATGACTTTTTATGTCCTCCCTGATCTCTAAAAAAGCTAGGGAGGTCAGTCTTGTAAATACTTTTACAAGTAGGTAATAAAACCCATGATAACTTGCATTGACAAGTAATTACTGGGCAGGTTTGTTAGCAGATTCTCAAAGATTTTTTTTTTTAACCCAACAATTATTATTGTACTAATGACAGCCATTTTTAAAGTTAAGTGTCCTTCTCCCTTCTCAGCCTAAGTAACAAAAACCTGGAAAAAACACCTGAGACTGATCCACTGAAATTCTTATATATTAGGCCCCAAAGGGATGCTAATTACACCTCCCTGTTTTAAAATAGAACATTTTTTTTTTTTTCAGGTGATATGGCTTATTTTGACACGGATGGTGGCGGGAAGGGAGTTCTGGTTTCTGAATTAAATCTTTCAAAGCAGCGTGCAAGGGTAACAATTCTCCCTGCTTTATTTCAGTGCAAGAGCATAAACAGCTTGGATATGTGGTGTATCAATATGCCACTTGTTAATAAGCAAGGACGTGAATCATAAATATTCGGCTGTTTGATCACCAGGCTTTTAATTAATGTTTTGATGATCTCCAATAAGAATAAAAGTCAGAGCGGTAGATATTGAGTAGCGGCGACAGAGAAAAGATGCAATGATTTTTTGTGTTACCTGATTTATATGACAGAAAAACTATCAACTCATCCAGTTTCGTACAGAGAAAAGAGAGGAGAGACGTACATTTTCCTTTTTTTTTTTTATATCGTATTGTGTAAAAAAAAAAAAAAAAAAATCACTTAATTCAAATGTGTACCTAAAACGTTCCCCGAGGACAGAGATGCAGGAGAAATGATCAAGCTTTAGCACTGTGTGATGAAGGTTTGTGGCCAGATTTTTAAACAGAGTAGCTGCTGCCACGCAGCAAAGACTCCTGAGACAAAACCTGACCTCCCTCAGGGGGTTCAGCCTCTCCAAAACCTCCCCAAACCTTTGCAGCTCCGGGATGGGGCCGTGTGTGCTATAGTCACCCTGAGCTCGCAGGGCACCAGCAAAGCCCCTTTCCTGCCAAAATTGAGCAGCTGGTGCCCCAAATAGCCCCAGCTCTGGGTGCTGAGGGCTGGCTGGGGACTCCAGGCCTCCTTTTTGTGGGAAGAAGCTCCTGAGAGCTCCCCGTGTGGGAATTCCTACAGCTCAGCCTTGCCACAGGTGCAAACCCCCAGCGTGGAGAATCCTATTAAAGAACAGCCAAACTCCCAGCTGTGACAGCGTCACCTGTCAGATGCTGAGAGCAGCCCAGTATTTTCTCCCTGCACCCAAAAGCTCGGGGAAAGGAGCCACACATGCAATTTCTCCCAGGGGTGATTTTCTGGAGTGCTCATGGCCTTTGGGTTGGCACCACAGGCCCCACCTTGAGCAACTTCACCTCATAACTCCAGCCTGGGCTGTGCAATTTAACAGCTTCTGAGGAGCTCGATGCTAATGCATTGATTTTGCTTTAATAGAATTTTGTTGTCAATGGCCGGTGCTCAGCATGGTGCAGGCTTCAATCTTAACCCATCTGAAGGCTCTGCTCGTTTCCAGTTGAGCTCCGTTCATTTCCAGTTGAATAGGTTAAGCAAAGACAGACCTCACTGTTCTCAATTCACTTTATGATCCTCCCATCATAAAAAATAATATCAGCACCTTGCTTTTCATGTCAGAACTACATTTGAGCTGCTATTCCCTATGCCCATGAGTAAATCCCATAAAAGCCGCCCCGTTGTACTGTCGCTATTTTTCCTTGTGGATGATTGATTGATGGATGAGTGCTGACACTTCAATGAAGCTATTTCGACTGCCATCTCAATCCGATGATGTGAGGGGTATATTTTCTGTCCATGCCTCATTACTTCAGAATGACATTCCTGGAACTTCATTTACTTTTTCCCTCCTTCCCTCAAGCGCCATATTTTTTCCCATCTAGGTTATGCATGCCATAAAAAAAGCAATTTGCTATTATATGTGGCATAAGGGCAACACTTTCCCTAGGAGGTAAATAAGAAGGGCCTTTTTTTCTCCTCCATGTTGAGTTTAGGGATTATGTCAAAATTTCCTGAGCAGTGCCAAAACAGGCCCTTCTGCACAGGCCACAGGGAATGCAGGGAACACGTTTAGTCTGATTTTGTGACTGCTGCACTTCAATTACATCCTCCAATATCGCAAACAAAACAACAGGAACAGACACTCCAAAGCCCTTTCTGATTTGAGAAAGAGCCTCTTCTCCACTTGTGCCTCGCATACTTTGAATATTTCATTTGCCACGGAATAGCGATTTACAACTTGATCCAGACTTATTTTTCCTCGGAGAATAGGGGGAAGTTCATCGTTAAATGCAGAGATGGATTTGTCTACTGGAGGTTGTTTTCTCTGAGCGAGAGCAAACAGGGCTGCGCCTGGATTTCCAAGCAGTGCACTAGGAACAGTGGGACTCGTGACATTGGCGTCTCCTGGAAGAGTCTGGGAGTTGACTTGGGACCCGATTTTAATCTGTGTAATACAGTATTCCCGTTAATAATAATGTATAATTAAGACATCCGTTAAAAATCCATAACGTTAATTTAATGGAGAAAATCTAATACAGTTCTATTGGAATTTTTACGTTAAATTAACTTTAACGGGCTTTTAATGGATGTCTTAATTAGATCTCATTATTAACGTGAATATTCCACAAATTAAAATTGGGGCCCTCCAAGTTTTAATGAAAAAAAGTTACAAGCACAAATTTGAAATTGCCTTTTTTGTTAGCCCCCTTTCTCCCAGGTCGGGTGGTGCTCGCCGGGCCAGACACAGCTTGGACACCAAATTCTGATCCCAGTTTTGGTGGCACAAATCCAAAATCACTCGGTTGACCACAACAGAGTTTCGGATTTACACTCACCTAACTGAGAAAGGAATTCTACTTTTATTCTTTTATATCTATATATAGATATTTATATAGTGATATTTATATATAGATATATCTATATTTATATAACGTTCAATAATCTAACAATAGTACTTTTTGTTTAAAAATCCCTCCATCCCATATGTCTCGTCATAAACTGTAATGGAGATTTAAATATATTTATATATATCTGAGGAATAAAACAAACTGAAAATAATCCATTTCAAACAAATCTTTGGCAGCAACATGGTTAAGCATAACTATTTGAACAACTTGCACAGAAGATTAACATTGTTCAGAGGTTTTTTGGCTCAGAATCTGTTTTAACTTAATAATTCTTGTACTTACTGTGATGTATTGATCCCTAGTGCAATGACTGGATTGGGCAACCCAGGTGCAACAGTAATAGCTGCACAGAATAGAAACATTTCCTTTAGACAAACTATCCCAAAGGGGTTATAAATAGGAAATGGACATTACCATGAAAAGTAAAGCTTCCAATGTGACTGCATCTTGTGTAGCACACTTGGACATTAAACTATGAAGAATTCTTTTTTTTTTCATGTCAAGTGTTACAAATTGACGAAATAAGTACATCAATGTTCTCAGTCATTATCTTACTTCAGTGGCACTTTGTTTTAGTGACAGCAAAAAGGGACAGCGGAGACCAGACAGCCCCAGTGCAGTTTATCAATGAAAATCTAATATCGTCCATAAGCAGGGGAGCGGAAATCAATACTTCATTACCAAATTGTTAGTGAGGATGAAGAAGAATAGCAGGAGTTTTTTGGCAGCCTCCTCGGTCCGGGTTGCTGTGAGTTCAATGTCAGGGCCGCGGTGGCGAGCGGGGCCGGGCAGAGCTGGGCTGGAGAGCTGGACTAAGGCATTCGTCCTGCAAGCACAACAACAACAGCCACATTACACGGTCTGATCACACTGAGCAGCCACTTCCAGACATGGAAATGGCTGCAAGTGAGCTCTGCTTTGTTTTCTGCACCCACAGGTGTTGGAGTCCAGGGAATCCCTGGGAAGTCACAGACCTCGGTAGAGAGGCCTGGGACCTGAGCAAGAGGGTCTGGGGTCTGTGCAGGGGGGTTTGCCTGGCACAGAGCCCATGAGGACACAGGCTTTGGTTTTGGTCCATGAGAAAAACATCCAACATAGAGAAGAACTGCAAGTCACAAATGTGTGACAGACAGTAGTGTGGTTTATCACCAGGTAGAAGATTTTTGTAGTTTTGGGATTTTTAGAATGTAGACGCAAAGGGACAAGATGGAGATTTTAGGGCAGTGCCCTGGGTTCTTCTTCTTCTCCCTTGGCATCCATCTCCTGCAGTGACAGGGGCACAAAGTAGTTTCAGTGGATTTTGTCAAAGTAGAAATGACCCTGTTAGTACAGGTGATAGACATTGGCACAGAATTGTAAACAATGGGTATGTAGTTATCTGTATAAGAGGTAGCGACCTCCCATCACAGAGGGAGTCACATCGTGTCTGAGCTGCTGTGAACACCATGGCCAGACACAGAGAATTGTAAGATAAGAATTAATAAACAACACGAGAAACCAAGAAAACCAAGACCTTGAGACTCCACTTCATTCTCACGCCGACCACTGAACACAGAGACACAGAATCAGATTCAAATCCTTCAGAGGTCAGGAGGGAAAAACACTCCCTGGAGCCCACAAACCACCAGCCTTGAAATCTCGGGAGGAGAGAAAACCATAAAACCCGAGACACAGGCTCACAACAAGCAAGGACACACAAGTGTGCGTTGCTGTTCACGACATGAAAGAAGCTACACTCACCATCAGGTTGAAGTGAGGAAAAGAAGGGAAGTTTATTATGATTTGGGGTTTAAATAGGATTTGGGATTTAATCAAGGATTGGGAAATGAGAGGGAACACCCCTCTGACCCCAGTGTTCAAACCAGCAGTCCATCACAGAATGAGATAAGAAAATATTCTACTTTTGTTTATATTACATGTGTAAGAATCTCCAGTAGAAATATGTAAACAAGATCAGAAGGCTAAAGAATCAGCGTGACAAGTGTGGGTGGAATCCTGGTACCACAACCATGCACAGATCAGTGGGTGAACTCCAGCTGGTCACTGCTGCCCCTTACTCTGCTTCTCCCCCATGTCCCTTAAATTTGCTATTCCTTCCTACAGGCAGCCAAGAATATCTAAATATCTAAAATCTTCACAGAGAGCAGGACATCTCTAAACCCACACAATGTCCAATTTCCCCACTGTTCTCATGTTATTCCTTCTTCTTGTGGCAGCTTCCCAGCATTAAAATCCATCTTCCAATGGGCCTTTTCCATCCTGCAGCTGCTAAAAGTGCTAAGTGACTCAAGTTGTGAAGCTACTGCTACACAGAGACAGAAGGGGCTTGTTTTATTTCATTTCAAGATGTGGGTTTAAAAGTTCAGCCCAAAGCTGGGTTCTGCTTTGCTTATAACCTGGGAGAAAGATACTGTAGGAAAAAACCAACTGGAAAAATAGGGTGAGAAATGAGGCAGGCAATAAGTAGAGTGAAAGTCAATCTGGAGGGAGCAGAGAGGAAAAAAAAGAGCTGCAGTGGGCAAAGAGAAATATGTTACTGAAAAATATATTATCTGTTCAAGGCCATGGATATTTCAGCAAACACAACTCAAATCCTGCAGTGTGTTCTCTGTGTTCTGGCTAAATCAACTGGAAATTCAGTAGCAGCTTTATTTAAAGTAAAATAAACTCAGCTTTTCAAAAATTCCATATGAAAACAAAAAAGTCCATTGACTTCATGCTAGTTAGTTTATAATTTGGTTTGGTTTACAATATCCTCACCTTTTCAGTTTTCACAGTGATGCTGAGTTTTGCATTGGCAACCCAGACCTGCTGTGGAGAAACTGTTGGAAGGGAAGAGGAGGTTTTGGCAGCTGAACGTAGCGACTTTTGGCAACTGAGGATGCATGGAAGTCAGTTTGAAACTGTGGTGAATACCTTTGGATCATGATTCCCACTTAAAAGATATTAAAAGCAATCCATGTTGACATTTTAAGATGTTGCCTTTTGGTTTCAGAGGTAACACTCCAGAGCATTTCTCACTTTGCAAAGCTATTATTTTTCACTGCAAAAGGGCAGAGCTGTGCCAGTTTACACCCTGCTCAAATCTTAAAGAAATCCAGAAGCATTGCTGTTGTAGGGCCTGGAGCTGACACACAGCAACTCTGCAGCCAAATTCTCACTGTGGAATCACCTCTGCAAATGATCCAAGAGTGGGGATGGAAGAGGCTTTGCCCTTCCAAGAGGTTTCCAGGATGGAAAACTCCCTGTGACATCCCACCTGAGTCCTGCCTTGCACCGTACCAGGTCCTGCCTCCCTCATGGGGACACAGGCACCGTGGGCTGTGATGAGGGACAGTGGTGACCCTTCACTAGGTCAACTCTGCCTCCAGAATATCTTTAAGGTAGTTAAGCCAAATTAGCATCACTGAAGGTGCTAAATCTGGGGCAGGGTCTTGAAGTCACTGCAGGGCACTGGTTCTCTGCCAGTGGGGAATATTTATAAAAATTTGGATTGGAAAAATGAAAAGCCAAACTCCTGCCTCTTTTTCTTTTTGTGCAATTGTGAGGAAAGCCCTGAGAGTTTTTTAATCAGCACATCAATATTCCTGGTCACTTCCCTGTCACAGAACAACATTGAGGACACTGTTAGCCCTGGGAAGACACTTCAGAGGGAAGATCCACAAGAAACTCTTCTGGCACCAAATAAACTTTTGAGGCTCAGTGTCCATGTACTTGACTAATGGTAACATCTTTGCACAAGTCAATTCAATTGGGATTTGGCATTGATTTCCACGGGATAAGTACTTCACCCCGAAGGTCTTTTGGCCAACTGAATTCTCCATCCTTGTGGGTTTTGTTGGATTTTTTTTAAGTTTTATTGATACCACTGCAGGCTGGGACAGGACTTTGGGAAATTAATTAGTGCGAGCCCTGATCAATAAGGGTCATAGTTTATGTATTTCATTATCAAGTCTGTAAGAGATTCAGGGAGTTGGTGGGGAGCTTGTCACCTGCAGTCAGTGCAGAGCAGCCTGCACATTCCAACAACACTTGATGGGCAGAGTCTGGTGCTTCCTGGGCATTTGCTGAAATGTAGCTCGCCCTGTGCCATAAAGAAAACTCCATCATTTAAATCCCGTTCTGAAAACGTGGCTGAGGGTGTTCATTATACTGATGTCTTGTACAGCATATGTGAAATATCAGTTGCAGATACTGAAGCTTTGCTTTTATTTAACACTAATTATCGAGCCATCAACAGATGTAAAAAGTCGTATCTATTTTAACGCGGATGTGTCAGGACTCAGCATTCCTCCTAACAGCCTCCTTCCCTCTCCTCATCCATGGCACAGCTTCCCTCTCCTCATCCGAGCGCTGCCAGAAAAACGCAGCTGTGAAACCTCTGAAATGGGAGCTCTCAAACCCGTCTGCAGCCCCAGACAACTGTCAAGTGTGTGTCAGCAGCTCGCGGCACGCCCGGCCCCGGCGCTGACACCAGCACTGCCAGCCTGGGCTCCTGGAGCTCCCAGAGCTCCCAAAGCTCCCAGAGCTGAGCTCCCAGCTCACACAGAGTGCCCAGCTCACCTTCCACGCCCCAGTGCTGCTCTGCTCTCTCCAGTGTCCCCTTTTCCTTTTCCCCACGGCCAAAAGCCACACCAACAGAGTGACGTGGCTCCTTGGGGGTTGCCTGCTCATGGGATGGGTGTCAAGTCATGGAATCACAGAATGGGTTGGGTTGAAGGGACCTTAAAGCTCATCTTGTTCCACCCTTCCACACCTTCCACTATCCCAGGTTGCTCCAAACCCTGTCCAGCCTGGCCTTGGACACTTCCAGGGATCCAGGGCCTCCCCACCCTCACAGGGAGGGATTTCTTCCTGATACCTCTCCTAAATGTCCCCCCTCTAACTTTGAAGACATTCTCCCTTGTCCTGTCACTCCAGTTCCTGCTGAAAAGCCTCTTCCACCTTCCTTGAAGGCCCCTTCAGAGTCTGGAAGATGCTGTGAGGTCCTTCCAATATCTGAAGTCCTTTTCTTGGGGATTGCTGTCACCATTTGAATTTTGGGTTCTGCCACCTCTTCAGTGGCACAGTCTGGGGTGGGACGGAACTCCAGAGCCAGGCAGATGACAGCAGCTTCATGTATTTATAATGTCTTCCCTGTATTTCCATATCTTTGCTAATATCAATTTACCAGCTCCTGTTTATGCAATGGGATAACAGAAATGACAATATTCTTCTGTGATCCACCCATCGCAGTCCATGGGAGCCTATGGATCAGAACTTTTCCAGGCTGCAGCTGTACCTATCACAATAAATTGCAGGACTCTTTAAAGGCCACATGGAAAGACACAGACAGGCCCTTTGTGGTTACCAAACATGTTATCTCTAGATGTCATTTTTGACCTACTTTTGCTAGATTTTTTTTGCAGCAGCACAAAATCTGTTCCTTAAGGAACCATGCCATGTGCACGGTACCTAGAAAGGGGGAAAGAGCAAACCCGGATATATTTTATTTAATTTAGGACTCCTCTCACCATGAATTACAATGTTACAGCCTCTAAACGCCTTCTCGTTACCCATAATTATAACTAAAATTATATCAATCTAAACAGTAACTACTGGAATGATTCATCCTGATTGGGAGGAGCATGCTCCCTGGAGTTCTGCCTGCCCATCCATTTTAAAGCCTCATGGCAGGAATAGCTTTCCAGAAGGTCATTTAACAGCACATTAAATAAATAAACAGAACATATTTGTTTCAGCAAACACGCTCTGGTAGGATGGGAAAAGCATTTTGGGAGAGGTAGGAATTACCCTCATGGAGATGAAATCTTTCAGTTCCTCACCTTGCTGAGGGTGCAGCACCCAGGCAAAGGCAGGCAGAGGCTCCTTGTGATGCCAGCAGGGACAATCCCTCGTGTCCTGCACACTGAAGGGTCCCACAGCTCACTAATGTCACCACTTGTGTCCCTGCAGAAGCCACCAGTCGTATTGGGATTTGGCATTGATTTCCACGGGATAAGTACTTCATATATATGTTAAATATATTCACCCTCAGAGAGGGAAGTGTGGAAAACATCTCTGAGCTGAGCTCCTGAGCATGTGGGGCAAGAAGAAGGGAATGTGGGCTCTAACTCAGCTGTGAGTGACTGGACACAGAATTAACTGCTGTAACACCCAGGTGGAAGAATTCAGAGACCTTGCCTGGGATGATACTTTTTTTTCCTGATTGTTTGGACAATCCAGAGCTTTGCAGGGAGCTGGAGCAGCAATGGTGCAGGAAGGACAAGGAGCTCAGTCCTGAAGGGAGCCAAAAAAAAAGGATGGGAAGAGACAATTTCCAAAGGCCTGGAGTGACAGGACAAAGGGGAAATGGCTTCACGCTGACAGAGAGGAGGTTTAGATTGGATATTGGGAAAATATTCTTCCCTGTGAGGGTGGGGAGGTGCTGCCACAGGTGGCCCAGAGAAGCTGTGGATGAGTCAGACAAAAAACTGGGGCTGCAGCTCCCCTGGTTCCGGAGAGCTGCTGGAAGGAGGGGGATTTGTGCCTCTGGTGCTGATCGAGGCCAGGATTTCACCCCTGAGCCCAGCATGATCCTCAAGGTGACACAGAGCACAAAAATGTCACATTCACCTGGTCCCCCCACTTGCTTCTGCACACAGAGCCCAGTACAAGATGGGCTGGAAGAATCACAGACTTGGAAAGAGAAAATAAAAAAATACAGGGAGCATCTAACTTCTATTTCTTCCTATAAATAAAGTGTAGCCATCAAATCACAATGTATTTGGGAGCACATGTTATTGACAGCCTATTCTTGGAGAGGGGGAAAAAAAAAAAAGTGGATTTTTTGGCAAAGTTTCCTAAAGATTAAATTGTTCATTGTACAGGGCACCATCTGCCCTTGGAGAGAGATTTAGTTGATGGCAGCTGCAACCAAAGTGTGGAAGATAAAGCTGAATTTCTGGTTTCTTTTCAACTAGCAACTGTCATTACAGGTCACATGCAAAACTGTGCCATTTTCTGTGACAAGCAGGTTCTGGGGGAATTGGGTGCTCGCTACATTTTAAAGTGCCACCTGTAAGGATCCCAGCCGAGAAACAGCTTTTGGAACACACCTCGCCAAACGTGAATTTACACAGCAGATAAGACAAAGCAATTATGGAACAAACCATCTGGACAAGGGTTGGGTGTTCCAGACCCAGGTGCACAGGGATGGAAGTCGGGAGGAACTCGTGGGACACTCAAAGGTGGGTCCCTCCTTTCATTTGGGGGCTTAAAAAGGCTGAATTATCTGCAAATGTTCACTCAACTCTTACATAATCCATAAATGCCTCCCTGTTTCCCTTGGGGTGTAATTCCCCCTGAGATTAAACCCCACATTTTTTTAATTAAACCCTGAAGAGAATTTTTAAATCACCAAACCAGAGGCTGCCGTGGGTGGGTTTTTTCTCAGCCCCACCTCTGAGCCGTGACACTAAAATATCTCAATTCACTGTGAGGCAGCAAAGGCCACTTGACAGTGGGAAGATGCTGATCTGTCTCTGCACTCGGAGTTACTCAAATATCACACAAACCTCGTCCTGGCTACAGCAAACCCCTCCAGCACAGAATTTGTACCTCCTCCCTCTCTCCTGAACACTTTCACAAGAGAATGATGTTCCCTTTCTCCTCGGAACAAAACGGGAGGGGAGAAGTTAAGAGCACACTGGTAGATTTTATTAGGACTAAGAAACAAAGCAAAAAAAAAACAAAAAAGCAAACCCAAAGCTCTTCCCTTTCATCCCTGCCTTGCTATGAAAATGCCTTCATATTTGCAGGCTTGCTGACAATATTTCAGGATGGTACATCACACACCGTCTCGTCTGGAACAGCAGACATTGTCAGTGCTGGGAGACAACCACTCTCTGGTTTGTACTTCACAAAGATTCTCTATAAAGCATTTCTATAGAGAGGGAAAAAAAAAAAAAAAGATTTTTTTGAAATTCGTGAGTCTCTCAGCCTTTCAGACAAAGATGAGCTCTGGTTAATTTTTTTTCTGATGATTTCCACGTTTTCTGCAAGGAAAAACAGCAGCTACCATTGCCTTAAGACAGACTGAACTAGTTGTGACATGCCCAGATATGAGATTCTTTTTTTTTTTTCATGTGAAGGAATTTGCAGGACATAAATTTCTTGTTCTTAAGTTTATTCTGTTCAGTTTAACTTGTTGGTCTTCTATCCCATTTTATCACAGTGGAAGGGGAAAATACTACTGTTGGTAGCTTTTTAACCAATCTGCTGTGATTAAATCCATTATTTTGGACAATAAGATTGTTTAAAAATATTTTTAAATATTATTTAAATATAATTTTAAAATATATTTTAAAATTATATTTAAATAATATTTAAAAATATTTTTAAATATTATTTAAATATAATTTTAAAATATATTTTAAAATAAAGTCTTTGCCTTTCCAACAAAATCTTGCTCATCATTTCAGGTGTCAGTGACTCTGATGGCTCCATGATGTGCCCAGACCATCCCACCCAAACTTCCTTGGGAAGGTTCCCATTTCTCTCTCTGCTGCTGCAGAACAGCACCACACTCACCCCCTGCTCTTCCCTAGAGAAATTCACCTTTTCCCATCCACATCTGACCGACCCCAAAATGCTTTTGGGATTGAGGCCTTTAAAGACACATCCAGACCAAATATTTAATTATTAACACTCTGCCCGTTTGGCTTCCTTTTTGCAGAGAGCATTGAGTGGGTAGGAATGGGGGCTGCTCACATGAATCAGTGTGGGATCTGTGCTGCTTTCTCCTCTCCTTGTGAGGAAGCCCCTAAAACCACAAATCCCCACCTTAAAAACCCGACCGGGCGCGAGCCGCGAGTAAATCACGGGCTCGGCGGTGCCAGAGCCGCACACGCTCTTCTGCTGCTGATTTGTCTGCAAAATATATCACATGCCAGTTACTTGAATTAGGATCATGGGGAGAAGGGAATCATTAGAGAGTAGAAGAAACTCCAACACATAAAGAAAACTTATCCGTTTGTCTCCTCAGCGCCGCCTGTTTTATTTCCTCTTCAGGCGCTGACAGCACTGATGAGGCAGAGGATGCTGTAATGCTGAGCGATGGCTTTTTGGGGGGGAGCATCATTAGGGATGGGAATTTGGGTACAGCCAGAGCTCTGCCTTTCCAGCCTCTTTTCCCTGGTCATTCTGTGGTGTTTAGCGGGGCTGGAAGGTGAAGGCACAGCCTGGATCAGGCATTTCCCTCCTGTGCTCTGAGTTGCCTTGGAAAAAGCCAGGTAAATTAGACTTGGAGAAAGGGACACTGCATCTTTGAGTAATGAGGCTGGGAAACAGGGAACACATTTTCCACTAGCTCATGTCTCACTGTATGGCATTCTGATTTCCTGACACTTCATAATAAATCATTGCTTATCACTCACATGGGAACATAACATGGTTCAAGTTAAGATTCGTTAGTGATTGTAAAGAAGAAACATGAATTGCTCTCTATCAGGGCTTTTTGATCATCTTTCTGTCCACTGCAGGTGTTTTTTTAATCAGGATATTTACAGGAGCCATTGTCTAAGGCATAAATAAAAAGGAGAAGAAAGAGCAGAAAATATGAATAATGAAAATGAATTTATTTGTCTTATTTATGTGTTTATGTAAACACTTGGCAATTGCTTTGCACAGCAGCTTGTATTCAGTGTCACGGGCTGCTGCACCAACATAAGTTTGTAAGGCTGGGATTTTAAATATATATACGTGAGTGTGTGTCTACAAAAAAAAAAATCTAAATGCCAATACATTCATTTTCTGGAGGAGAAGGTTCTAGCAAGCACATCCAGAGGCTGTTTGCTTTAGGGTGGAGAAGAGACGCTGATCCTGATCCTGCTGGCCCACCCTGGACCAGGGGGACTGGAAACTTGGTGACCTCAGAGTGGCTCTAACTGGGATGAGACTGGGATGAGACTGGGATGAGACTGGGATGTTCCCTGCAGCCAGGGGTGCATCAAAAGCTGTGGGAAACAGGGATTCACTACAAAAAAAGGGATATCTGAAAGCTGGGACAACCTTCCTACAGCCCCTGTCCCCTCAGTGAGCCCAGGGTGGCAAATCCTGAGCATGGATGGGTCAGGAATTGGGGAAGGAACAAGTGACAGGACAAGGGGAAAAGGCCTCAAGCTGTGCCAGGGGAGAGGTTTGGGTTGGAAATTAGGAAAAATTTCTCCCTCAAAGGGTTACTCAGCTCTGGCAGGGGTGGAATCCCCATCCCTGCAGGGATTTGGGGACATGGTGGCCTTGGCAGTGACAGGGAATGGTGGCACTCAAAGCTCTGAGTGGTTCCAACATAAATAATTTCAGGATTCTGCGTTCAGCTCTAGATCCAGGCAGTTCTCTGCCTTCTCTCACCTTCAGTGGATGGAATTTTTTCTTTTCCCTCAGCAGTTTAGGGAGAGGGGTGAAAAGTTGATGGGTTCACAGATGGTGTCGGTAGTGCTTTAGGGGAACAGGGAGTTTCGTATAAAAAGTCCTAAAAACTGAAAAAAATGGGAGCTTACTTAATGAACAATAGCAAATATGCAAAAAGAAAAAAAAATTAATTCCTTCCCTTGTTTTACAAATAGTTCTCCTTTAATTTCTTCCTTTATCTTTTGGGTCTGATTGTGGGAAGTACCTAAAACTTTGGGCCAACCCGAGAGAAATCAGATAAGGGAACTATTTGCTGCAACTATGGCTTTGATTATTCCCCCTTCAGTAATTTGCTTTTTACTACATTAATCAACGATATAATGTGTCATTTCTACTGCTCCCTGGCTGAATAATTTCCAAAACTACAAACAGCTTTCAAGATAGTTGCCAGACAGGCGCAAATTAATACTTTCAGAAATTGTTCCTAGAAATATTCCCATGAACAGAAGCTTTCACACCCTCTATTTGTGTAAAGAGTTGGCTAAAAAAAAAAAAAAAAAAGGAAAAAAAAAAAAGCCAAATAATTATTTTAGGCAAATTCTTGCATGTATTTTTTTTTCTGGTTTTATATATATTTCTATCTAATATTTATAAAATATGTGCAGTTTAAAATAGGCAGCCTTGGGATGGAAGATGGGAGTGGAAGTCCATATGGAGTTAACTCTTTGTAGGATTAATCAGCAGGATTAATTTAGTAGTTAGAAAAAGGAGGGATCTGACTGCTTTCACTGAGGCAAATAATCCCCTTGATTTGTGGGACAACCTGAGTAAAAGGGGACACGACCCAGGGATTGTAAATTCAGCTGCCTGATCCAGCTGATCTTCCTCACAAATTCCAATATTTGGAATCTCTGACCCCCAGCCTGCTCTCCTAAACTCAGTTTTCCTCCTTGTGTTCGTGGTCTCTGGAAGAGCCTGTAAGACTTTGCCTTGTGCTCAGAAAACCCCAAACCCTCAACAAGAAATGTCTTATGCACAAAAATGTGAAATCTCCCTAATATTAAATTTTTAAAAGAAAACAAACTTCCTCCTGGTGAAGCACAGCATTGGATGTATTTATTATCTCTTACTTTTCACCTACTACCAAGAGATGATTAGAGACAAGAATTAAACCTCTCAACTCTGGACCAAGGAAAAAAAAACATGGTTTTTCTAATATATCTGAGCCAGGCCCTGAATCTGCACTCACTTGAAGTGGTGTAGTGAATGGGAATATTCTCCATTTATTTTGGCTTATGCTAAACTGGAATTTTTGCCCCATAAGCTTCCTGTAATTTTTATAATTGGAACTGCCTTTGTCAGCATTCCTAATATTCCCCCATGGAAATGGCATTAAAAATCGGCACATTTGCCCTACAATCTCAAAGAAGAAGAAGAAGAAGAAGAAGAAGAAATGAGGACTTTCGGTAGATTTTTTTTGTTGTCGTTGTTCTCTCTTTCTGCAAGAAAATGGCTTAATAAAAATCTCAACCAGAGGCTGGAAGGAGACTCTCCATCTTCAAAATGGTAATTCTCTCCCCAACCACGCCTGGGTTAAAAACAGATATTGAAACAGGGGAATAAATATTTGACAATGCTGTTAAGGCAACTTTGCTAACGATTTTTGAACAACCTCCAACTGAGGTCTAAATGTCTGCAATATCCATAAACAACTCTATACTGTCCAATTAGGGAGACAAAGACATAGAGGCCTGTCAGGAAGATTTGCATGGCTAAGTGTCTGAGATCAGGGAGCCGATGAGGGATCGCTGCCGCTGCCGGGGGATGCACACAACGGATGACTATCATTAGGATATTACAGAGGCTTACACCTTCCCAATTACTGGCAGGATTCATTAGTTACTGCTGCATTTCCCTAATAGAATCCTCTCTCTCGGCTTATCGCTACCTTCCCTCTGTCTACATAAACCCACAACTCAGCAGTCGATCACCTATGAAAAATTAGACGCCGGAGCTTCCAGTGGCCTATTTAAAATGAAAAGGGAACTGAAGAAGAAATAAAGAACAAAAAGAAAAAAAAAAAAAAAAGGAAGAAAAAGGAGAAGGGTTGGAATGCAGATATGTGGTATCAGATGGGTTTGGAATTCTCTCGCAATTGAACTGTTTGAGTGGGGGAAAAAATAATCAGTGGCAGCTGCAGAGAGCAGCATCGTGGTGGGTTTAAAAGCACAATGAAAGTGTTTTACACAGCCCTACGTGCACACACGAACTGGAGGCAGATTGCAAAGTGACAATTACTTAAGGCCTGCTAGGCTGAAGTTTCCCAAGTAAGATTGGTGAGGATTCCAGGGGCTCGGTGCTGCTGCAGTCGGCTCAGCCCCATTAAAGATAATGGTGTGAGCATTTCCATGCTGTCATCGTGTTGCTATCAACAGCATTATCAGTATCAACTGCTTCTACAATTATGCACAATGCACAATTATGCTCTTCCTGCACAAAGACTTAGCAACCACCAAACTCGTTTTCTTTTTAAATACACTGAAAAGAGTGTAGATTTCAATCCTTCATCTGCTCACAGACGAAATAACATTTCCAAATCATCACTGATAGCA
Organism: Sterrhoptilus dennistouni; assembly: GCA_013397095.1. Taxonomy (NCBI): domain Eukaryota; kingdom Metazoa; phylum Chordata; class Aves; order Passeriformes; family Zosteropidae; genus Sterrhoptilus; species Sterrhoptilus dennistouni. The sequence goes on from VWZU01010915.1 coordinate 282,180, forward strand.
TTTTTTTTCCTCCCATTCTAAGGATGGCCAACTGTTCTCAGCGATTTCTATTACATTTCCTACCTATTATTTCATGTAATGGCATTCCTTAAATTTTAAATTAGCTTTGAAGAATAAAAATAATTGAATTCCTGCTGTTTTGTGTACATAGAGGGTGACAGGAGCTAATGTGATAATTTAAACTGTAAATGAGTCTTCACTTTGTGTTCATTAATTACAGCTAATTACTGAATTACAAACCTTCTTGGTTAGGCACTGTTATGTATTCATGTAGCATGTTGGATTTCCAGCTGGTAGAAAACTGTTTTATAGACTTACAAGCTGACACACCAAGCGAGCGCCGAAACAATTCCGTGGGAGAAATGAAGGGAGGGCGGGGGGCTCCTGCTCCTTGAATCCAGGCAGTGAGGAGAGGCAGGGCTGCAAACCTGAGCCTCAGGTGAGCCAGGACCCCATGGGGATAATTAGGAAATATTTGCTGTATTTGGGAGGCAGAAATACGAGTTTGAGCTCGTGTTTGGGGGAAGAAGAGCCTGCCACGCTCACTCCAGTTTTACACCAGAGTTAATTCCCTGGTTTGAGCAGAGTTCCTCCTCCTCAGGGCAGAGCAATGAGGCAGGAATGGCACTGGAAATGGGGCCAGCACTGCCAGCAAAGCTCCTGCAGCTCTGCTGGGGAGCAGCAGGATGGGGATGGCAAACTGAGCATCCCAGGCAATGCACATTGTGTTCCACCCCTGAGTGCTCATTGCTCCTCACTGGAGAAACATCTCGACGCTCTAGGGCTGTCTGGAGCATTTACTCAACACACTCTGCACTGAATGGCTCTGTCCAAACCTCTCCTCTGGATCCCTTTTGTCTGCTGATGGTTTTTCTGGGGGATGAGGTGTGTGTCTGTGCAGAGTGAGCAGGAGGAGCAGCACGGTGACAGAATGAGCCACGGGAGGTTGTGTGAGCTCAGTGCCCAGACAGAAAACTGTGGCAAAACAAAGAAAGCCAAACCTCACCGGCACTTCTATAAATACACAGATAGAAGATACAGAGATTTCCCTCTCACTGGTATTTATTTTCCAGTGTTTCATGTGTTTTGTTCTCTTTTAACAGCACAGGCCAGCAGCCTGTCCAGATCCCTGGGCCTGCTACAGGTAACCCAGCAGAGACTGCAAAATCTACTGAGTCAAATAATTATCTTAAAACTCCTTAATTAAATTAATCTGTCACCCACTTGGCCTTCCAGAATGGGGGCTGAGGAGACACAGATCAAGGGGTCAGTGTTGGGCCTATAAGGCAGATCCTTCTTAAGTTTGGCCTGTACTGGAAGAGTTCAGCTGAATATTTATCAACAGGCAGAAATTAAGAGCCAGATCCTCAGCTGATGTAAAACTATGTAGCACCAATAATTTCAGGAGAGTTCTGCTGATTCCCAGCAACTGAGAAACAGCTCAATAGGTCTGTAATAATAAAGAGCCTGATGAAAAGCCCCTGAAAGCAGCAACACTAATGTGTGACTGCTCACATAAACACCAGTTCAATGACAAGGCTTTTCTGCCTAAGAACTAGTCTGTGTCTTCAGGTTTCATGATAAGTACTAGGCTTTTGTCCTTAAATAATAATTTTCATCTGGAGAATGGCACAGTGACTTGTTCTAACACCAACAGAGATTCAGCAGTAGGCTTCTCAATGGGATTTGTGTCATGTCCTATTCCCTCATCACCTTCCCATGCTGTCTCTTCTCTTTCAGGGTATGAAAAGAGATGGGGAAACCAGGGCAGGGAAGATGTGCAGGCAGAAATTCCTTTTATTCTGTGGGTAGTAACTCTCTGCTATCATATGAAGATAATGACTTTCATTAATCTTCTGTAGGTCTTTAATCAAAGGGGTTTTTTCACTCCACGCAGAGACACCACTTAAATGCTGCTAAATGTTAAGTAAAAATGAGAATTCTTGGTATCAGATACACAAAAAAATGGTGTGAGAGGCAGCACAGAGGCTCAGCACTAGAGGTGACTCTGCTGCTCAGGAAGTCACCAGCCACCTTTTCCAGGCAGGCTTTGACCCAACTTGTTTTCATGTCTCGCTCCTTTTCAATCTCACAGTCCCTGGCATGCAAATCTGCACTGGAACTGAGCCTTCCAAATGTGCCACAGGGAAGCCAGGACCTCACACCTATTGGCAGATCAGTGCACCTAATGCCCTTTGGCTTTTCCCCCTCTTCTTTAACAGAAAGGCTGATTACTCCATTAGCTGAACAACTTGGAAGAAATTACAAGGAACTAACAAGAGGGTAACACTGTATTTTCTATTTGTTTTCCTCCCCTTGCAGTGGTGCTAATTAGAGGAGTTCTTGATACGGAGCTCTGGGAATGCTGATGAGAAGCACACAAAAGGCTGGACTGCCTCTTCTGCAGAGCCCTGGATGCTCAAACACAGCACCCAGCACCCTCTGGACTGTCAGTGCCCTGCTCCCCAACACTGCCTCATATCTGGGACATCAGAAGTGGGACAGACCAGCCCTTCTGATGCCTCAATCCTCACCTAGGGGTGAGTAATTTCACTTTAACTCACAGTTTATCAGAACAAAATAGGTTTTCGAGCGGAAATACCAAAGCTGCGTGGCAGTGGTGGGAATGGAGGCAGGGATGAGGTGGGGATGTGTCTCTAGAGGGGACCTGGGCTCTGTGCTGCTCATTACTCACCATCCCTCCTGCAAAAGCCTCCCTCCCTGGAGCCTGCTGCTTTTCCAGCTCTTTGGGCAGGCCAGCCTCAGAGGTTGGGAAAAATGGAGATGCTGCCTGAACTTCCCAAATGCCACCAACAACAGCTTCTCCTTCAAAGCCTTCCACCCCTCCTGGACTGGGGAAGGGGTCGTGGGGATGGAGGCTGGGAGGGTAGGACAGCACCTCTTTCCCATTCACCAAGGTTTGATTCCCTTTTATGAGCACGATCCGCCAATCCGTAATCAAGGGTTAATTTCACAGCTCACTGCTTCATCTAGCATAATATCCATTCAGACTAATTAAATCTGTCTAATAATGTGAGTGTCTTTGTCTTTGTTCTTTCCATTCTTTGTTTTACACCCTTCACATCTCATCTCCAGAACTACACGCCATCACACTCTGCTTGACAAGCAGAATCCATCCCTAAAATTAAAACATTCCTGACCTATCTGCGATGACAAGGCAAGCAAGCTTCACAGCGCTGCGGCCCATGAAGGGAGCTGACACATTTGTTTTTAATTTCAAAAGAGTAGAAAGTGAAGATCTGACCCTGTCAATCAGGCCCTGTGACAAGTTTAATCATTGCTGCCCCACAAAAATCACGGCTAAATAGGAATGCAAATAATGTATCACAGGGCTCTTATAAATGCTAATCAAGGAGAAGTAATCAACTGACAATTTCACTGATCTCCTTTCTGAAGAAGTCAGTCAACGCACTGTCTCTGGACCACAAAGAGAAGAAAAGACAAAAGGCATAGATGCCGTTTCCCAAAAAAACCTATCCTTTTTCAGGGCTTTCTTTTTCTTTTTTATAGAGAAAAAACAGAGAATTCACTCTTTTTGATCCTCCACCGAACTTTAAAGCAAAGCTGTTTCTCAGGAACTTGAACAGTTATATGTCAAGTGTACTTTATTAACAGTACCCTCCCAACCCAGAGACAGCACTTGGAAACTTCTGCTAAAATAAAAATCTTCATTTGTCTTTGTCATTCATCCATCTTCAAAATTCTTCTCCGTCTTAACAACTTCTGTCCTCTACGGGCAATATATTTAGTGATATATGAAGTTTTACAAGTGGAAAGCTAATAGTTGAGCTCACATTTTTTTCCAGGATCTCCCCTCCTCCCAAACTGAAAAAAGAAATATCATGCTTGGGATTTATTTCAGTGCAAAGGCTTTCTTCAGCAGCAAGATTTTTTTAAACTGACTCTCCTTTTATGACCTTTTTTAATATGGTAAAGAAGAGACAGCTCAGGGATAATTCCAGTATTTCACTGCATGGCAAGAAATTGTGACTTCCCTTAGGTGTGGAACAGAGAAGGGCCCAGGACAGGCAGGTGCACAAGGCCTGTAATTCAATTTACTGCTCTCCTCTCACTGGTTTGCTGTGCTGGGTCCTGACAGGGCCCATCAAACCCAAGAGTTGCTGCACTGGCACAGAACAAAAGGAGATGGTTTGGCCAAGGATGCTCAGGGCAGGGAGGTGGAAGCAGCATAAAGATCATTCTAAGAGGTAAAGTTCAAAGAATCTGCTTGTTTGAAGTTTGGTTGGGGTTTTGTTGTTGTTGTTGTTATTAAGCTACTTTCCTACGTGGAGCCAATATATGAAATAACTGAGGAGGGCTTCAGCAACAGAGTCTTGGGCTACCAGCAGGGTTTGGAAATAGAGATCTTCCATTACAGCACAACCTGGCGCTTTCCAGCCCTTGGCAGTTACTCACAGCAGGGCACAGCAGCAAGAGCAGCTTTATCAAAGTCAAAACTTTGTCCTGTTGTTGTGTTTTGTGTTTGCAGGGCTGAGTGACACAGCTCGGAAGGGCCCAGAGCAGCCACACAGGGGATGGGCAAGATGCCACCAAACCCCTTCCAGCCTGCACTCAGAATCACCCAGATTTACACTTGAGCAAATGAAATTGGGAAAAATCCTTGGCCAAACCCAAGTTTCCAACTTCTAGAAGCACTGGGGCAGCAGCAGAAGCTTTGGTAGCACTTCAGTGAGAAACCAGAGCTGGAGCTTTGTCATTCTGCCCTCACTGCCAGACAGGGATGCTCCAGCAGCAAACTCTCCACGCAGGATGAGCGTGGAGGGAGGGAGCAACAAACAGAACGAGGAATGGAAAAGCACTTTGCAGTTGTCATGTCACTTAGCAACAACCTTTCCTGGTGCACATCACCAGGGGCGTAGCAGGGAGGCTGCACAAAGCACAGGCACTGAGATCCTGGGCTGAGCCGGCGTGGGAGGGCACCAGGAGCTCCTGCAGCAGCCCCTGGTCACACCCAGTGCTGTCACTGAGCACTGGGGACACAGCTCACATCACTGTCCTCGGGCTTGGCCTTGTCCTGGAGAAACTCCTGCACCCAGCCAGAGCTGATCTGCTGCTGCTGATGCAGAGTGAATGACACGAGGAGGAGGAAACCAAAGTCCAGCTCTTTGTTTCCCAGGTGAACTCCACTGATGGGGTCACTCTTCTGTCTGCAGCTTCACTCTCAGAGAAACTTCTTTTTAGTTTCTTAATCACTTCAATTTCCCAACTTCTTCTCTGTAGGATTCTCACTCTCCTCTGTCTTTTCATGCTGGATTTTCGTAAAAAGGTCCAGACTTGCAAGTTCTCAACCCCTGATACTTCTTCCACCAGTTAATGCTGTGGATCCTATCAGCTATTTTTGTCAAGTGGAGGATGTGCCTGAGCCCTGATAAACAGAGGAGTGGGATCCTTCCTGCAAGGTGAAGTGGCTGAAATTAAAAACCTGGCACAAAAAAAGAGACCTGGGCAGGCCACCTGGTAACTTCTAAGGAGGATGAAAAGTCAGGCACCTCTCTGCTTTAATTATATCACTTGTCCTCATTTGTTTAGCTTCAAAGAGTTAGGATTTAATCATTAGCTGTCCCCATACTAGTAGGGACCAGCTGAAGGGCTGATTGTGGAGACAGCACAAGGAATCTGTGATTCAGGAGTTCCTTGAGCTGCTGTTCTACTGCTCAGGAAGAAATGAAGTGGCAGGAGCAGACCTGAGGGTCTGTTATTTGTATGGTTGCTGTCTGAATACAAAGCTCTACAAAATGTATGAAATATTACATAAATAGAGCAGTAGTATGTGCCAAATTAATAACATGCATTATCCAGCAGCCATGCAGTGATGCTTATTGTACAATCCTAAATCATCCTAATGGGGAGAAAAAAAAAAGAAAATCAGAATCCATCTCTTTGTGCGGCTGAGTTCCTCTCCTCACAATTACCAAAAGTGACTTTTGCACATGGAATTGTTTGAGACGTGCGATGGAAGGATGGGCTTTGCCAAGTGACCAGAGCACAACACTCCCAACTAGGGGCTCCTGCCCTGCACTGAAAGCAAAAGCAGCACAATGCCAGCGTGCCTTGTTTTGGGGTGGAGAGCACAGCCTGATTGTCAGCACCCTGTTGGACACAGCCACACACCTTCCCTTCAGCCAGGCACTCAGCACTTGTGAGTATCTGACACTATCAGTGGTGGCAAAAATGTCCAGACCATGCTGCTCACCAAGCCTGCTTTTGTCCTGCCTAGACACACACACACTCCAAACCCAAAGAGGTCTTGCCAAATAGACAAGAGACTCTTCAATTTTTTTTTTTTTTTTAAATTTTTTTTTTTCAGCTGAGTTTTGTTTTTGCAGCTGCCAAGTAGCAAAGAAAAGCAAGCCTGGTGCTGTGGCCAGAGGATTTGTCCAGTGATTCCAGGAGGTTTCCCTGGAGAGGAACAATCAGCACCTGCTGCCATCACACTGAGCCACTGCTGCCAGGAGCCAGCACAGGGTGGTGATTAATGAAGTTCTGGCTGCTCATTGTGCTCAGCCAAAAACCCAAGGAAATGTTGCAAAGGTGAGTAAAGCTTTGGCACTGTGAGGAACTCTTGTTTCCATCAGTGCTCAGCCCCTGTTGCTGCTGCACAGGGTGAGCTCTGCTGGGGTTCACTGTGCAGGTCAGTCTGAGCCTGTGCCTGCCCCAAGGCACTTCACACACCACCCAAATCACCAAAGGCAAGCAGGATTCAGCTCTGAAACGATCTCCCACCAGAGTCAATGGGAGAAAGGGTCAGTTCTCCCCTGGGTGTGAGCAGGGCTGCTGTGGGTGCCACGGGCTGGGCTTTGGGACTCTTGGACACAAAAGATGATCACAAAAAGAAGATGATCACTTGCTGTTTTGTTATCTTGCTTGGGCAGGCTGTGCCCAGGACCCTGCACAGATTATTTATGCCTTAAAACCTTCTGGACACAGAAATGACAATGAGCACAGAACCCAAATCCTCCCCTGAGTAGGGCAGTATGGACTGGCACAACTCATTGCAGTGCAGACTGGCATTGCCTATTCAATCAAAGACTTTCCTGCCTGACCTGAAAGTGGAAATTCTGCAGAAAAAAAAAAAATCCAAGTGTAGAGAGCAGCACAAGCTACAAACTCCAGCAAATGAATGCTATTATCTTACAGGGAGAATACATTAATATAGATGACCGTTACATAACACGCATTAACATAGAGTAATAATATATTTACTCAATATAGGCATGTTTTGACACAGTGCAAGCTGTGTGCAGTTGCTTAGAGAATTGGGGATTGTGTATTTTTACCAATATACTGAAAAACTTAATTTAAAAAAAAAAAAAAAAAAAAAAAAAAAAAATAAAAAGAAAGAAAAAAAAAAAAAAAGAGATGGTCTTGGGGGTACTTTGGTGCAATTCTGACAACTCCAAGTAAAATTCAGAGGAGCTTTGGCTCCCATGTCTGGAATAATTGAGCTATCAAATGTGTGTCTGTCAGATGTCAGTCATGTAACTGCACCTCAGCTGCACTGATGGATTGCACCAGGAGCCAAGGGCCATCAGCTCAGATCTGTGTGTGCTCGAGCTGGGAAATCCATGCTGGAGCAGGGCTGGATCCTGCAAAGTGCTGCAAGGGCCAGGCCCTGCTTCTGGTCACTAAAGCACAGCTGTTCCTCTGTGTCATTTAGGGACTTGAGCTTCTTAGTTGTGATCTTTTTGTTCCAAATCAAAAGGAAGAACAAAACAATGACAGAAAAATTAAGACTCTCCTACATTGTCCTCTGGGAGACTCATTTGTTGTACAAATCTGCGGCTAGAACAAAAGTTTGGTTGTAGGCATGTGAGAATTAAAGTGAAAGTTAAATGGAGGACTGTTATGTGATGAAAGGGGAAAAAAAAGGCAACTAAACCAAACAAAAAACAAACCGACCACAAAAAAAAAAAATAAAAAAATTGCAAAACCAGAGGAAAAACCTCTGCATTGCATAAATCCAGCCATGTTCATTATGGCTTTCCTATCACACCAAACTTCACATTTCACATTTCTCTTCAAAGCCTGGAGTGTTCCCCACAAGGAGCTGCCTGGTGCCAGGCTCTGCCCTGCACTGTGGAGCTGCCCAGGACTGCAAAGATCCTGCTTTTCAATAAATAACAGATTTCTCCTGAAATCCAACCTGATCTCTGCACTTTTAAACCATGGATAGCCCAGAATATTGGTGTGCCTTCAATATTGGATGCTTCTTTCTCAAAACAATACACCAAAAGAAATCTTGGCCCTTTTTTTTTTTTTTTTTTTTCCCTTTTTGTTTTAAGCTGATTAGAAAGTTGGTTCTGTAGTTGATTAAGTTCTGTAGAAACTGGGCTTGTGATGAATCATTAAACAAAGACATTTTTTGTACAGCAATAAAGTCTCAAATGATTAATTAAGGGCACAATGCCAAAACAAGTGTCTTTGTTTAAAACGCAGTGGACACGACAGGCTTGGGAAAGTTGATGTCTTAAGTAGACGCCACAACATGTTTTTAATTATGTTCAGGAAGAAGAACAAGAATGGGAATTGCCAACTGTTTGGAAAGATAATTTTTTTTTTTTTTTAGAAGAAAGATTAGAATAAAAAATAACAAACAGAGCATTATTGATTTAACACAAATGCCATTTGTTGGGCCTTTTGTAATTTCCTTATTAGTGTCATCATTCTGGAGTTCATATGCTCCCTTCTGTTATAGCATTTGGCACACATTCAGCTCCCAGCAATATGATACAGTAAACATTCAGTGACTGCTCATATTAAAATGTTTTATTTGTTGTAAGAGCACCAATGATCAGGCAGTGCAGGTCCTGAATCAGCTGGGCTTGTGTTGGGGACTGAGCTTTCCCCAGAGTCAGCCCAACACCTTCAGCAGCAGCAGCTCCTCACAGCCCTGCCAGCTCCACTCAGTGCCTGCTCACCTCTCCCTCCTCCCTGGGTCACTTCGGGCTGTATTTGAGGATTTCTTAAATATTGTTTCCTGACATGATTTTATAGGATTTTGCAAGGGTTTTTTTTTTTTTTTTTTTTTTGTTTGTTTGTTTGTTTCTAAAGGTTATTTCAAAGCTATTTTAGCAATCACAGAAATGATCAGTCCTGCGTTTTCAGGTAGGGAAAATGATTTTGGGTGCTTCAGCAGAGAGGAATCACACAATCACTTAGGATGGAAAGTGATTTCCTAAATCCCAGCCCATCGAGTCCAACCTGTCCCCAGTCCCCACCTTGTCCCCAGCTCAGAGCTCTGAGTGCCACCTCCAGGGACTCCTGGGACACCTCCAGGGATGGGGATCCAAACCTCCCTGGGCACTTCCAAGCCCTGCCCACCCTTTCCCTGGGGAAATTCCTGCTGCTGTCCACCCTGAGCCTCCCCTGGCCCAGCCTGAGGCTGTTCCCTCTCCTCCTGTTCCCTGGAAGAAGAAGACCAACCCCACTTTTCTACAAGTCCAGGAGAAAGCTTGAAAAGTCATTTAAAACATAATTTGGCCTTTCCCACACCTCTGGAGTGGCTGTGTGACCTCCTCAGCCTCCTCATTTGTCCTGCCAGAGATGGTTCCAGGCATGGAACCAGGCTGGAATTCCACCGGTGGAAGTGCAGCCCCTCCTCAGCCTCGCCAGGACCAGATTTGCATATTAACCTCCCATTAACACCTCCCAGCCTTAATGAGACAGAGCCATGAGCATCTTCAACCTGAGAAAAGAGGAGAGCAGATTCTCGATTTTCTTTTCAGTCCTCCTGCTCGTGTGGAGATCCAGAAGAAAAAATTAATGGATAATTCTTTCTTGGTGAACACACCATTTATTTACCTGTGGGTCTGTGACAGAGGGAAAGTTTTTTTGATGTGGATTTTTTTTGAAAACAGAACCAAGGGCATGGGAGAGGCTGGGCTGGGCTGTCATTCCCTGCCATGAGAGGCTGGGGAATGCAGTGGCAATGGGGTGATTTAGCCCAAAACCCAAATTTGCCACCAAACCTCTCTCTGGGTGTCCATTCAGTGCTCAGGACGTGGAGTAAACACAATAACTGAGCAGATGCAGCAGGTTGTCAAATCTGTACGAGTGTTATAAAACTTATAAGGAGCTGCCCCATAAAAGTACTTGATGAAAAGCACAACCTCCTAAAGCTCTTCTAAAGTGAGAAAACAGTGGATGGAAATAAGATAAACCCACCAGATAAACCCACCAGAAGCTAAACAGGTTCTGAATAATTTCTGCTGTTTTGACTCACTTTGCAAGGATTATACCAATAATATAATAAAACATTTAAAATGCTCATAATAAAAATAAAATATCTCCATGATTTTTTTTATTTGGCCTTACAAGAAATGATAATATATATATATATACATATACACACACACATATATATATATTTTTTTTTTTTTCTCTACATGTAAAGCCAAAAAAGGAGTTAAATAGCATTAGAAAAGGGTTTCTCTCATGACCTTGGGAAATGGGACTAAGCTAATGTTGGGACAGCCCTTGCCATACATGTGAGGCAAACATGGGACACCAAACTTTGGTTCCTGTCGCTTGTGGAAGAGACAAAAGTTTCAGCCAAGAATCCTCAGTAGGTTTTCCAATGTGGGATGGGAAAGCAGCAGTGACAGCAAACCTGAGGAAATCAGGGATAAATCCCACTGGAGAACTGGGATAATTTAGCGCCATGGGAACATGGAGAGAGGATCCTGCTGGGTGCTGCATCCAGATCTCCAAATGTATCTTTCCTGAAAGCCAAATGTTCTTTCTAGCAGGTTTTTTTTTCCATGAGTTCTTATGTTTAGCCATCAAACACCTCTTTTAAGCCGAGGAATATCTGTTAAATCTCCCCACACCAGCCCTTGAGGACGGTCAGAAGAGAGAGCTGAGAAAGGTTTGGAGCAGCTGGAGACCTTTCAGGGTGACCCTGGATGAAGAATGGACCCTCCAGCAGGGAATTGTCCAGGAATTATTCCTGTTCCTCTGAGCAAGTCCTGAGCACTGGTTTGTGCAGCTCTTTAAAGCAGGAAGATTTCCACGCTGCTCTTTCTAGAGTCACTCAACATCTTTGTGGCCTCGAGTGAACCCCAACAATGGCACCACAACAAACCCCCGGCTCCTCCTCTCTGCTCATTACAGACAATTTGCCTTTTTAAATGGAACTATGAAAGTTCAACAAGCAGCAGGTCGGGAGCCTCAACCATCTGAAGGTATTTACTGTGGCTGCTCCCTTTGAAGGCAGAATTGTCCCATCAGAGACAAAAATAGCTGAGAGGGGACCTGTGGCTCTGCAGAAAGGTATTTTTCCCCCTGGTGGGAAACAGAATCATTAACTTTAAATAAGTCGTCCTTAATCTCCTGAGCTGCTGCAAACAAACAAACAGATATAAAAAAAACTAACGGAATGTTTTCCCTCCGCCTTTCAAAAGCACAAACAAAGGCTCGTTTGCCAGATGGACGCTTTCAGAGCTCGCAGAGGGTTGGGGAAGGCTGATCACTCAGCAGTGTTTCCTGACGGGCTATGGGGGAGTTTTGCTCAGAAGCTTCGTGGTGCTTTCAGATATTCCAAAGATGCAGGAGAACAGTGTTTGCCTTCCAGCCCTCCCCAAGTTGGGGTTTACAGCTTTGGCAATAAATTGCACAGTTCTGTTCAGGATGCTGCAGTGCCCAGGTGAAGGGAGTGAGTGGGAAGGCAAAAGTCCATTAAAAAAGTCAAAAAAACCCCAAAATTCCTAGCACTGGTTCTGCTGTAGAACATAGAAGTGAGATCTCACAATCCTACAATCATTGAGGTTGGGAAAGACCTCCAGGATCATCCAGACCAAGCTGTTCCTGATCCTCACCTTGTCCCCAGTCCAGAGCTCTGAGTGCAACCTCCAGGAATTCCTGGGGCACCTCCAGGGATGGGGATTCCAACCTCCTTGGGCACTTCCAAGGCCTGAGCTCNGCATTTCCCAGGTGAAGGGAGGGAGTGGGAAGGCAAAAGTCCATTAAAAAAAGTCAAAAAACCCCCAAAATTCCTAGCACTGGTTCTGCTGTAGAACACAGAAGTGAGATCTCACAATCCTACAATCATTGAGGTTGGGAAAGACCTCCAGGATCATCCAGACCAAGCTGTTCCTGATCCTCACCTTGTCCCCAGTCCAGAGCTCTGAGTGCAACCTCCAGGAATTCCTGGGGCACCTCCAGGGATGGGGATTCCAACCTCCTTGGGCACTTCCAAGGCCTGAGCTCCCTTTCCATGGAGAAATTCCACCCTGAGCCTCCCCTGGCCCAGCCTGAGTCCATTCCCTCTCCTCCTGTCCCTGTGCCCTGGGAGCAGAGCCTGACCCTGCCCGTGGCTCCAACCTCTCCTGTATTTTAAGTCTAAATCACATTTTCATTGTAATTACATCCAATTTCATTACAACCTCTTTGGATTAGTTTGCATTAAGGATGGTCAAGACCCCACCAGGCTGACCAGGAACGGGTAACTGCTGGTGCAGGGCTGCACCACCAACACAGAGAACTTTAAATAACAGTTTTTCAAGGCTACGTGGCAGCCCCGGGTTCTCACCTAACAATGCAGATGCAAATTGTCATTCATAATTTACAGGAGCCCTTTCTCTGCACCCCAGCAACACGAGCCCGGATGCAGAAGGAAAAAACGGAAGACTTTCTCCGGATACAGAGAGGATCAAGCAGAATCTCATTAAGGACCACTTCAAAGATCAGTTCTTCATTTCCATACAAACAAGTTTAAATTATCTTGTGTGAATCTGCTGTTAGCTGTTGCACTGTTCCATTATGCATGATTCTTGACTGCTTGTATCGTGCAAATCTGCACAGGGCTCCATTAGTGATTTTCAGTGTTATGCTAAAGCTTGCAAGTGGTCATGTTATTAGGTTAAAGTACTATATTTTGCATATTTATTCTGCCGTACCACATTTATTACTTCTGATACTGCCCAGGCAGATTTTTGCATGCATTTGACCACCTACTTTGCATGGCTCTACAAGCAGGGACAGCTGGAGTAAGGACAAGTTCCTTGCTCCCATTTCCACCATGGTTTTGATCCACTTCTGGAAAAAAAACCTCACAATTCCTGCAGAGATGCACCGTGGATCCATCAGCCTGCATCTACAAAACTAATCCTTTTAAATAACTCAAAATAAACTACGTGACAAATTTCATTGCGGCATAAATTATTGCCTTTGTTACAGAGGATTTGTGGTTTTTTTACACTTTGGTAATTTAAAGACGCTTTTCCCGGGATTTTTCATCTATAAAAATAAAAGTGCCATCATCTGGTTTGTAGGTCTTTATATTTGTCTTACTTCTGGGAAGCACCATATTATTAACTTTCATGGAATACATTCTGTTCCCAAATTACTGAAATCATCTCGCTCGCTTCGGGGATATTTGTATTAGGAAAGAGACTTGTTACAAAAAAATCAGGAACGGAGCTGGTGTGTTACAAAGACAAATATATCATTCATTATCCTCATGAAAAATAATTCACCTCTTACATATTGGTTATTTTGCAAATGTTGGAGTCACGGATGAATGCTCAGGGGATGCAGAGGGAGAATATGGGCAGCAGAACTTAGAGGTGCCAAAAACCTCCCTAGCAAGACTTGAACAATGGTCATTTTTTGGTTGTTTTGGGCCATTTTTGGTTGTTTTTGGTCATTTTGGGTCTTTTTTGGTCATTTTGGGTTGGTTTTGGTAGTTTTTGGTTGTTTTGGGTCGTTTTGGGTAGTTTTTGAGTTGTTTTGTTTTGTTTTTTTTAATTGAAGGAGAATGTATAAAAGACAACAGCAGAATTTCCTTCTGCTTTCCAGACTGGGCATTCCTGTAGAAAATAATGTTGGATTGGCCATTCAGCTGCAGCTCAACCTGGTGAGACCACGACTGAAAGAAAATGCTCATCTTTTCCAGCAGATCCTCTGGTGTGCAGCTATGGTGAAACCCCAGGAATTCCTGGGGGTCAGTCCCACCCTGCTGTGTGCTGAACCAGGCAGGGGGATGGAAAATCTGGAATGCTGTGGCCACCTTTGGGTTCCTCAACACAAGAGAACCCCAGAGCTCCCGGAGCAGGTCCAAAGATGCTGAAGGGCTGGAGCATCTCCCTGCCCAGGAAGGGCTGAGGGAGCTGGGGCTGCTCAGCCTCCAGACGAGCCACCTGGACACAATCCTGACCCATGTGGATACAGGTGAGGCAGGGCAGCACCAAAATAACAGGAATAATATCCAGTGTCTGAGCAGACACTCCTGAAAGGATTATTATGCTGAGATGCAGCTGAACCAAAACACTTTTTCCAAACAGTTTTGAAGATGCCAAGTGATTGACATCTGAAACTAAATCAAGAGCCATGATTTGAAAGAAATTCCTATTTGTTTGGAGTTTTTTTTTTTTTTTTTCAAGAGGGGCCAAATGAAATCCCTGAATATCAGCCTACCAATCCATCTGCTGCCTCTGTTTGGGGCTATTCAAATCTATATCCAAAATTTTAGGCTTCATCTGATGTCTGATAATAGATTGTCAGCTCTGATGTTTTATCCTCATAAATTGCAGGCTGACACACAATTCTTTCTCAGGTAGTTCATTCATCTTACAGCATCTTGTGCTTCTAATTTGTCATTTTTCCTCCCTGCATCCCCACTGACCACAAATTACAGATGGTGTCTCATCGTGGGGCTCCATAACAACAATGAAAACCTCAACACAATAGTCAGGATCTGATCCTGAGTGATGCTGGATGCCTTCAGCTTTCATGGGTGCACGTGGGAGCTGAGACCACCCAAAATCTCACAGGCAGCACCTCACAACCTGCCAGGGGATCCCTGTTGTGGGCCCAGGATCTCTTTTATCCATGAGGATTAATCCATGGTGGTCAATGTTTTCTGACACCTTGGAGCTCCAGGCCATGGGGAAGGTGCTGGGTACAAAGCAGGGGTGACAAAAGAACAATCTATAAAATATAAAACAGGGGACCGCAAAGGGACAGGACAAGGAAACATGAAACCAGTGAAATGGCACACACAGCAGAAAAGGTTGAGGTCTCAGCAAGGCAGAGTTTAACCATTACCAGGCTGAATTAGCTGTTTTCATATTTTTCTTGTTGCTTTCTACTAAGCTGCAACTTTAAGAAATGAATTAATTTCCTGCAGCACTCCTGCTTTTTTCCTCTGCCAGCCAGGTTTTCAGACAACCCTGCTGAAGTTAAAGGTGGGGTTAATAAAAGTGATCCAAGTTGGGAGATATTGCCAATTTGCATGGCAGACTGGGTGTGGATAACAAAGTTTATCTTATCTGTGAACTGACACGGAGAGGAAGGAGGTTCAAACTGCCCACACACCTTTGTGCACCGTTCTCCAAAACATCAGAGGATTTTGTTCTTGAAAAGATAACAAATTCCTGGCAGGTTTTTGTACCTGCAGCTACTGCAGAGCCAACACCATCCCATGTGCAGATGCAATTAATTAGCTCCATTTACAATCCCTGCAGCTGTGTGTGTACAGTCACAACAGGAGAGCAGCAGCTTCTTCCTACGTGTTGCCTCCCCATTTTCCAGTGTCTGCAGACACCTGTCCCTCCGCCCTCACCTTTTGTGACATTCTAATAGTGCAGAAGCTGAAATATTAAAGTAAAAACCGTCTGCGTTACGTTTTTAAGGCGTCGAGCTCCTTTTCTTTCACCCCTCAACAGATTTTAACATTAATCAAGAGCATAAGTGCTACTAAAAAATATCTTTCCCTGGCACAATGTCTGTGACAGGTGATGAGGGGCTGGCCAGCGAGGCCACCCACAAACCCTCATCCACCTCCTTCCCTCCAAAAACCCCAACGCTCCCAAGGAGTTAAATCCGCCAGCTCCCTCCACTACACAGAAAGAAAATAGATGTGATTTTCTTTACAAAAGAGCATTTCATTTAGGGAGAGAAAGAAAAAGGAAAGGCAGAGTTAACATAGCCATTATTCTCCATCTCAGGGAAAGCAAATCCTATTTTGCCTGTCATTACAGTAGGTAGAAAAATCCTTTCATCCAGTCATTAGTTGTAAACATTCCCGCACCGCCTGGGACCAGGCCTCTGTTTCCCATCCCGTGCCGAAGCCATTTTCTAATACTAATGTTTTATACACACATCTCAGATACATTGCGAGCTCCCCCAACCCCAAAGGCAACGGGGCATTCGTTTATACTAAATCAGAAGTGTCACCCTTGGCAACCTGCAGCACTGAAACATTTATTCGGCTTCACATTGCTGGCACTTAGAATTATTTCTTTCATGCCTGATAGCCGAATTACAATATGGCAGGTTTCCCCGGAGCCACTGGATCATTAGTGCCAGCTCACAACATACTTTCAACTGATCTGGCATTTCATGTACAGCTGCCAATCAAGAGCTGGGGGATGCAAATGAGGGTGGGCCATTGGTGTTCAATTACTGTACAGCGAGCGCGGCGCGGCTGCGTTAATGACTGGCAGTTGTTTTGCTGAGTGGAGGAAGAGCAGAGAACAGAGGCAGGAATTCCCTCCGGGAAGCCAGTTGTGAGAGCAAGAAGTTTTTACATTTGATTTCCATATTTATTCATTCTTCTTCTTTTTTCTTTTTTTTTCCTCCCCCCATCTCTCTTCCTTCTTCTTCCCCCCCCTCCTTCTCCGCGTGTTTCTAAACACGAGGCCGAAAAAATACTTAGCGCAGCTTGTTTTACAAATCCACAGCCTTGTCAGCTCAGTCGATTGCCAGGGCCACATCAGCAGAAGATTGGGCCTTTTTTTTTTTATTATTATTTCTCTTCAAAATATATGCCTCTCTTCAGAAAGGCCCGGGATGTTTCAGCCTTGAGGGAGTTGGAAGCTCTGCGGAATCAGTTATTACCGTCCATTTCGGTGATTCTTGCTGTCCTTTTCGCGCACGAGAAATATGACGCCAACCTTTCCGTGACACACATCTCGCACCATTTGTGAGCACTTTCTGTCATGAAATACCTCTCGGAGGCTCGGATCCGCAGGGGTCAGTGGCACGGAAGGATGAAAAACAACAGCAATCCTACAAAATCGGGAATTCTGCCTAATGTGTTACCGTGGGCACTGCGGCTGGCGGCGCCGGGCCCTGCAGGGATGTGTCACGCCAGACAAACCCAGGCAAACCAAGGATGACAGAAGGGGCAGGGTTGGCTTCCCCCCTCCCTGATAGCCAAGTTCAAGGAACAGAACGATACTCAGCAATTTCAAACGGGTTTCGCTCCGCGTCTGAGCATCAGTCACAGCGAAAGCTTGAAGTGCAACTTGTGATTCATGAGAACAAAAAAAATACCCCACGCAAGCCGTGCTCGTGTGACACAAAATAAACGTGGTTTGCTGTCAGCAGCTGCTGCTGCAGGTTTGGCTGTGGCTGAACCCCACAGACACACTCTGCAGGGGGGGGTTTCTAACAAAAACCACATCCAAGAGGGAAATTCCTCGCTCTCTGCCAAATGGTCACTGCTAAGGTCACCCTGCAGTGCCACGGAGGCAGAGGAGGCAGTGAGAGACACCTGGAGAGCACTGACAGGTGGGTGGGAGCTGAATCCTCAAGGTTTTGTTGTTCACTGTCCTCTGGAACCTCCTGGTCTCTGCCTGCCAGGCCCCTCTTGTATCCCAGCTCCTGCTTGTGCTCTCATTGAGCTCCTTGTATTTCCTGCCTTTACCAGCCCCACCTTTTCAAAACATGGTCACCAGAGACAGGAAGAACCCAGGGCATCATCATCTTTTCTTTCCTCCCCATGAATGGAAAAGCAGAGAGATTTTAGTTTGATTCTGTTTTGATGACTGCACTCCATAGGGTGGGATATATTGCAATAGTTATTACAATATATTGACATGGTGCAATATTATGGATCTGTGCCCGGCCCGCCAGAGCAGCTCTGGGAAGGTGATCAAGCCATGGGAGTGGAAATTTCATCATGGTACTTTGCTGGAAATGAAGGACCTCTTATAAATGTCAAGAACATTGAATCTATACCTGTTAAAATATAATTAAAAAATGAAGTAGTTCTTATGTCTGCACAGTAGCTACTTTTTAATGTTAATCACTGAGTTGCATTTAAAATCCTTTAAAAACAGGAAATTATGTGAATGACTAAATGCCTTTGTTGTTCTTTAGTTATTAAAGCACAGCAGAAGCCAATTAAACTTGTTTTTCTCAATGCTAAGTAATAAAGCGGAATGCTCCTTTTTTTCTTTTTTTTTCTGTAAGCAGACTGCAATCCTCCACATGGCACGACAGAAAAAACCATCCCACAAATCCCTGGGATGGGGGGCCTGATTCTGCATCCTTGAAAATGTTTCATGTGGTTGTACATAGGGAACAATCTGTTGGATCTGAGAACTGAATCACAGGAAGAAAAAGCCGTTTATGCTTGGCCCTGACATGATATCCTTAACTTTAGGGGTTATTTGGGAAGTAATATTCCATGATGCTGTCCACTCCTAAATGACTTATCTGACATGAGCTGATTTGTCTGCCCATGGAGAAATAAATGTTTTTCCCCTAAGGAAGGGGGTGAGAAGATTTTGCTGTTGCTCCTGCTCTGTGTGAGAGGGCAATCGATGCCTCAATCCTCACAGAATAATTCCAAAAGACAAACCTGGTCATACCTTATTGATAAAAGGAAAGGGGCTTTAGTGAATACACTGGGGTGTGAAAAAACAGCCTGACACGGGGAAAAAAAAATAGGAAAACCAACGTGATGGTTTAATTTGGGATGGCAGTGCAGCTCTCTGGACTCTGGGTTGAAGATGGAGGTTGGTGCCTGGTCCAAAAAACACAGGGAGGTCAGGATCCAATGCTGATGGCACCATGGTGCAATTCCTGCACACTCAAGGGCTTAAAACTGGAATTTCCCCATGTGCCAGCAACAGGAACAGATCTGTGGAGCACTCCCTAGACACCAACACTTCAAAATTTCTTGTCTAAGCTAAAAATTTAGGTCCCTGCACTAGTCTGCTCCATCCAATGCATAATTTTACAAAGCACAGCAAATAACATTTTTAAATTTATACTCATGCAGCAGCTCTTGCTCTGCGGGCTCGGGATATCTCACAGGCTATTTTATTGACAATGTTTCCCTCAGGTATTTGTTACCAACATAACAAGCCTTTCTCTGAACTGCAACGTCTTCATTTCTGACATCCAGCCCTGCCCACCACAATTGCGCTGCTCCAAAAGAAACCCCAGATGCTGGGAGTGTGTCCATTGCTCCTCGAGGACATTTCCAGTGCAATTAGCACTTTTCAGGTCAGACAAAAGTACAGCCCAGAGACCACGAGTGAGCTGATTGCAGAGAGTGGGAAACCCACAACAGAATGAGCTTCAGCTCTTTCTGCTGGAACCGCAGGATGAAAATGTTGGGACGACCCTCCCAGATTTCACCTCCCAGATTTTACCTTTTCTTGGCATTCTGTGCCCCACTAGAATTTTTTTTCACACTGATGAGAAACAATTTTTGAATGTGCAAAATCCTGAAGTTTTCCAGAAAGTGGAACTGTTGTTTCCTGGCCAGTCCTGCTGTTTTAACATGTTCTGTACAGTCCAGCCTTTTCCTTCAGCACAGCAAAACCAAGGATTCAAGGCTCAACAGCACCTGAGACACTCCTTTGAAACTCATTTCACCAGACAAGGTTGGGCATCTAGAACTGGAATTTAAAATGTACTAAGAAGAACTTCACAATGAAGTTTATCAGCTTTAACTCCTGTCAGGAAGTTCTCATTTGAACCAACCACTTGAATATGATGGAGGTGAAGTCTCTAATGCCCTTCAGATCTGTTTGCTCTGAGAAGGGCAAAAAGATGGCCAGGATAAAAACAATAACAAAAAAATTTCCAAGATTGAAAAAGCCTAAAAATACAATAAAAATATCATAAAAGAGACCAGATATGCTGAAATATCATTTTACTGTTTTTAGGTCAGAATTTCATGTCTGCAGTATCATGAAATGAATGTGCTGGGAGAAATTTATCACCCTCAGAGCTGGGGGCTATTGGTAACATGTTCAATACATTGATCAGCTTCATCCAGATCATATCAGCAGCCAGGCAATTACAACCCTTAAAACTCCAGAAAATGCTCTGTTCAATTATTCTCCCTCCCCTCAGCATCTCCCTTTTTGCTACAAGATCAAATTTTCAGCAACACACAGAGGCAGAAAAAACTCCCAGCATTGCAAAGGAGAGCTGGGAACACCCTTCCCGTTGGTGGGTGTGAAAATTGTGCTGAATTCATGCCTGAAATCAATGGTCATTCCACTGCTCCTTTACTGCCTTTGTGCTTCTTGCAGCCTGGAAGCTGCACAAACAACTCAGGCGTGCAAATGAGATTGTAGGCAGGAAGATTTGGGGTTCTTTTTTTCCTCTCAGTTACTTTAGACTTTAATTTTTTTATGAGTCTCTTGCGTCTAGTTTTGTTTATAATGCCTTGTGGCAGATCCTATTTGTGACTTATCATTTTAAAGCAGTTTTTGTATTTCATCTCTGCAGAATTCCCTCTGGAGGATGCTACTAAGGAGGCTAATCATGCCAACAAAGACTTGTAGGAGAGGAACTCGGGAAAAGAAGCAGATTATGTTATTGCACATCTGCAGGAATGTCAAATTCACCTGGGCTGCCACAATACATGTCCCTCTTTTTATCTTTTTTTTTTTTTTTCCCCTTTTCAGAATGGTGGAAATGATTCACAGTCACTCATGCTGTACCTCACTACTTCTGCTGACATGTAGGATGAGAGAATCAGTGAGAAGACTTGGAACAGGGAACTAAAACTGTGGTTTATGCACTTTTTGTCACAGAATCCTCCTCAGAATCTGTTGAACTGTCCAGCAGGCTGACAGTGCCCATCATGAGGCATCACACCCCAAATCTGTCAACGGATCAAATAAACTGCCTGAACACTGCAGAACACCTAGCAGGCTTCCAATATTATTGTATTAAAGGATATGAGAGGATTTTCTTGTAATATGACAAAAAAAATTGCCATTTATTGTATGCAAGCACCGGAGTACAAACCCTGGCTTGTCATTTGGATCTAATTTGCCAGGATAAAAATTAAACCTGGCTCTGGTGGGCTTGATCACTGGAGTGAAATTGTAGTTGCAATCCCACAACAACCTCCAAACCAAGGAAACCCTGAGGTCTGGGAGTAAATACCCACCTACACCAACAAATCCAGGGCTGCTCCTCATCCCACCAGTGATGATGATGATGATGATGATTTGGCAGCGTGTCCTTTCCAAATCCCTCTCCCTCTGCTCTGCCCACTCCCTGCCCTGCTGGGCACAGCCAGGGCTCCTTGGGGCAGGGGCTCTTTGGGGTGAGAAGCTCCCTAGGAGGTGACAGTGACACCCACAGTGTTGCCTTGGCTCAGCACTGTTTGCAGAGCTCATGAATGAGAAATATTAAAGTGAGACCGAGGATTAGCAGCGAGTAGGAGGTGACGCTACGAGGACACTTTGGGGATACTTAACGAAACCCAAAAGCTCAAACAGCTCCCTCTGCACGTCCACACTGAGGGAAAAAAATAAATAAATAAATCAGTGGATAACATCATTTCCCCCCCTGAAGGACAGCCTACTGAAAAGAGTGTCATTCGTTCTTGACCCAGCCTGGAAAGTCAGGCTGCCTGGCAAAATGGGAGGGAGTTAGCATATCATCGTGGGGTGTGCAGCAGTGCAGAAGGATTTGACAGCCTCCTGGATGAGTTCTCTATTTACCAACTCCTCGATACTGACAGTGTTATGAAAGGGCCAGTAAACACAGCAGTGCTCGAGTTCTGGGGCACTGTTCTTGGCAAGAAGCAGGCAGGCTTTGGGGCTGAGTTTTTTTGTTTAGTTCGACTCGTGTCGATTCCTTCGTGCTTGCCTAACTCGGGGAGGCAGAGCCTGAAAGACTTTCTGCAAAAAAATGTGAAAGACCAACTTATAATAGTGTCTAAAGAGCCAGGCCTGCCAAAAATATGTGTGTTTGAGGAGATTCTTAGCTGGTTAAATTGGAAAGGCTTTATGCTGGCTTGTAGCAGAGAAGAGCTGGTCTATCAACTTTTCTTCACTGCAGAAGTATGATATTGTGTTATCAATTAGGTTATGCC
This sequence comes from Sterrhoptilus dennistouni, assembly GCA_013397095.1. Taxonomy (NCBI): domain Eukaryota; kingdom Metazoa; phylum Chordata; class Aves; order Passeriformes; family Zosteropidae; genus Sterrhoptilus; species Sterrhoptilus dennistouni. The sequence goes on from VWZU01010915.1 coordinate 304,303, forward strand.
TTAGAGCAGGCAAACAGAGTTTAAAAAAAAAATCTTATCTTGGCTTGATTCAGCCAGGAATTTGATTTAAAAGACAAACAAACAGCTCAATCTGAGATGTTCATGCATCTTTTTTATAGAACAAGAACTTAAACTTGAACAGTTATTGAATTCCTGCAACTCTTATCGTCAGAGAAAACAGGATGCAAAGGAAGAAATGATTCCCAGATAAAATATTTTGTGTTAGTGATATTAATGCCATTCTACAAAATAACTCTCCAAGTTCTCAGTCTTAATTACAATTTTTCTAGAGGCTGAAGTACCAGCATTGTTCCAATGAATTTAACAGCTCAGGTTTCCCCTGGAGCTAAAGGAGGAAAGCTCTGAATCCCTCACTGAAGGTTTATTCTCTGCTCTCCTCATTGCAGACAGAGCCTGGCCTCACATTAAAGGACCTGGATGAAATTCTTAGAGGTTATAAAAGCACAAATGACCCATCTCAAAGCACCCCATGGAGCTTTTCACCCCAAAGGAGGTCCCGTTTCAGCCTCACATCTCATGGCATGGAGAGGAGAAGACCCACCTGGTGAGCTGAGGGTGGATGTTTGTGTGCTTTGGGCTCCTCAGGAATGCACAGGGCTCTGCCAGACTGAGCTCTGTGTTTGCAAATTACTTCCCTCTATAAGGAGGAGGAGTAACATACAAGCATTTTATTATTTAACTTACTCCTGCAAACTCTCCAATCTAATAACTCATGGCATAATAATTCAGGATCTAGCCAGTCTAGGATGAGATAAAAAACATCAAAGGCATATGGAGCATAGCTTTTAATTGCTCCAAGGCTTCCCCCCCATCTTTTAGCTCTGAGAAATGTCTATTAATAAGTGGCCAGAAAGCAGACAGAGGGATTGTATTTAAAGGCATTTCTAACAATGTTTAGACCTCAGCATGGTGACTATCTGAAATTTGCCAAATGAAGCCTCTAAATAAAATACTTCTCAGCCAGAAACTTCACAAATATGCAGATGTTTGTGAAGACGAGGACGGGTTGGCTCCTGACATACTATCAATTTGTCAGCCTATCCTTTTGCACTTTGCAGCAGCAAATATGGCTTTGTGTAGCAACAGAAGGACCATCTTTCATTTCAGCTGAAGGCCACATTCTGCAGCTCAGTCAAATGTTTTAGACAAATGCTCTTCATAAAATAAGGCAAATGTGTCTTTTTTTGGTTTATAGGAGGTCAGCTGCTCTTCTCTGTCAATGGATTATTATCAAAGATAAAACCTTAACAAGCATTCTCTTTTTCTACTCATTTTTTAGGGTCATATTACGATCCATTGAAGTTTTGTGAATCTGAAGGAAAAAAATCAGCGACAGGACTCACCATCTGTTGCATAATGAAAGAGACATGTGAATAATAGAATGTCAGTTGAAAGGGTTGCAAGTGATCAAATGTTGTTCAGCACCTCAATAATATTTCCTCAGAAAAAAGGACTTGCTGCAGAGATTTCTGCGCTGCAAGTTTTCGTTTGTTTGTTTTGTTGTTGACTCCGTAGCTGGGAGTGGGGTTGAGTGAACGTTATGTTAAATGTGTGTAAATATACAAGTGTACGGTTGTGGGTTTCTCAAAAGTGGCAGCTCTTGGGGATGGTGACACGGTGGTGGAGCCAGACAGCTGCTCCCTTTGCTTTTGAAGTCCAGGGGCTGTGCAGGACGTACATTTACAGCTCGTTTTTATAGACATGGGGTCGAATTCTTCATTCAAGCCCCAAAGCGCCGCTCACACAATCCCGCCTTACTGGGCTTCATTCTTTGCCATGAATAAAGAGCTGCGAGTTAATCCTTCAAAACAGTCCCAAATAAAGGACAGACCTGAGCAGATTCAAGGCCAGACTGGTTTTCCCAAAAGCTTTTTCAGTTTTGGAAGGAAGAAGAATGCAAAGTGCGTTAATATTTGATGAGCCCATCACCTGATGAGGCCACAAACTCTGCTCTACCAGAGATCCCTTAAGGCTACTGGGGAAATGTTTCCTATGATGTTCTCTTAGAAGAAGAATCGAGGTTATGTGAGTCATAACTATCATTCCTCGGATGTCAGAGAGCTGATCAGAAAATAGACAATACCAAATACTCCTGCAAGCAGCACCACAGCAAAGAGCCCCTTGCAATCCATGGCAGGGTTGTGTTTCTATTTTAGCCAGTATTTCATCCAACTCCCAGGACATCTTTCCACACTTGTTCTCTCACAAACCATATTGTGCAAAGCCTACATGCTAAATAACCTTTCCACAGACATAAATCCTGGCTTTTATAGCTCCATCAGAGGCAAACCTGAACAATGGAGGTTGGGGAATACAGATGCAGTTACGACAAGGATGACTCACTGCATCTATCTATATCTACACCTTAAATTTTCCCTTTCCATGCTCCAAACGTTCCTGTCCTCAGCCATTTTGCAAGGAGATGGACCCATCTGCAAAGCATTGAGTGCTAAAAAACTTCCCTTCATGCAGCAGTCAGGTTCTATTTATATTAACCGCATTTTACTAATTCTCACTTTCCTTCTGTAGAAACCTTGATAAGGAGAAACCTTCTCCTTGAATATTCAATCATTCAAATTAATGGGCATTTTCTGGGAATGTTGTTGTTTTTTTCCCCCCTGTGAGTGCTGGCAGATCAAAAGTTCACCCAAGTATTCTGGTGCAATTTGTAGATGAAGCGCACAGAACAGGGGGCCTCGCTCCATTCCTAATGGCTCACAATCGAAATGCTACATTTTCATTTTCCACTGACAATGAAAAACACCAAGTAATATTCTAAGGCAAAAAATTATTGCTGGAACTTATGAGCAAGTCATTTCCTAACAGCTTTGTTCCTTGAATACTGTCTTATCAAACGTGCCCAGGATTTTATTGAAGTGAACTGTTCTAATGAAAAAGAGCATTTGATGAACAGGCATGGCTGCAAACTCAATTCCACTCCCTTCTTTTCCAACTGGGTTCATCAGGAAAATAACCAGAAGCACCCAGGTGACCACTGATGAAAGTATCTGGGTAAGATTTCTTCAAGATTCTTTTCTTTAAAAAAAAAAAAGAAAAAAAAAAGTTCTTAAATTAGTTTCCTAAATATGGATGAAGGCATCTGATTTCTTTTCAGAAATACTGAGCCTAGAGCAGAATGCACACAAGTCTTGTATGTCCTCAAACTATCTGTTCCAATTTTTTTAAAGTTCCTCAGAAATAACATTTTAATACCAAATTCTGATGTTCCATATGTTGGAAGTGAGCTTACCAATTATTACTGTTTTATTAGATTTAGTTCCCTCTTTGATCTCCTGCAACACTGTGCACTCAATATCTCTTTCTCTGATCCAGATGCTCAGTTTCACCCCACTGATATAGTTGTACTCCTATTACTTGGAATTTCTGTACTTTTGATCTCCCTGGTAGAGACAGAGACATAATTACAGGAACAGATCAGGCTGCCTGCCAGTATCAATGGTAAATAACACTGAATGACTCATAGTTTCACAGTTATAACGTGGTTTACACATTTTGGGATGCAGCTGCCCAACAGACTTAGCCAGAATGGATATACAAGTGCTTTTTTTTTTTTTTTTTTTTTTTTTTTTTTTTTTTTGAGAGAGAGAGAGAGAGTGCAGGGGATCTGTGAATTAATCAGTATTGGCCAGTCCTCTGGCAAAGAGCTGAAATCAGACAGGAAGGATGCTGTTGCAAAATGAGGGGTTTTTTTTCCCCAAAATTAAAAAAAAAAAAATCCCTACATAAAAAAACCCCAAACAAAAACCCAAACCAAACACCCACTTGAGACCCAAACTCAAGCCTGGTGTAGATGGGTGGGACTCCCTGGCATCCATAAATCCAGGTCCAGTTTGGGCAGGTTCAGCCTCAATTTGCCCATGGGAGGAGGGTTGGGGACCATTGGTGGTTCCATGGTTGTCTCAGCAGGAGCTGCAGGGTGGGGAGGGGAGCACTCAGGGGGTCCTGGGGGTGGTTTAGCCCCCAGCCCACCCTTGTTCTGTGGGGCTTTCCTCGAGTTCCTCTGTGCTGGGCACATGGAATGGGAGCCCCTTCCCTTATCCCAGATTTCCTGGAGGGCAAGGGCAGGGCAGGAGCAGGTCCCAGCCCCAGCTGGGAGAGCCCCTCTGCTCCCTGGACTGGCTTCACCCTTCTCCTCAAGCATCTCCTGTTTGCTCAGTGTAGCTAAACACTGATAAGAAAATCTGGGGCTGACATCAAGAAGTCATTTTTAAAACTAAACTATTCCATCAACTCCTCAAGAAAGTGAACATGTGTGTCTTAACTTCTTAAATCTGTAGCAAGATGAAACATAAATTCTTAATTTTCCTTTTTTTGTTTTAATGTCACTGGTGTTTATAAAATTCATCTCAACAATGCTGTCAATTAAATATTATTATGCTCTCTAAAGTGAGATGCTATCTCTGCTTTTCCCAAGGCAGCAAAAACACACATGCAAAAACTGAGGCAGTGCAAGGAACTCAGAGTTTATGACCAGCAGCAGCTGTAGGGGAATGGGAAAAATTAAATCTGGTGCTTCAGGGCACGGAAGAGATCACTGAGAGGGTCAGGAAGGAGCTTTTTTGTCAATCAGAGCCCTGGGTAATAAGGCAGGTCACTATGAGGGGAGCAAGAAATTGTCATGATACAAAGCAATAGGACAAGATTACCTGAAGTTTCCATAGAATCAGAAAATGGTTTGGGTTGGGAGAGACCTTAAAGCCCATCCAATGTCACCCTTGTCATGGCAGGGACACCTCCCACTGTCCCAGGCTACTCCAAGCCCTGTCCAACCCGACCTTGGGCATTTCCAGGGATCCAGGGGCAGCCACAGCTTCTCTGGGCACCCTGTGCCAAGGCCTCTCCACCCTCACAGAGAAGAATTTCTTCCTAAATTTCCTCTCTTCTGCAACAATCCAAAAATTCTCTATTTTCCCCCAGGATTTCCTCTCAGCGCTGTGTTCCCACAGGCACACACTCACCTCCTGAGCTGGGAGATATAGTTAATATATTTCACAACATTGGGAGGATTATTAAAGCTCCTCTCCAGTGTTTGAATGAGGGTATAATCATTATATACACAAGCCATAAATTATGTATCTATATCTGCACAGATAATGTGTGTGTGTGTTATAAATGCACACCCTGGATGTTAAACACACACAACCAACCAGGAAGAATTAGACAAAGTTGGGTGAAGGAACCTCCAAAAAGTACCTTACACTTGGTGACACCTTTTCCAACCTCATTTCTCTGCACTTTTCATTCTGCTGATGGCCAGCAATGATGCCCAGGTTAATTAAAACATCTCCAGAACCCAGGGCCACCTGCCCCTGCTCCACCACCACCACCAACAGCAGCCAAAGGGAGAAGTTTCCCTCTTCCAGGAGACTCCCGAGCACAATGAGATATTTACTGTATTTATCGCCGAGATCAAACCCACACACAGATGTCACATTTCTCGAATTCCATCAGTAGATGAGACAGGCAGGCTCTGGAAAGAGGCCACTGGAGCTGGAGAGTTCAGGGTGTGCAGGCGTTGGAGGCCGTTCCCACCCCGGCTCTGCCGTGCACCCTGAGCCTTTGTTGTCTCCGCAATGCTGATAAATCAATCCATCAAAAAATTTCCTCAGTGAAACTCAATCAAGAAAGGTCATGTCAGCGGGAGAGGAACAGATTAAATTAGCATCAAATTAGACATGGAAAGTGAGTTCTGTCAAAATCATCACAGCGCTCAGCACAATTAGAATATGTTAATTATGCATTTCATTAAGGTAGTGCTCTTTGAATGCGAGATGAAATGTCAGTGGTGTAGGCATCCGAAAAAAGGAAGATTGCCAGGCACAACTTTCTCTAGACAATGTGTGACACCTTCATTAACATCAAGAATCACAAGTCTGTCTTGACTTTTTTTGTAAAGTATTAAAGCGTTAACTGTTTGCTGGCACGGCGGGAGGGAGAGGCGGCGGCAGCCCCCTGTCCCCTGTCCCCAGCCCCTGTGCCCACCCTGCCCACAGCCCTGGGCACCCCTGGGTGCCACCTGGGCACTGCCACAGGGGGCTGGCCCTAAATAAATCCTTCCTGCAGGTGCTCAGGTGGGGCTGAGCCACGGTAGTGAGATAAGGAGATCACTGGGAGGGATGCAAGGAGGGGAAAGGGTGGAAGAATTTTATTTTGCCTCTAGTTCCAAGATATGATCAATCTAAAGGGGAGAGCAAGGGAGGAAAAAAAAAAAAAAAAAAAAAAAAAAAAAAAAAAAAAGCAGAGATTTGCAAACCTACATTTGACAAACCCTAATTTGGGAAATTATTTTGTATATCAAACATCTTTGATTCCTAATGATGAGCTGTTTTTCAAAGAGAAGAATGATCCCTGGTGAGCCTAGGAGGGAAGGGGAGCTTCATAAAACACTACTTATGGGCTTTATTAGATGTCCTATCAGATGGCAGGTTCATGGAGAATGAAGAGAAATTACACACTTTCTAAAACATGAGGAAACAGCCAACTTCTGGTGGCTTGGTTGAATCCTCCTGTTCTCTCCTGGGGCCCGTGGCTGGGGGAGAGTTACAGACGGCCAAGATTTCTAAAGATCCCCTCACTTGGCTTTCCTTGCCTAAATGAGGGTAGAAAAAAGATTTCCAGTTTGCTCTGGAAGGAAGGGGTAGTGCTTTGCAGAGCCCTCCAGGAGCCTGGCAGTTGTTTAAACCCAGGAATTCCTGTCCTTGTGCTCCTTCCATCTCCTCAAGCCACAGATTTTGTGCTCTTACTGCCATGGGTGACAACAGGGGCAAAACAGGGGCTGCCCAGCATGGAAGGATCCTACAAACTGTGCCTCATCCCCAAGAATTTAGCTTTAAACCCCTTTAGAAATGACAAAATCCCCTCCTTTTAAAAGTACAAATTCACCTTGTGGCAGCTCCACCTTTCCTTTTGTTCCTTCCAAGGATGGGGTGGAAATCACCCTGTCACTATATTTGTATTTACAGAGCAACACCCTGAGCCTGCCACGAGGTGCAGCCCAAAAAAAAAGGTTCCAAAGTGTGTTGTGAGAAATAAATTTTATCTGTACAAAGATAAATTTTATCTGTACAAATTTTATCTGTCCCAGGGACGTGCAAACTATCTCAATTATTGTCACAGATGTGTAACAGACACCTGGGTGCCCACCTGAGCTCTTCAATCTCACACTGTCCATGAACATCTCTACATCTGACCCGTTTGTTTCTCTCCTTGGCTACAAACTCCAGCTCTGTGCTGGCATTTGAACCAGCAGGGGATTGAGAAAAGGCTTAGTGGGACCAAAGAGAGAAAAAAAAAATAGGCATGTTTTTAATGAGTTTTTCTTTGGTTTATTGGAGCTTTTGTAAATCCTCCCTGAGAATTGGAAGTTGCCAAACCTCCTCCCCAAAGATACACACTGGAGCTTCCAATGCCCCCAGGACTCATTTTAATACACCAGGTTCCAGCAGAGTCAGGAGATGCCAGAGTCTGCTTCAGCACACTTGGCTGGCCTTGCAGCTCTGTGAAATCTCTGTTTTCACTGGAGCTGGAAAAAAGAGATTTTTATCATTTGGAAGCACAACTCTGGTCCCAGAGCAAGGAGGCTCTGAGGTGCTGGAGTTGTGCTCAGCAGCTCAGAGGATAAGAGTGACCTGGGAGGGCTTTGGTGTCTCCAGGGCAGCACAGGGGACATGAGTGGGACAGCCCAGCCTCGCTCAGCATCCCCAAAACTCCCTTTTCTCCTGAAAAAGGAAACTCTCCAGGTGTGTGAGATTCCAGCAGGAAATGAGTTCCAGGTGCTGAATCTGTGCCCCATCAGTGGCCCAGGACAGGGTGAGCAGAGGTGTCTCTGCTTTAGGGGGTTTTGGCTGCTCCCCCTTGATCCCAACACATCCCACCCTCCCACAAATCCACTCTCAGCTTTAGCAAGGACCCCAAAAAATTCCTGACACAGACAGAAAATGGACTTTGCCCTAAAGCAGCCTCCTGGTAACAGCATCTCTCACCTTCCCTTTGCGTGACCTCACATTTAATATTCACAGCTCAGCTCTGGCCGTGGTACAGCTTTACTCAGGACAGGAGTTCTGGGATAAATGGGATCTAAGTGTAGCTATGGACATTCCATTCTGTGCCCGTATTATTAGCATTATCATCTGGCTCAAAAATAAAAAAGGAAGTTCTTGAAAATGAGGAAGAAACAGTCTCCACCTGCATTTCTAAGAATTGTCCCAAAATTAAATGTGTGGCTTTACTTTACACTGGGATTTTTTTGTTGGTTTTTTTTTTTTTAAACACCTAAAAACTTTTCTTCAAACTGTAAATTCAGTTTTAAATCCAGAAAATGTCATTATTAAGCACCTTGACAGAACAATTTCTGGGGTCTGTGGGCAAACTGCATTTCCCATCTGGACACTCCTGGGCTCCAAAATCTTTGCTCACCCTTGTCTTAACACTTCTTTTGTAGTACCAGGGATCTGATCATATGCTCTGCTTCATCATTTATATGTCAGCACGACTGCTGGGGTTAGAGGGCTATAAATTAACATAATTGAATGGTGAATCAAGCTCATTTATTTCTACTTTCCATCACGATGGGAGGAAAAATAAAAAAGCTAAAATAAGTTTTAACCGTGAACCCTCAAAAATTAGCTTTCCACCTTTAATGTACATTGGAATCAGAGTTTCTTGCTGTTGAAAATACAGAATTAAAGCAAAGCTGCCACCTGTCCTGGTGAAGGATGGATGTTAATGGATTGTTTTTGGAAGGAGGAGTTGGGCCATTTTGTCCCTCTAATGATTTCCATGAAAAGCAAAATATCAAATATAAATCTGTCCACAGGGGCCTCACTTGCAGGCTTTAACCAGGCAAACTTTGCCATTGTACACTTTAATTTACTCCATTCCCAAGCTGGGAAATTCAGTTTAAAAACCAGATAAAATGGAAAATATTTATTTTATACTGAAAAGAAAGAAGTGAAAGGTATGGAAAGGTATGAATCCTCTTAGGAGCTGTTTTGTTCCATGAACAATTTACTGCTGTCCATTTATAAATGTTCGTGTCTCTTCCAGGTAATTCAGGAATTTACCTGGAATATTTAATTGTAATTAGATTTTTCCCTTTATTTTTTTTCAAAATCTGAAAAAAACAATCAATGAAAACTTGTTTTGGTGGTTTAAAAATGTACAGGAAATGTCATGAATTTAATTTCTTTTTTTTCATATTACAGGTTTTTATTTCATTAGGACATTAACAACTGCAGGTTTTGTCCTCCAAAACTACCCTGAACCCATAATGCCAAACAGCAACTGAACGCCAGAAATTTCCAGGAATATTATTACATGATAATATTTGTCTGGACTGAAAACATCCTTTTAAACAGGATAAAAATACCTGATTTTCTACCCTTATTTCAGATAAACACCAACTGGGCTGCCTCAAATTAAACAGAGCGCCTCGAATGTAGTTTCTATTAGAGAAAAACCTCTTGAATTTGTTGTGTCCCTGCCAGGAAAAACATTCTCTTGTCCTCAGCCTTGCAGCCACCCCAGGGATTGGAGAAAAGGAAGGGAGACAAGACTCTCCTCCTGGGATTTTTCTTGTGATGGGCAGGATGGAGAGAGATGCCCATGAGCTGGAAAGGAGTTTCCAAGATCCAGGCATGGAGATTTACATGTATAAATAGTTATTTTAAGAAAACATCTCATTCATTTACACAACTGTGGCAGACCTCTTTAAATTCAGTGAACTGCTCTGCCCTGTGGTGAGGGAGATGACAGAAGAATTCAAATCAGGACAAATGTAATTGGTTAATCAGAGTTTAAGGAAAATCCTCTGCCTCCTAATAAGAGCTGGGATGTTGATTGCTGGAGCCCCTGCACGGGATGCACCTGCAGCTGCTGCTGTGCTGGGCACCAAAACACCCCAGGAACTGCAGCTGGAGTTCATGGAGGGACCTGGAGCTGATTCCTGTCCCAAAGATCCCATAACTCAGTGCAGGGACAAACCACAGCGTGGTCAGAGTGAGGGGCAACAGCCCAGGAGGGGATGGTGGAAAAAGGAGATTTTGGGCAAGGATGGAAATGATGTGGGCATGCCAAATCAGGAAAACTTGGGAATTCTCTTTAGGGCAAGCGGACACAGAAACATTTGGTGAAGCCATCAGGTTTGTAGGATGGCACAGGCACCACAACAAAGGTGTCCCAAAGCACAGCACCATGCCCAGAGCACAGGGTGACAACTGAATCCAGTGGGCAAACAGAGCCAGGGGTGACATTTACCACTTGTACCCAACTGGGATCACCAAAATGGTTCTTAAAATGTGCCAGCCCCCATCCTGGGTGTCCAAGGCAGCAGTTCTGGGGCAGGAGTAGGGGCTGGTCTGGGGAAGGAGGCTGGGAGCTGCTGTGCCCAATGCAGGGTTTGGGGTGCTGTGCCCAATGCAGGGTTTGGATTTGCTGTGCCCAATGCAGGGTTTGGATTTGCTGTGCCCAGGGCAGGGTTTGGATTTGCTGTGCCCAATTCAGGGTTTGGGGTGCTGTGCCCAGGGCAGGGTTTGGGGTGCTGTGCCCAGGGCAGGGTTTAGATCTGCTGTGCCCAGGGCAGGGTTTGGGGTGCTGTGCCCAGGGCAGGGTTTGGTGCAGCTCCCTACATTCCAGGGCCCAGCAGACTCTCCAGGAGAACATCCCCTCTGTGGTCCTTCCATGCCACAGAAGCCTCCCCCCACAAGAAATTTCTGCTCACTCATCCTTTGAGCCATGTTTGTGTTTGGGGACACAAAGGAGCCTTTAAAGTTCCTCCTTTGGCCATTCAATTCTTTCCCTCAGGAGAACATTCCTGCTAATGTGTTATTTTGTCAACCCCTTCCCTTACACTGGGGTTCACATCAATGTAGGACACTGGACCTGCCTGAATTGTTTTTTTCTCCTCCTTTGAAAACTTTTTTTTTTCACCTTTCCAGTGGAAATTAGATTTTTAACACAGGTAATCTTTCAGTAGAAAGGTATCTCCGTGCTAGAAAAGTTGTGGGTTTTTTTAACTTTTCATCCAAAGTCCCCAAACAGTCAAATCTCAGAAGTCTGGTGTTGAGTGAAAAAAAAAGTCTGTAAGTAATAAAAAGCTTTCATTGGATTTTTTTTTTTGCAAAAAATAGCCACATAAATTAAAACCATTTTCAAACACCCCTCCTGACACACACACACGTGAACTACACACACTATACCAGGTCTAAAGTGCCTTTACAATAAAAATTCCCTCTAATCCAACTCAATTTTATATATCTGCTTCCAAAGGGCAGTTAATTCTGCTCTGAAGAACAGAAAGCACTCAGGAGTGCACTCGAGAAACTGCTGTGAGCTTCCATCACCTTCACAAGCAGGAGCTGGGTCTCGTTTTAATAGAACATTGTTATTTTCCTGTTAAATTTGGTCAGCATCAATACCCAGCTGAAGGCGCCAGGCTGAGGAGCCTCTCATGGAGGGACCAAAGCTCTGACAGCAGCCAGAGCATCACCCAGGGCTCCTGAGGAGCTCAACCTGTCAGGTTCTTTCAGCTTGGTGGCTGAAGGTGGATTTCCAATCTCCAAATCATTTCTGTTTAACTCCTTTTAACTTTCCTTTAGAATATTCTCATATTCTTCTGGAACGTGGACGTTTCACACTGGGACCTCACTAAAGCTTTGTGGTAAGAAGGGAATCTGCTCCTGGTTTGCTGGGTTTGTTTGTTTGATTGATAATTGTTTGATTAAGAATTGTTTGATTAAAAATTGTTTGATTAGCAATTACTAATAATCAATTAGTAATTGATGATTAAGTTGCTTTTTACAGAATCACTGCACTCTGAAGTCAGTGGAGGTGACTGCCCACCTTTCTCTCTACCTTTGCCTTGGAGTGTTTGGAACCACAGCTCTGTTTCCTCAGGATTTGCTTCATTTTAAATGAATTCTCTCAGGCTGAAGCCCCTTAACCTGAAAATTCCTGCTGCTTCCACCTTTTCTCCTGGTTTTTCACTGCTCCAGCAAGCCCCAGGTCACCTTGAGGCCCTCCCCACGTTTATCTCACATCTCTGCTTGGATCACTGGCACCAACACTGGATTGATACGAGCAACACACCCAGAGATGTCCTGATGAGTCAGGATTTCAAACACCCAGAGATGTTTAAACACCTAACGAGGCCAGACAGCAGCTGGACTGAGTTAAATGCCCTGGAGAATTCCAGGTACATTGCAGTGTCCCAGTTCTCCTTCTGGAGTAGAAATGCAATCCTGTCAAGAAGACAGAATGTTTATATGACAAGATTTATATTCCTCCCTGCTGGCTGTCATTAATTGTATTTTACCTTCTAATCCTTTGTTAACAAGGTTTGGGGTTAATCATGAGGTTTTACTTGGAATCAGGGTCAGACTAAGTGGTCTGGAACCTTTTTAAAATACAGGTTAGAGGTTGGTAAGCTCTAAGGGACATTTAAGGTCCTTACAAGAAAGATTTCCTGTAGTAAAATATTGCAAGTGAAATCTTGGTGATGGGAAAACTCTGATTTGACTCAGTAGTGAAGGAAAGATTTCACTGAGAACTGTAAGGCTAAAAAAGTAACTGAAAATTTGAACACTAAATTTAGCTTAACACTAAAAAAGAACACTAAATGGCAAGTGCTATTTGCCTCAAGATCCTTCCAGCTGTGAAACAAAATGTCAAAATTTTGGTGGAAACCAGGGGAAAAAAAAAAAAAGAGTTGAAAATCCAATTTTTCATTGAGAAATGCTTTACATGGGAAATTTTCAATCAGGAGAATTTCTGCTACTGTTTCTGCCCAGGCTAGTGCAATTCTTGCCTGGCTGCAATCCCTCACACAGCAATTGATCCCCTACAACTCCCAAACTGGGGCCATTCCCCAAGAGTTTTTGATCCACAGAAATGTTTGTCATCAGCCAAAACCCAACCAGAACAACCATTCCAGACTCTGAATCAGAGTAAAAGGTAATTGGGAGCACAATGTGAGAGTGTGAAAAGGAAAAATAGAGAAAGAGAGAGGAGAAGAAGGAGAAGAAGAAGAAGGAGAAGGGGAGAAAGAGAGAGAGAGAAGGAGNAGAAGAGGAGAAAGAGAGAGAGAGAAGGAGAAGGAGAGAAAGAAAAAGAAAGAAAGAAGGAAAGAAAGAAAGAAAGAGAAAGAGAGAGGAGGGAAAGAGGAAAGAAAGAGAGAGGAGAGAAAATAAAGAGGCTGGAGTGATTATTTCTGAGGAATTTAAATAGCTTGAGTGATACATGTCCCACGCATTTGCTCAGTTTTGTTCAGCCTGCACTGAATGTTCTCCAGCTGCTGGAGCAGCAACTGGAGTAAGACACATTTCACCTACAGAAATTTACCTAAATATATTTATATCAACATTTATCAGCACATATTTATGTGCCTACACACACACATGGGTTTGGCTGAGGATTTTTGTAAGA
>VWZU01010915.1:317826-338004 GCA_013397095.1 Sterrhoptilus dennistouni
CAACACCAAAAAACCTCTACAGCAAAACATCTGCACTTGCTATTCCAGCTAGAGACACCCAGGAGAGCATAAATTTCCCTGAATAGATGTATTGTTTTACCATTTATTTCCTCAAAAAACGCCTGCTCATCTGAATTTCCAATCTATGAGGCTGTGTTTGGTGTGTGTGTGTGTGTGCACGGTTCCCCTTCACTACACCGGAGCAGATTAGTGCTCGTTCGCCTCTTTCCTTGCTTCTCTTCAGATCGTTACACATGACAAAACAACTGTCCTAATTACAGCAAGTGTTCCCAGCTCTGTCACCGTGACAATTACTGCAATGAGGGCTCAATATCTGCAGCAGACAGTAAAGTATTACTGCAGTTGTGTTTGATAGTGCTCAATTGTCCCCTGGAGGATTCTCCCGAGCGGGTTTTGCCTGTGGGGTGAGGTTCCCCCCTCTCTGTGCTCTGCCCAAGGGGGGTTTTGCTAACAGGGTTCAAAAGGTGACGCTGGGGGTGACCAAGGTGTATTTTTTGGGGGTCCAGGGGAGAGGAACATTGGGAGACATTTTTTTCCACTCGCAGCCAGAGGGGCTGCACCGACCTATTCCTGAGTCTCCACAACACCAGGAGGGATTTTGGAGATATTCCCTCCTTCCTTCTTGCAGCTGCAGCCTGACACTGCTCCAGGTGAGGTAAAAAACCCAAACCCATCCCCTCCAAAATCACATCCCTGCCCTCCCTGTGTCCCTCAGGAGCTGCAGAGCTGCTGGCACAGCCGTGGCTCCCCTGCTCCTGGAGGATTTCTCCTGTGTTTGTGTGTTTGTTTGCTCACAGGAACTGATCCCTCCAGACCCCCAGGGGTGTCCCTGCTCTGACAGTCCCTCTCCAGTGATGCTGGACACCTCTAACCCCACTTGCCTCCCCTGTCAGCCCTGCAATCCCAGCTCAGCAGACGAGGGATTTTAGCTCTTTCCAAAGGCAATATCTTGACCTACACCACATTCCCTTCATCCTAAGTGACGAAGCTGATGTTCTCTGCATTTATAGTCCATTATGTTCCTGAAGTTGATTCATTCAAATGTTCTCCATTTAAAGCCCATAAACAATGCAGAAACAGGAGCTGTGCACCCATCTCACTTGACCAGAAATAGGAGTGCAGAGCCCTAACATTGAATATTGATCATGGAAGGTTAATGTTGCCACAGTTAGCTTGGCATGACCTGAGCAGTGTACTTAAAGTCTGGATTTTTAATTTTCCTTGGTCAGGAATAAAGCAATATCTTATTTACCAGATAACATCTTTATTATAAGCATCTTGCACAGCCTTTCCACTTCAGCCCACATGGGTTTCTTCTGCTCTTGGCATGGATCAATGAAGTCAATATTTCTGACTGCAAAGCTTTGTATGACTTACACATATTTAAAAGGATAAATCCCAATCAACAACTCCTCTGCTTGAACATAACCATTATAATCCTTATCTTTGATCCTTTGGGCTACAGCAAGCAGGGAGAGGAAGGAGTACAACTCTCCAGCTCTCAGGAAATAGTTATGATGACAGCAGGAGATAAATAACGTTGCCTGGCTTTGCTGGCTGGAATTTCTCCAGCAAAACCAGTGAGTGGTGCTGCAGTTTCATGAGCCCAAAGTGGCCAGCGAGGCCTCCAAACTGGTGTGACAAACCCCTGAGGTGGCCAAAATGTGCAAAAGCCCTGGAGCCAAACTCCTGAGCCTCCCCAGCACAGAGACTTTACAGGAGATTTGTTTCACACGTGGGGAAGTCGAGGCATATTAGAATAATACCTTCATGATGATATTCCCATCAAAGGGAGGGGAAGAGGGTCAGAGCCACGGCTCCATTTAGCACAACTCGACTTTTTTACCAGATGAGATGAAGCCCCATAAATCAAGCTGGGGAGCTGCCTAAGTTGTGTTCAGGGAGTTGGATTTAATCACTCTAAGGCTTGTTTTAGCCCTGTGAATTTCCAATGCTACAAGCAGCCTTTCTTCAGCATATGGAGGCCACAGAAGTTCAAAGCAAGCGCATTTCAACAGGAGGGTTTCACTTTGGAGGGTTAAGTTGTTGGCCAGCCCCACGTTTTGCTGCTACACCACCAAATCCCACTAATACAGACGCAGCTTGGTCTGCCAAAAGAGTGGTTTCAGCAGTGAAGTTTTTTTTTACTAATTCCCCAAATGAAATAAGCTCTATCAGCAAAATCACTTTGGTTTAGTACAGCTGAACCTGTGCTGAGGGTTGTACCAACAGAGAAGTGCTATTAAAAAAATAAAAAGAACGACAACCCTAACCAAAATTATTGTGTTGACAAAAGGTTTTACTGACTTTAAAGGTTCCTTTGGAAAAATTTTACCAGAAAAGTCAAGTAGGCAAAAGAGAAAGGCAAACAGGGTGGGAAGGCAGGGGAAAGAATGAAAAAAAAAAGGACTCCTTTTGGCCCAACAGTCAAAGTATTTTCTGAAGTTCTTGCTTTGCTCTGGAAACAGCCAAACAACTTCAAAAGGCATGTTTGTTTTCTTGAGAGATCTCCGAGATCTTTTGATACGGCGCCGCGTGTCCCAGTCCCACTCGCTCCCAGCCAGGGTGAACCAGCTCAGGAGGTCAGAGAAGCTCCTCCATGGCAAAAGGACACCAGGAAAGGAGCGGCCCCTCGTCCTCAGCAAAGCTTAAAACCAAACTGAGGATTTGCCAAACTGAGGAGCAGCAGCAGAGCCCAGGAAAATCTACCCCAGTTTTGGTTTGCAGGGGCCAGAGCCAGACAAACTCCACTCGGGTTCCTTTGTGCACCCAAGGAAGGAACAAAACTGCAACTTGTAATTAGTTTTACTCTTTTTTTTTTTTTTTTCTTTTAAGTGTCTCCATTTCTCATCGAGTTTACACTTTTATAGGCAGGAGAACTTTCTCTTCTGCAGAGAAGCTTCCAAAATGGTCTGTGCTAAAGTTATTTCACACATATTACACTGACACTTCCCCATACTATGTGAATATCAGCATCGTAACATTGGGGCATCTCCTCACTATTTGCATTTATAGCAGACTTTGGAAGATTGAGTTATAAAAAAAAGGAGGCTGTCTTTGAGTCAAGCTTAGTGGAAACTGCTCAACGAGGTAACAGTTTTCAAAACTGCAACCATAAACCAGATAGTCCTTGAAAAAAAGAGAAAAAAAGAAAACAGCAGAGAGAAAAAAATCAAATTGTATGGACATCTTGTGCAGAAATTATTTCTTAATGTGAGTATGTAAAGTGCTCAGCAGAATGGATGTTCCCACTGCAATGCAAACCATTAGAATAATTTATCACAGCAAACTCCAGATCTGAGAGGAGGGAGGGAATGGGGTCTGCAGAGTGAAAAGCTCTTTTTGACCTAATCTCTGTTCTTGTCCCAAGGAATGAATTTCAGTGCTGAAGCTGCAGAGAACAGCAGCAAAAGAAGAAATAATTCTGGTTGATTTTCAATTCCACTTCTTGGGCCTCTCTCTCGCCATTAATTGGGAATTTTGGCAGATCACAGAGCCAATCAAGCAGATTTTGTCACCAGCATTACTTTGCCTTCTCAGGATGTTATGGCTTCAGAAACATTCCCTATGACACAGAAAAACGTTTCCCCTCTGGCTCAAACACCCAAATGATTGTTGATCATAAGGACATAACCCAGCAATGCTCACGTGCTGCACAGACCAAGTTTCTCTGTCGTGCAGACTTTTCTCAGAAATTAATTCATGACAAAGCTTGCCTGAATTGAGTGGGAACTCTTACATCTGTTTCAGGGTCTAAAAGCAAAAAAGAAGAGAGGAAAAGAAGAATAAAGCCACACTGCCTTAGCAAAGCACTGCTCAGGCCAGGGGCAGACACAGCTCCCTGCAGAGGCTCCTCTTCCATTAAAAAAAAAAAAGAAAAAAAAAGTGATTTTTGAGCTATAAATTGCAGGAGGAAGGTATGGATTTGACAAAGGAAACCAGACTCTGCTTAATTTTAAGGAAATGAACATTTTCAAGAAACCTGATCGAGCCTGGCCACATGTTGAACACCATGCAGGGCCCTGTTTTTCTGTAGCTACAATAAAAAATAATAATTTAAAAAAAGTGCTTTTCTGGAGACCTGTTGCAGACAATGCTCCCTTCTGGCAATGCAGCCCCCGTTCCTGCTCCCTCCCACACGTGGCATGTGCCTGTGTGTGTGTTTGCAGATGCACTCCTCTCTCTCATTTTTATTTCTTTCCCTCAGCAGCGTGGGCAGAGAGTGAATCCAGAGATTTTGGCTCCTTCAGCTCCACATTGCAGCTCTTTTATCTCATCCCTGAGCCTTTCCTCACAAGGAGCTGGGATGGTGCAGCCCCCCATTAGGGGAAAAAAAAAGAAATTCTGGACCTCAGGAAGAGTCTTCACTCTGCCCATGCCTTGGATTGCACCTCAAAAATCCCAGGGTGTCATTTCTGAGGGGCTCCAGCTCTGATCCCAGCAATGTCATTTGTAGCAAGCTATTAATAGAGAACAATGGCTTGACCCAAAACTTATTAAAATAGACATCATGAAAAATATCTGCGAATTGAAAAGGCAGAAGTGATCCAGTGGTTGCAGACACAATAAAAAAAGCCTTTGAAAAATGCCCTAAAGCCAAATACGTATTTTCAAAACTGCAAGTTTTACCCTTTTTTTTTTTTTTCCTTGGGAGAAAAAAAAAAAATCTCTCTATGACCTTAGGGCACAACAAATATATTAGGCATAGATCATTTCTAAGTGTTTCTGCCCTTTGTTAGGGAAACATCAATTTTTGCTGTTTGCAAGGACTCTTTTTTTGGCCACACACAAACCTCCTGCCTCACCCCAAAACGTCCTTTTTGCTTCTTTCCTTATCCTTAAAAGCCACAACTTCTGCAAAACCCCCGACGCTGCAAACACTCAAGGTATGAGACCACGGGAATTTTGCAGCTCAGCAGGGCCAGGATTGCAGGGTGGTGTTCCCTGGAGCACAGGGGGAGTTGTGACCCAGTGGGATGGCAGCCAGCCCTTCTCCAGAGCCCTGGAAACTCGGGGAGGGCAGAGCTGAGCTCACAAAGCCTCCCCTCCATCAGAGGGATGATGCAGAGCTCAGCCCCTGCCAACGCAGACACCTGGAGTTTGGCTGCCTTGGAGCATCAGCAGAGCAAACCTGCCCAAAATACCACACAGAGCTACTCAAAAAACACCTTCTGCACTTAACTCCTGCAAACCTGCCCAAAACACCACACAGAACTACCCCAAAAATATCTTTTGTACTTAACTCCAGCAAACCTGCCCAAAATACCACACAGAACTACCCCAAAAAACACCTTCTGCACTTAATTCCAGCAAACCTGCCCAAAACACCACACAGAGCTACCCCAAAAAATACCTTTTGCACTTAACTCCAGCAAATCTGCCTAAAACACCACACAGAACTACCCCAAAAAATACCTTTTGCACTTAACTCCAGCAAATCTGCCTAAAACACCACACAGAACTACCCCAAAAATATCTTTTGTACTTAACTCCAGCAAACCTGCCCAAAATGCCTTGCAGAGCTACCCCAAAAAATACATTTTGCATTTAATTCCAGCAAACCTGCCCAAAATACCACACAGAACTACCCCAAAAAGTACCTTTTGCACTTAACTCCAGCAATGCTCAGAGTTCTCATCAGCAACAAGATGAATAACTTGGGTAGATAGGCCTGAAAAATGCTCAGGTTGAAATAAGTGAACTCAAATTCTTAAATACTTCCACAGTTCTCAAGATGAGCCACTGCTGGTCCATTTTTTTCCCCATCACAGTCATTTATCACTCACCTTTTGGCTTTTAGGGTGAGATTCTCTGTTTGCAGCAAGGCAAGATTTTAGAAAGAGTACAGTAAGGGGATTGTTGTTCCTGGGGAGAAAAGTCTGGGGCTGGGAAATGCCAAATGTTCCTTCTCCTGCTGGATGACTCTGGCAGCGGCTTTTGCACAGAGCAGCCCCAAATCTCACCTGAGAAACATTGGTTTGGTGTAACTTTGGTCACTAAATCACCTCTGGGAGCTCCTGCTCCCAGCACAGCACATCAGTGTAACAACAGCATCCCAAAAAATCCAACCTTGGGCAAAATCCTCACGGCTTTTCACAAACAATCACCTTCTTCAAAACCATCAACAATCACACAGGCAGGGGCGACCCTACACCAACTTGGAAACCATGACAAAAAGAGGCTAAAACTGCCCAAAAGTCCCATTTCAAACAGAAAATGAGATGGTCAGAGCTCAGAGTGAGGATTACCAGTGAATACACCGACCCTGTTCTCCACGGGGGAAGCAGGTGCAGGATTTTTGGCTCAGCTCTTTGCCTGGGATAAATAAATTCCCAATCACAACCAGCATCTTTAAAAGCTGCTCAGGTTTTTTTTGTACAGGCCTGTGTAAGCATGGTAGGGAAAAGCAGTGAAATTCCTAATGGGAGAGATTCTTTCTGTAAATACCTCCCAGGAAGAGAGCGGAAAACGAAGCTTCCAAATGGCCAACACATAAATAAACTAACACTCTCTAACCACCTGAAACTGTCTTTTTGAACTTTTTAAAAATACTGCTGATGAGCTTAAAATGAAAGAAAACATCAGCCCTTGCAAGAAATAATAAAAAAAAAAGTACACTTTTCAAAAACCTGTTTGTCTAATAGAGAAGCTGCTTCTCTAATTAAGCAATTAAGGCTCAGCGAGGCAGACGTTATCATCACATAAAGGTCATTTCAAATGAAGAGGAGCTAAAAAACACTGTTGTTGGAGAGTTTTGTGAATGATCTCCTTATGATGGAGCTGAGGATAACTCGAGGAGTGTTTGGATTGCCTTCAGCTCCAGAATCCAGAATGGCAGAATGTCTTCCAGCCCCAGAAATGGCAGAATCTGCTGCTGGGGCTGGCACAGCTCCTGCTGGAGTCTGATTCCTTCTTTTTCCTTCTCTGTGAATCCAGGGGAGCTGTGCTGGATTTACACCTTGGAATGACAAAGCAATGAGGGCACTCACCCTGCTCTGGGTCCATCCCCTCAGTGCTGTTAGTGCTGAGCTGCTGAAACCTTGAAATCCCTCATCATTCCACAGACAGCAAACAAAAAATAATAAAAAAACAGAAGCCCAGGCTGAGGGGATCTGAACAGGTTTAAATAGATCTGATGTGATAATTAATGTCCAGTGAGGGATTTGGGGGGAAAGAGGAGGGGAAGAAACATAAAAACAATTTCCACTTTTATTTTAAGTTCTTTTGACAGATGGGAATATTTTCTGTTATGCTACTTGTGGTTTGGGTAATGAGATTAGGCCTTGCATAGCAGGAAGCAGAATTAACTTTGTTTACTTAAAGTGACACCGTCAGCTTGGAAAATCACATTTCCATCTGAAATGCAGTGCCTACTATCATTACAAATAACCCTTGAGATCATGATAACTAAAGGAGATTAGGGATGAAAAGAACATGTTTCTCTCTCTCTGTATATTTTTATTTTTTTTAGCTATACTTGGTTCACACTGTGCAGCTGAGGGCAGTCCCTGCAGCAGAGTCCCCAGATCTGTCCCTGTCCCCTGCACTGCTCAAGGTGCAGGAGGGAGCAACAGGCTGGGGGTGAGAGGGAGAAGTGAGGAGAGCCCAGCTGGTCTCAGGCATCCTGAAAAAAAAATACCTCCCTAAGGGCAATTGGTGTGGCAGGAATAAAAAACAAAAAAAACCAGCCAAAAAATCCAACATAGCAGCACTTTAAAATCCATTTAACATTGGGTATACACTGAAATTAAAATTAAAAAAAAAGAATTTGTAGAAGCCGGGTGATTATAAATGTCCCTCAGCACTGGCCCCTGAGTGACTCTCACTGTTAGGGCTCTAAAAACCTGGGTGTTATCAGCTGCTGCATCACACACAGGAAACAGGATGGATCCTTGGGAAGATCCAGGGAAAGGATTTACAAGAGGATATTTTCTAAATAACCAGCTGAATCACTGGGATGTACATGTGTTAAATTCACATTTAACAGCCTTGCACACCCACCAGGGAAAACTGAAAGTGTGTCCTGAGTCCTCTCTGCTGCTCCTACAAACTCCATCCCAGGCTGGGGGACAGTAATCACAGGGAGAGCTGGGGATGAGGAAAAGAACCCCAAAAATAATACAACAGCACTTTAAAATGTGTTTAACATTGGGTATACACCGAAATTAAAATTGAAAAAAAAGAAACTTGAATTTGTAGAAGCTGGCTGATTATAAATGTCCCTCAGCACTGGCCCCTGAGTGACTCCCACTGTTAGGCCTCTAAAAACCTGGGTGTTATCAGCTGTTGCATCACACACAGGGAACAGGATGGATCCTTGGGAAGATCCAGGGAAAGGATTTACAAGAGGATATTTTCTAAATAACCAGCTGAATCACTGGGATGTACATGTGTTAAATTCACATTTAACAGCCTTGCACACCCACCAGGGAAAACTGAAAGGGAAAGGGTGTCCTGAGTCCCCTCTGCTGCTCCTACAAAACTGGGGGACAATAATCACAGGTGATGAGGACCCCGAGGTGTTTCTCCCTCCCCTGGCAGCCCAAGCCAAGCCCAGGGAGTTGTCCCCATGGTATTTTATGCGCTGTGACCCTGGCAGTGTTCACACAGCCAGGAAATGCCTCCTCTCTGGCACAGTCACTGCTGCTTTATGTCAGCGAGTGACAGGTAAAAAGAAAAATCTGGGCCCAGCACAGAGATGGATCCAAAAATATATAAATAACCAATTAGGAGAAAATATTAATAAAAATATTGTAACAGATCCCAATCTGCTGCTGAGTACCAATTGCCAGTAATAATCTCTATGGTAACTGAACTCTCTTTGGCCTCTCTCTGTATGCAACTAGTGTTTTATGTTGGTTTTTTTCCCCCTATTTTCATGGAAACTTTTCAAAACTGGTTTAAATATTATGATATTTTCCTCTTCAAGTGCTAACTGGGAGAAGTACTGACTTGGTGTCAGTCTCTAAGCAGATTTTCCCTTCCTTACACGACTGCCTTAGAGGTGACTTTTGGGAGGCCACTGACTGGAAGTTCTGTTCAAACACGAAACAGGTGAGGGAGGTTTTCCAAATCTAAGAGGTTAAAATATTGCCCAGGAACAGATAAACTGATTGGGAAGAAATAAAAAAAAAAATACTATTTAAAGATGTTCCTTTCAGTAGCTGGGGAAACTCTACTCTTTTTTTGATTTTTACTCTACTTTTTTTTTTTAATTTTTTTTTTTGTTTGTTTGTTTTGTTACCTGGCTTCACTATTCTCTTCTTGCCAGCAGCTCTTTTTTAATCCCAGCAGCATTTCTGAGCTCTGGGTGTTCCCTTTTCCCAACCTGCTCCAGCTTTGGCTACTGGATCCAAAGGAAGGCATCACCTTTGGAAGAAGCATCACCCAGCAAATGTTTGTTGTGTTACATCACAGCTGAGGGGGAAGGTTTGAAGGGAGGACACACAGAATCCTGTAAAACCCTGGCTACTCAGCTTCTCCTCATTGTAGCACAAATAATTATAAAACAGTTTTACAGTGGAAGTATCAGACCTTTATTTGATCTGGCTTTTTTAACTGTAACTCTGTTATGACAAAAGATCCCAAATTAGAGAGTTTGGAATTAGATGCAACCTCTGAGTGAGGAGATGATCTTGAATTCCATTTTGAAAAACTTCAGAAAGGGCCATGCTCCTTGCCTCTAAAGCTCAGGTTTCTTTTTAGAGACAGAGAACATTTAGGTGCTGAAGGATTGTGTAAAATCCCTGTGGAAGTTCATGTTTGGAGGTGCTGGATAAATCAGAGTCATTCTCTAACTCTTGCTCCTCTCTACAACAGCCCAAAGCAAGACCTTGGAGCTGAAGGTGTGGAGTGGTCTAAAAAGATGGAGCTGGATTCAGATCCAGATCTGAATTTCCTAGTGGTTGCCTGTCTTCCATCTGTTTGTATTTGGATGTCTCTTAGGATATAAGCAGCAGTTCTGGAGTGTCACACATGAATAAAGTGGATAATTATAAAATTAAAAGATATAACATGCTTCTAGGGGAGATAAGACTACAATTAAAGAGTATAAACAAAGCTGAGTCTGATGTTCAGACTGATATATTTATTCATTAAATGTAATAACATAAACAAGACTATTAACTGTCATATTTTAATGATACTGTACCCTGCAAAACATACTCAGGAAAAAGTCCCATTGACTTCAATAGCAATGCCACATAAATTTAAATCATGGCTGCAGTAAAACAAAATGTCATCGTTCTTACTGAAGATTATTTGTTGTAAATATCCCAAAATGTTCAAAACCCACAAACCTGTAACTCACTGAGCTGAGGCTGAGCTCAAATGTTTTTTTCTGTAAATCTGAAGGAAGCCAGTGGGCAATGCAGAAACCTGTTCCCCAGATAACTGAAATTCAGTATTCCCAAGAGGGGAAAACAGCCAGGCAAAGCTGCTGTCTATCCCATGTCTTTCTGGAAAACACTGGACATATTTTTGCCCAGGAGATGGCAAAATTTGGGCAAATGTCACTTCGTATCAACAGTGTTAAGATCAGATTCTGACCTTTTTAAATATTGTTAACAGTCAGCAAGAGAGGAAGCCTTACAGCAAAAAAATTTCTCTCTGGAAAATATGCAATAACTTGCTTGGGGTATGTAAAAAGCCAGTCTGGAAGAAAAAAAAGGATTTCAAGAATTCTCCCTTTCTGCAGCAGCATCAGTGCCAAGAAGATGTAAAATGGGACCAAACTGGAGTCACAACAATTCTAACAATTCTTCCCCCTTTGCATCCCCCTGCTCATCCAGGGCACCAGGCGGGGCAGAGGCAGCTCTGGTGGGGGAAGCACAAACAGAGGTGACCTTCAGAGGGGGCTCAGCCCAGATTTGTGACCTGCACTGTGAACTGTGAGTGATGATGTCAAATGCTCCCTGGCAGAATCCCTGATTACATTCCCTGGCGTTCGCCGCACGCTCAGCATCACTTGAAGTGCCGAGAAAACGAGCGCTCGCTGTGCCATGACAAAGGCCATTGGTTGCCTCTTTACTGAGCCTCATACATATGGTGAAAACATATTGACTAATTACTTGCCATTTTCAAGAACTGAAACCACTCCAAAGCCAGGCCCAGGATAATAGAATAAGATAGAGAACGGAGGGTAAGGACTGGGAGAACAGGGAGGGGGAACAGCCCAACTCTGTGACTGCTCATCCCTTATTAACATCTGCTCTGAAATATGCAGAGGAACAACATCTCCCTGCTCCAAACTCCTTAATGAAAAGCAGGAAATTAATGCACCTGATTAGTACAGCTGTTCAAAACAGAGACTGGCTCAAGTTCACAGGCAGAATCAGACCCAGCCTGCTCCCACACAGGAGCACCACCATGCTTGGATTCAGCTCCGTGGTGCTGTTTCCCAGATTTTCCAGGATTCTGGGAAGTGTCCCAGAGAAGCAGAGAAAACCCTGGTGATGAAGCAGCCTGAAGGAGATGGATTAAAGGGAAGCTGGATTGAAGGGGTGAGTGTGGAGAGAGAATTACCGAGACACAATTCCCGTTTTGCTTTTCCAAACCTCAGCAGCCCCTCCCAGCACGGAGCCCTGCCAGGATCCCCCAGCACAGCCTTCACAGGAGCCTTTTTAGTGCCACCTCACTGCCAACACCTCGGAGCCCTGACAAACCAGTCCACTCAGCTGATGAGGAATCTTCCCTAAGTAGTGGGACGAACGTTTGACAAGTTAATTTCAAGGTAGCTCATGGAGAAGAAGCAACGGAGAGCTACACAACTGTAAAAAAAGAGAAATGTTGCTGGATAAATTCTGCCAGTAATGGATGTGTTACAGAAAATACACTTAAAATTCAAGCTCTTTGTATTAGAAGACAGGCTCTTTGGTTTCGGAGTAGGAATCATGAGGGCTCGCTGGAGCTGGGGTTAACAGGAGTACAATTACTGCTATTAGAGTTTTATGATTATGAAACTTGTGCTCCTGTATCCCCAATTTAGAAATAATAGGAAATGCTACGGATGACTTTTATAAAATCAAGTCAATTTATATAGGAAAAAAAAAATCAATAATTATTCCCTTTTATTTTTCCTTTAAGTCATGCAGATAATAGAAATCAGAGACCTGAATAGGATGCCTAAAGTTAATGGCATTATTAGACAGAGAAGAAAGAAAGAGTGATCAAAAGTTTGACCTATTTACCAAAAAGTTCACAATCTGTAGAATGTTGCTATTCTACCAGTTTTGGTTTTTTTTTTTTTTTAATTCAAGATAACTCTCAAACCATGTTTGGAGGTTAGATGTAGTCTTGAGCAGAGACTCAGAGCAATTTTCTATTACATTTCTATTATATGAAGGAGAGTTGCTATTTTAGAAAGACACAGATAATCTGATATCTTTCATAAAAGTTTCAGAAGAAGTTTCATCTTCCAGCTTATAAACTAAAAATAAAACACTTGAAATGATTGATTTTCCTTTAAGGCAACTGTGGAGCCTGAGTTGATAACACCACTGGTAAAGTCCTAGTTAAACTCCTGGAAGAACTCCCAGCATTTTGAACAGGCCCAGATACTGTTCCTATTGTTTTTCATTCCTGTTCTAAGGTAAAAACTCAGGTGGATAATCACAATTTTGCCCCCGTTGCACAAATATGAAGGTTTTACAGACTGGCTGTTCTCCGGGGAGTGGGGAGAACTTTGTTCCATTGACTTTTCAATGGCAGTTTGCAAACCTTCAAATCCTGCAGGTGTGTGAGCTGCTTTCCCTGCTCTGCTGGAGTTCCACCTCAACCTTCCCCAACAGCCTGGGGGAATGCTCAATTCTAAATAAAAGCAATGAACAGAAATCCTGTTTTTTGTTGTTGTTTGTTTAGTTCAAATCATTCCCAGGATAGTGGAGCCTTCCCTGGGCTGTAGAGGAGCTGCTCCCTCTGTGCCAGGGGAGGCAGGACCGCTCCATCCTTAGGTGATAACAAGTTCTTTTCTTGCCTTTTTTCTTTCCAAACAGTTTTTTTTTAAAACTTCCCGGCAGTTTCCCAGCAGCGAGCACCCTGATGGAGTCCTGAGAGCCGCACGGGAGGGAAAAGGGAGCTGGGATAACACACGGGAAATTCCTTTGGGCAATCCTGGAGCATCCACAATTTTCATGTTTAATCCCTTGGCACAGCCTTCGCTGCCTGGTCTGCAAAACTGCTCAGAGCCAACTCAGGGAGTGCCTGCCATGCCTGAGAGTGGCACACAATGGGCTGGCGATGCCCGAGATGCTCCCAGCTCCTGCTTTTCCTGTCGCTGAGCACAACCCATCACTCGTGTCACTAGCAGGGGCTGGGAGGAAAGGCCAGTGCATTAAGCCAGCACATAATTGTCATCTCTGAGTTTCTGACACTAATCGTTTTACTTAAAGAAGCCAATGGAATGTTTTTGGTTTTTTTTTTTTTTTGTCCCCTCCCAACCTTAAGTGACAACACCCAGGAGATAGTCTGGGTAAAAAAAATAAATATAAAAATAATTTTTTAAAAAAAAGAAGACTCCAAATTTTTTGCTAATTAAAAGTAATGTGTTTTCCCATTTTTTGGCAATTTGATAACACAAAACACTTACTTGGGGGCCACAGGGGGAAACAAACTGAGACGGATAAAAAATGTTTTGTGTTCATCCAAGCAAGACTATGTTAATGCACATTATCCCATTAATGCACATCAACATCGGGAATAAGCGCGCCAATGCAAGCAAGAAGCATACACTTATCATCATTTGATAACATGTTTAATGACAGATTGACGGTTGATTTGCAAATGTGAACTGGCATCAATGTTGCTAACTTCAGCTTCTGCCGCCTCCTCTGCTATGCCAGCATATTTATGTGCATAATTTGATTTCGCAGCCACACTGTTAGTACATTTTTAATATTAACTATGCAAGAACAGACAGCCGAACTTAAGTTGCACTGATGGTTTGAGTTCATTAGATTGAAAAAGATGGGCAATGCTGACAAAGATGGAGATGGCAGCACAACATCAAAGAGGCAACACTTAACAAACACACTCCATTTTGAACAAACCGAACTAACACATTTCATGTTGTCGGCTGCAGCAGAGCCCTTATGTACAACAGCAAGGAAAAAATATGCTCCTGCCCTGGGCATGCTGACAGCAGCTCTGTGAGCAGCTCAGCAGGCCCCTGGCCACAGGGCTGGGAGATATTTCACTCATCCTCTGCAGGTAAGGGGCTGATCCTGAGCTGATGGCCGAGTGACAACAGCAGAACGCGGCGCTGGAGCTGCTCCTGATTTACACTGGGGCGAGGCAGAGCCCGTCCCCATCTCCTCCCAGCGCTGCCTTCCCACAGCTGGGATTCTTTATGGTGAAAAATAAAGAGATTTTGCTGAGAGCTCAGCTCTTGCACGAGCAGAACTGAAGTTCAGAGCCCTGGGGCCTCACGCCCTTCCCCTGTCACCAGATGCTCCTGGTGACTGTCTCTGCTGTGGTGAGCCTGGGCAATTCAGCTCTGCTCTGGAGAGAACACGTAGCAATGAGCTGGGAGGAGAATATTTCATCCTCTGCTCGCATTAATGTCTGGGCATATACTGCATCTAGTATGAATTTGCTTGTTGTGCTGCAATATATAATAAATTTGAGGCAGTAGCTTTATGGCGCACGTTGTAATTTTCAATTTTATGCTACAAACTGACCATCTGCAGGATTCTGACCATATAACCCGAGCCACTCCATGCAGGATGTGACATTAGCACCTCTGAAGCACGGGCAAACCATGATTTAGACATACAATTAGATGGACCGGGTCCTCAACAATTCTCAGCTGCCTGAATTACTGCTGAACAGCCTAATAAACATATAGCACAGAGTCCCCTGCTCTGCAGAGCTTTTAAGAATGTTCTTAAGTTTGTCCCTAATCAGCAAAGCAACTCTTAGAATTGCTGTTACTCAGAGATTACTCCTGGACCAGAATCCTGTGGTGCTTGGACCCCCATGGAGTGCTGGACAAGGCCAGGGTCATTAGGAAGCTGTGATTAAATCATCAGCATGAAGTGTTGATTATTGAATTTAATCCTGGGAACACTTGCCAGGGTGGGACAATGAGCAAGGGAACAGGAAAGGACCTCCATCCATCTCCACCAGGCAGCAGCAGGAGGATTCCTGGTACCCCTGTCCTGCTGGCAGCTCCTGAGCAGATGCCTCCTGCCAGGATGTGCCCTGGTCTAGCTGGGAAAACTGCTCCTTTTATTGTCTGCTGGGAGAGAAACCTGAGGTTTTCATTTCAGCAAAACCTCTTGTGCAGGTCTGTGCTCTGTTTGCATTGCAGAGAGAACTAATCCTAATTCCTGGACGTTTGGCTCAAGAAGCTGTTAAGCAGCTCCAGTGGCTGGTGCTGTACACACCCCAAAAAGAGGAATATTTGAGCAAACACCCTGGGGACCCCCAGCAGGTGTGTAGTTGGCTGGTTTTGAATCTGTTGGTGCTTTAGGGTGCAAACCCCACAGCAGACACAGCGTTGGGAAGGGGCTGTGCTGAGGGCAAGAGGATCTCTCAGAAAGGCACCAAAATAATTCCCACTGACACAGGGCACCAGGGAGATCTTGCTCACCCTAGTGAGGGCACAAGAGGTCTTGGAAACTTTCTAAAGAGTGAAAGAACTAGGAAAAAAAAACAGGAAAAAAAGGGCCAGCAGAGACAAGTGCAAGAATGAGGCCATGCTGAGTTTATTTTGTTGTCTTTTAAGATAACACCAGATTATCAGTGGGCGGCTCAGAGAGGCACAGGAGCAGCAGGGTGAGCCCTGTGAGCTGAGCAGCAGAGGAGGAGCTGGTCAGCCCCTACCCAGCCTGGAAAACAGTCCTGTTAACAGCCTCATGCTGACTCCTCCTTCCCTGGGCTGGAGCCACAACTGGGAATCAGACAATTGGGAATTAAAATTCATCCCGGGGAGAGGAGATGAGGTGGTGGCACAGCCAAAGGACACGAGGTATCTACAGGCTGTGGGGGGCCACAACTGGGAATCACACAATCGAGAATAAAAATTCATCCTGGGGAGAGGAGATGAGGTGGTGGCACAGCCAAAGGACACGAGGTATCTACAGGCTGTGGGGGGCCACAACTGGGAATCACACAATCGAGAATAAAAATTCATCCTGGGGAGAGGAGATGAGGTGGTGGCACAGCCAAAGGAACACGGGGTGTCTGCAGGCTGTGGGGAGCCTCCCCAGCCCAGCCCTGCCCCAGCAGGACCCTGATATTCTGCTGGCACTGCAGGGAGGGCTCTGCAAGAGTTTCCAGCTCTGCATTTTCCCTCAGGACTGCCCCAGCTGCTGCTATGCCTGTGCACTGCCAGCCCTGCAGAGGAGAGAGTGAGAGTGTGACACAGTTGGAGGGACCATTCGTTTCCTCACAATTATCTCTGCTACCACATTTGTGTCCTCGCTCTTGTCTCGATTTAAGTAAGTTACAATTCTCCCACTCTTGTTACTGAGTAGATGCAGATGCCACTTTGTTCCGTGTGATTTATAGCCAGTAGCTAATGTTCAGTTATAATTCCCCATTTTAGACATGAAAAATAGCCTGTAATGCTCAACACAAGGGCCTCTCAACAATGATATATAATTTAAAAATTAACACGAGGACAGAGGAGCCACGGGATTTTGAACTAGGGACTCTCTCATTCAAAGGTTAAATCTCCACAAGGTGAGCTAAAGGAATTAGTTGAGTTATTAAGTAAATGCCTCTGTTCTATTTTCCCAGTACATTAGCTGTTGCAGCCTTTTCCAGTTCAGTTGTGTTCTGCCCCAGCATGTTCAAAGTGCAAATGCTCATGGCACTGTGTTCACACATCTGCTTTTTTTCAATGTCAAACAAACTGGAGCTGTTCAGAGCCAAAGGTCGAAGTGGAGGGTCCTTAAGGAAGTCTCCTGGGAAATGATGTGATTGCTCTCATGTCTTTATTGTGTATAAAATGGGGCTTCACACGAGGCTCGTCCTTTCCAAGCATCTTAAAGCTATAAATGAGTCATGACTCATTCCTGCAACACCTAAGTTATGTAAGTGGTCTTGCTAATTTACTGGAATATCTTGCATAACTAATCATTTCCAGGATCAAACTCGGAGGCCTTGGAAACCTCTGAGCTCGGAAGAGCTCCTTTAGAAACATAAATGTTAAATCCCAGCCTCACACGATGAGGCAAAAGCAGAACAGGGGACAGAACCTGCATCACCCGACTCACTCTGCCAAACTCAAACCATAAACCCTCTTTGGGCAAAGCTCAGCACCTCAGGAAACTCAGGGAGTATGGAGAGGGAGAAGAGCTTGGCTCTGGAGAGGTTTGGGAGGTGGCATTCCTTTCCTGCCTGCTTTCTGTTCCCAGGGAGGTGCAGCTCATCTCCTTGTGTCTCTCGCTGCACTTTGCTTAATGGTCTCGCTCCAGCATCAAATATTATATTTATGGATTACAAATTTATTGACATTTGACATTTGCATCAGCTTTCACCTGATCAACAGGAGCTCTGACTGCCAAAGGGAGTTATTATGGAAGATTTCAACAGCCATGGGAATGCCAAAAAGGTCATTAAATCATATCAGAAAAACAATGTGTTCATAGCATTCATACATTTAGTCTTGCCAGTAAATCTTCTGGTTGATGCTTGGACCACCTACTGATGATACTCAAAGAAAAGGAGAAACAGGGAGAATCGAAGAGATGAATTAAATTAAAACCAAATGACATGACGCCTGGCACAGTGGGATCTTTAATTTTCTACTCTATGAATCCAGAATAAGCAAAAAAAGCAAAACAAAGCGCAGTGGCTTGACTTTCTCTGAGCAAATTCCCTCCATACAGGCAGGGCTTAACGAAATAATCCTGAGTAATGTGTGCACCCCACATTATTGCATGAGATTTGTATGTGGGAGGTGCAGGATTCAGAAAACATATGGCACATGGAAAACAAATGACAGGGTGTGCTTTTACACTCGTGCTGGCTATACTTATCACTCCTGTTGATATTTTTTTCCAGACGTGAAATATGAATGTAGGAACTTTCACCTTAATCTCTTGGGAAAAATATCCAAGGTTATTTTTTTTTTGTGCATTTGTGATTTACAAGAGGCCACCACATAATTCCTGGGACTTTAAAACAGACAACGTTTGAAGAAAACACCGATCAAATAAACACAATTACCTCCCTCATTGTTTTTTCCTTGGATGACAAACCTGGGTCTTGCACCATAAAAACAGCAAGGCCAACAGATTAGGGCTCCATGGAATTAGGGAGGGAAGTGAGTTCTGGACTGGGAGCCCACCCACAGCCTGTCTGTGCCTGACCAGTGCAGGGTGAGCTCCACTGGAGGCTGATCCTCAGCTGAGTGAGCACAAAGGAAGTTTTGAGTTTGCCCTTCTCTGGTGGAAGAGCAGAGTGTTCACCTCACACAAACACAACCAGAAACAGGCCATGGCCATATCCCAGAGGGAAACTTCTGTGGTGTGCCTTGGGATGGAGATGAAGAGGTGGGGAAAAGGCAATGGCAGTGTCTTTAATGTAAGCAAATGGGCAGCTGCTGCAAAATCGTAAGAGGGTTCATAACTAAACTGAACACATTGTTGGGCAACAGAAGATACTAATAATTCAAGTTCTTGGGGTTCCTTTTCTGATTTGGGGAGTGATTCTACCCACTCACTCCACAGTATTAATGGGTTTCCTACTGGGAGTTTGAGTTGATAGGAGGAACCTCCTAGGAAAAGCATTTTATGGGACCCCTTTTCAGCATTTACCTTGCTTTTTAATTCTTGCAATGATTTTGGGAATTCAGCAGGGCTGAATGGGATCCCCACCAGGCAGTTCCAGTGGAGATAGGTGCCAGCAGCTTGTCTTGGCCCCCCAAAATAGCTGTTGTGGTGTAGCACTGCTGTGCTTGGAGCACTGACAGCAGAGATGGAATGAGGAGTGGCAGCAGACACTCAGGGAATGGGGCAGAAATGTTCTCCCAGCTTTGGTTGGAAGCAAGAGGGAGGTGGAGCTGGATGGAGACATTGCTGGGCAGCCACAGCAGAGCACCCCTGACATGGGCTGGGATAGACACCCCAGGTCAGCTCTGTGGTTCATGGAACAAATCTGGGGGAGTCAGAAATGAGGAGTTCTCATTGTATGACTGAAAGCAGCAGTTTCACGTTGGAGTTTGACCAGTTCTCCCAGAGAAGAGGACAAAGCCAGCGTGTCTACACAGAGTGCAGTGAGCATCCATTCTCTCTGAGCCCTGGGATCTCTGCAGTTCAGACTTCCCAAAGGAGGAATTCCTTCTTCTCCCACACCCCTTCTGCTGTGGAACAGCACCGAGCAAATGGTCCTGGCTGGTTTGGGAGGCAGAACCTGCCCTCACAGACCACTCTGAGCTTGGTCTGACACAGCTGCTGCAAGAGGTGGAAGTGCAGGGGAACAACCACATCAAAGCCACTCCAGCCACCTCTCCTTTCCTTTCAAAAATGTCACTGCGGCACCCTCCGCTTTCTGAAACAATGTTTATCATTGTTCTTCGATTGTCTGCGACAATAAATGGTTAGAAATGAGCATATATCACCAGGAAATCTCTGCCTGCCCCTTCCCCCAAGCAGTGTCATAAAAACGTACAAATTCACATTAATAATGAAGTGCATTTCCCCGAGAAGCCACTGTGTATCTCAGGGAGAGCAGGCAAGGTGGCAGTTGCTGCAGAGTTTCCTATTAAAGAGCAGAGCAAATACTCATAAATCTGATGAGGGGCCAAAGCACATGTTAGGGCTGTCTCCCTCTTAATGGAACCTTTTCTGAAATGAAAAAAAATATATATCTTGATACATTCAGGGTATTCATTAGACATGACAACCTCCTCCACTGCCCGTGGCTCCCTCCCCCAACCGGCACGGGCTGACCCCCGGCAGAAGAGCTGAGTGCGGGCAGGGAGGGATTTGGGAGGGGAGGAGGAACTGTTTGCTTTTAATAAAGGGATTGTGTCAATTGACTACGATGGACAAGTTCCCTCCTGGCCCTGCGTGTCCCTCCTTCCCTCCACTGCAGCCATTCCCGGTGTGTTCTCCCCTCAGGATCTGCCATTCCCCACAGCCATTCCCCACAGCCATTCCCGGTGTGACCTCCCTCGGGATCTGCCATTCCCGGTGTTTGCTTCCCTCA
>VWZU01010915.1:338160-379709 GCA_013397095.1 Sterrhoptilus dennistouni
GGATCTGCCATTCCCCACAGCCATTCCCGGTGTGTTCTCCCCTGGGGATCTGCCATTCCCCACAGCCATTCCCGGTGTGTTCTCCCCTGGGGATCTGCCATTCCCCACAGCCATTCCCATCCAGGGCATGAGGGCAGACACAGCCAGTGCTGCTGCCCAGAGCAGGATCCCTGCATATTCAATTAAAAAATGCCCCCTCACACCTCTGAGGGCTCATCCAGCTCCTTCTCCTGGGAAAAGAGGATTCTCCAGGCAGGGGGAGGCAGCGGGATGAGGATCAGCCCCTCGGGCTCTCTCTGGCTGGGATTTTGCTGCCTGTTGTTGTGTTTTGCTGTTATCCCAGCTGGACTGTGCTGTCCCTGCAGAGGGTGAGATGCTCAACCACAGTCCCAGTGAAGCCCAGAGCTCCGTGCTGGGGGTTGTGTCCCACCTCATTCCCCCTCGGGCAGGGCTGGAGCTGCTCTGTTGCAAATCCTGCTTGGATTTCTGTGGAACCCAGTGCAAAGACCTGATCCCTCCTCTGCACAGACCGTGCCTGGGTGCACAAACACCCAGCTCCAAACTGAGGTGGGAAGAGATGGCAAAATGAGGCCCGAAGACTACGGCTTAATAATCATGAATTATCTGTTCATTATCCCAATAAATAGTGAAAAATCTCTTCCTCCTTTCCTCCTCCCATAAAGCCGTATCTATAATTTTCCTCATTTTTCCATCTGTGCTCCATCATATTCGCACTAAGTGATCATCCTGCTAAATTACATTATTTTTATTGAAAGGTGCTTTGGAGGGCTGGATACTGCTCACGTCTTTTCCTTTTGTTATTGATCCTTGTGATTCAATTGCTGAGGTGTAAAATGTATAAATAAGACTCAGGTACCCTTCCTTTGAAATCTCACTTGGTAAAAATGTTCTGCTATAGATTATGAAGGCTGTAGCATTTAATAATATCAGGCACAGCAAGGAGAAGGCAAGATTTTGATGTCCTTATGAATAGTGAATGCTGGAGGAGGCCGGCACTGTTCAAGGTCAGTTAAAATCTGGTTGAAAGTTGCTGTTTCTTTGTGAGCAGAGGAGCTCCTGCCTTGGAACTGCCACAAGCAATGTGTTTGTACAGAGCCCAGGAACAATGTGGGTTGACCCAGCAGGTTGGAAGCTCAAATGCAATGTTAAATAATACTGATCTTAACAGCAACCTGGAATATTCCTAAAAAAGCCAAGAAATGTGCACAGATCCATCGGTGCTGCCACAGTCTGATGGATCATCTGGCCTGACTCTGCTCTCTGGGAAGCCAAGAACACACTATTATTGGGTTTACAAGGACCACGGCTGGACTGAAAAAATGATATCCAGGAAAATTTTGAAGATTAAAACATATTCAATTAAAAAAAAAAAATAAATCTGGATCTACCACTTCAGGGAAAATGATAAATTTCCAAGGATTAAGAGAATTGAGGCTTCATCAGGACAGGATTATTTTGAGGGAGGGCTGATGGTTTGGAGGTAGTTCCTTACTTCAGCAGGATTTTGCTTCAGCAAAAAGGCCAGCCTGCCTCTTTTCCTAGCTCTGTCTCCTCTCCTTCAATTTTACTCTGTTTATCTCAACAAAATTCTATTTTAAATGGAACTTCCCCACAGAGTTTTTCTTCCCATTGAGAAGCCATCATTTTCCAAGACACTGTCAGGGAAGTCCCATTTAAATGGAATAACCAAGACTTCCATGGGATGAGTCCTCTTTTTCTGGCTGATAACATGGGGAGCAGAGCTCTTGGTAAATTCTGCTTACAAAATTGTGGTGACACAATTGCAACATGTCTGATTCTCCTGGAAGGGTCTCTCAGCTCCTAATATTTGTTGCTTAGAAGAAATGAAAGTTGAAGAGCAAGCTAAATCCTCTAAAATAGGATTTTGGACCACTGATTCACACAGATTGTCCTTGACCACCTAACAGCCATGTTGGCTGAGAGTGGAACATGATCAGAGCAGCTCCTGCTGCTTCAGAGGGATGAGAAAATAAAATCCAGAGAAGAAGAAGAAAAAAATCTTCTATTTTGGTATACTTAACACATACAGTTATCTACGTGTCCTATATATCATTTAACAAATTGCTTTGCAATTCTTACAGGGCGTGGTATAATGACTGATTTAAAATCACTGCATTGCTTAAACTGCATTGTTCTTCATCAAGTTGAGTCATTTTTATGTGAAGTGTCAAGCTCTCTAACAAATAACTGCTGCCAGACAAATCAAGTTCCTCATCTTAAAGCTACGGCTAAATAGTTTATAGCTTTAATCTGCTCACTGAGGTGTGCAGTCTATGACAGTAATTATAAATGCAAGGAGAAATTATAGCTGAATGCTTTAACTGCATTAGGAGCCATTTGATGAACAATCATGATTGCCTGCTCATTTTCAACAATAGAGGGCAAGTTAGTGTCAGTGCATTAGAGGATTTTCAGTTCTGCTCTGCTCTTTCTTCCATTTACCACAGAATGTCAGTTGTCTCCTATAAAGTAGGGAAAAAAAGCACCGCAGAAGCTTTAAACTTGATGGTTAAAAAAAGACAAAGGAGGAAACAGAGAGAAAAACTGTTTATCATTATGACTCCTTTTTTTTTTTGTTTTGCAGCAGCCTTACTTTCGAATTAGTTCATCTCAGGTAGCTGTTTGTTCACTTATCGGGGTCTTTTGAAAGAAATCTCCCCAGTCAGGTTGGTTAATTTGACTTTGTGGAGATTTATTTCTATCAAAAGTTGTAGCCAAGGGCACAGAGAGCCCCAGTTAGTGACCAGCTCCAAGCCAATCTCACCTGGCTCTAAAGTGAGAAATACAAGTCTGCCCTGCCTTTTTCCTCAGAACAACATAAAAATTCTAATTCAGTTGAAGAAATGAACACATGTTCTTCAAGGTACAAGTCAACATACAAATTACTTCTAATTAAAGCCATGTTTCCTAATGTTCATGGGTTTTCTGTGAAGAACAGCAATAAAAACAAATTTGAAGTGAGTTACATGAAAGAGAATAGAGATGTCTGATTGTTGTATATTACACATAATCTTACTTTATATTACTAAACCCATATCACTTAGAAGAATTCAGGAAAACACCAAAGATGTCTATAAAAGAGATATATATATCTTTTTACATTTAAGAAGAATTTATAGCAAATTTCTTATAAACAGCCTCACAGAGGTCTTAAAAATAAATCCATACCCATAACACATTTTGCTACAGTACTAACCCAGATTATTCATTTATATTTTTAATGATAGCTAACATTTGACAATATAACCCCTACTACTAAATGCCATTGAAATATAAAGTACTTTATATATTTCTATACTTCAAGTACTGTTTCCACTGTTTTATTCCCATTTATTTCAATCCATATTCTCTATTTTTATGCCCATTTCACTGCAATATTGCCTGCAAGAAGGAAACACAAATACACGTGTGTGTTTTAAAGATCTCAGCTTTATACTTCTCCTTTCTAAATACTCTGCTCCCCTCTGTTATTATTCAAATGTATACTGGATTTTAAAAATAACACGGTAAGAGCAAGCAAACTCTGAAAATCCCTGTTATTTGATTTAGTCTCCTTGCAGATTTCTGAAGAATCCATGTGAATAAACTCTGGCCTCCCCACTCCCAACCTCGTCAGAACTTCAGGGAGGCTTTCGGCTCTGAAACTGTAATAAAATCTTTACAATGCCATCCCAAATACCCCATCATTTCAGACAATTTGTGCTATCATGCATACCAACTGAAATTATAGCTCCAGATAACAGTGCTATCACTCTGTCATTGCAATTTAAATATATTTTTTCAAAGGTAAGATACAACCTGCATCTTGATATAAATTAGAAATGGATGAGTATTATGAGGACAGCAATTTCTCGGGATCCAGAGGCAGGAAGGACAGTCCCTTATTTATGTAGTTACACATCACCTGAATAATATGTCTCCGTGCAGGTTATTACAATGCAGAAACCACTTTTTTTTTTTTCTCCCTTGGAGATTTTTTTTTTCTCCCCTTTTGTATTTGTTCCTCCAATTCCTCAGCAACAGTAACGTGTTTACAAAGGTGGGTGTTTGGTTTGCCTCTGAGTAATAACACGGTGCTTTTAAGACCAAATCTGAAACATTTGTCACGCATTAAAGCCATGAATGTGCCAAAATAACTGTTGTATTAATATATCTGGCAGATAGCTTTTGTTTGATAGTCCCCAAATTATTGGTTTGCTCTGTTATCTCTTGTGTGGAAACTATGAATGGCAGAGTCTTAATAATCATTAACTGGTGGGAAAGGAAGCAAAGTATGGGATGTTTATCCCTGCCCAGTCTCTCAGGGGTGTTGATTTGGAGTGGCCAGGTAAACAAACAACATTCTAATGTTGGGTTAAAATGCCCAAATAGATACTTTAGGGTATTAGCCCTATTTAGAAAACAAACTCCCTTGGAGTGAGGTGGAATTTTGCTGGCTAAAATATGCAGAAAGCATAAATCTCCTCCAATGCAGACAGCACGTATAAGATGTATGCAAAACTTCAATCTTACTGCACTTGAACACTGATGTTATACTCCATGGCAATAGCTTACAGTACCAGCCCAAAGTAACCCCTTGATCAGTGGTTTAAATTATTCAAAAGCAGCATTTTTAATGGAGCTTAAGTGATGCAGGGCCCTCGTGCTGCCTTTGGCCACAGTGTTTCCTAAAGCTTCATGAATATTTGCCGTAAAGGAAATGGGAAATTTTCCCCCAAATGGGGATTGAGCCCCGTCCCCTCAATCAGCCAGAGGATGGCCACAAAGCCAGGTGGCATCAGTGACCACTCACAACACATTTTTAATTTTGACCATCTGACAAATTCATTTTCTGAATGTTATTCAAGTAATGAACACCTTGGAGAAAACTTGGATCTGCACATGATTGTTCTGTGAACACAAGCAGAGCCTGAGTCTGCTGGAGGAATTGCTGGGAATAACTAAACAGAGCCCTCCTGGAAAAAAAAAACTGGTTAGAACAAAAAACTTCTATTTGGACTTTTAGTTGATGTTCTGCATATTTATTTCAATCAAGAATATTCAAGTTTGTGAATCAAGTAAAATTAAAAATGCAAAAATGGTGTGGCATCTGAATATTACATTACATGTTATAAACATTGGTTGTGGCAACTGGTGTATCTTGAAGCAAAAAAATAGCAACACTAACGCAGCAGTATCCTACTAACAGGTCTTGGAAATATTAAGCTTGTAAAAAATCTCAATTAAGCATTAACTCCCCCAGGTTATACGAGAACTTGCACTGAAGTCAGTGATGTTTATGGATTGACTTCCACCAACACGAAGCAAAATATAATCAAACATCTTAAAGATTAAAAAAGGAATGATGGAGAGAGAGGTTAAAATGATGTGACAAAAAAGGCCACTCACAGTAGCAAGTGTTTAAGTAAGTGTAAAATATTAAAATATTTTACAAAACTGAACATCCAAATATCAACAGAAGAATAACTGAACTTCTAGATAGGAACTTTTCAGAGTTATTTGTAGATTCTCAAGGCTGTGTTTGAGATAATGAGGAACTTGGAATAATTGAGATTTTGCTAATTTGACTTTGGAATTTTCTTCTTTTTTCCCCACCCAAATCAGATTTATTGTTGTGCTAGCACTGAATGAGGTAATAACCTTTCAAGTTTCAGTGCTCTTTATCTGCTTTTTTTCCATTCTCACTGCAAAGAGCAGCACTTAGTTCTTGCATTCCACACGGAAGTGCAGTGGGTGTGAAATGATTTATTCTTGGGAACAAAAGAGAAATGGGCAAAAGGCTATTTTGCAAATAATAAGGGGCAACATTTCTCTCTAGGGCAGTGTGGGTTTGCATTGACCAAGCTCTCTTCCTGAAAACGTTATAAAATGGATGTGTGCATGCGAGGGAGGAGCGGCGCAGCATACACGATGCATTTTATACTGTTTTCCTACTTTTAGGAAAAAGCCTGACGGAGCCTCCTGCAAATGCTGAAATGAAAACTCACTATAGAGCATGCATACCTTAAGAGTTATTCTTCATCCACTTCTGCTACAAATTGTGAATGGTGTTCTGGTGACTTGCTGTGTGTTTTGCTTAGATGAAGTTTTACTGCATGTTTGCTCGCAAATGTCCGACAGCACAACTTACATTTGAACTTAGAGTCTGTGTCCTCTTCTCCAGCTATTGTTTCAGGAGACCTTTGAACTGAAACTCTGGAGATTTCTTGCTCTACCTTGGTTTGCTGCTCCACAGCCAGCCTGTTCATGTCTTTCATTTGGAAACCTAGGTGGGATTCTAAGTGGCTAATGTAAGTAGAGGGGGTTCGGAACTGAGATGCACAGTCGCTGCAATAAAAGACTGGATGTCCTTTGTCCATGTTTTTCAAAAACTTTGTTCCTCCGGTTTTCCTAAGTTGATACTTGACATTTGCCAACCAGTGGCTGATGGTGGTCATCGACAGTCCAGTGAATTTGGAAATCTGCATCCGCTCCTGTGGGCCTAGATCTGATAATAAATATTTACCTTCAGATGTCTGGAAGAGGCTGGAAGCAAACTGAGCTTGCAAAATGAGCAGATGCTGAGGGTTCCAGTTTGACTGCCTGCCCTTCCTTTTATGCAGAGTGGAGACTTCCGTGGAGACGTCCTCGAAGCGTCGGACATCTATTTCCAACTTCATGGACGGGATCCTTGAGGATGCAGCAGGTTTTGGTGTGGTAGCTTTGGGAAGAACTTTGACCATGTCAGCGATGTCAGACAGAGCGTGCTTTTGAGGTGGAGAAGTACAAGATTGTGCTTGAGCTGACTCAGCTTTCTTGCCTTTGGATTTGGTCAGGTCAATAGGCTGATCGTTGTTTTCGAACAGATAGTGCCTGGATGCGCTGGCAGGCTTTGGTGGGGTTGGAGCGGGAGATAAAACTGGCTTCTCCATCATATTGAGATTGGGTTTGTGGAACATGGAAATTGTGCTAGAGCTGGGGCTGCAGTTGGATTGAGGCTGTAAGGGCTCAGTGGCTTTGCCCAGGTGATTGTTCAGGACTGACTGCAGCGCGCTCAGGGGGTTCACACAGGGCAGCTCCGAGGAGTGGTTGGCAGCAGCACAACCGTTACTGAGAGAAGCTGCTGGTGGCTCCTTGAGGACTGGCTTTTCTTTTCCACTGTCCTCTTTAATTTTGTCTTCTTCTTTCAAGGGACACGGTTCTGTCTTTTTTGGCTCCACAGAGGCTTCAGCTTTGAGGAGAGGTTCCTTCTCACTCTGGCTGAGCAAGGCCGGCTCAGCCTGGACTCCCTCCTTAGCATAGTCCTTTTGTACCTCCTCCTTCTCCTCAGCCTCTTTCTTCACTTGAGTGCATTGGCTCACGTTTGCTGAGATAGGGACCAGAGGCATCACCTTCCACTTGGGCGCTATGGGCCTCAATTTATTGGTCATGGTTGGCCTGATTTGGAGCACCTGGGACCCCACAGGCAAGGATGGCTTGGCTCCCTCAGAGAGCTGGTAAGCTGCGTGGATACTGGGATAGGCACTCCAGCTGGGAGCTCCATTCTGGGCCTTATTGATGGCTGTCGTGACAGTGTTCTCCAAGGACTTTAAAATGTCCCCGCCACCCTTTGAACCATCTTCTAAATCTTCTTCTCGGAGGTACTGGTATTTCATTGTGGGATCCAGGGGTTTCTGAAGAGTGTCTTCATACTCCTCAGTTTTCATTGCTTTCTCATCTTTGTTTGCATCATCAGCTTTATCTTTTTTACTTTCTTTTTTAAGTTCAGAGGCAGGACCTATGCATTCTGCAGATGATTTACTAGTTGATTTTGAAACGGGGCTGTCACTGGCTGGTGCTTCAGACAGCGATTGCATTTTTTCCACAGCTAAAGGATCCAGAACAAGTTGCTTTCCTTTCTTCGAAGCTGAACTCGTGACTTTCAAGAAATGGCCAGTGACCATCATGTGGGTCGTGAGCTGTTGCAGGGTATCATGGGAGCTTCCACATTCCATGCACTTCAAAATCTGGGATTTGCAGGCCTCGAACTGCCAGGTGTAGCTGGCCCCGTTCTGGTACCCGTAGCGGTTGTTGGAGGAGAGCTGCAGGTTGGCATTCTTCTGAGGAGAGAAGGTGTCGGAGAAAGACCCCGTCGTGGAGTCGGGGGAGCAAGGCCTGTTCACATCAAACACACGTTTCTTAGCTGGAGTGACCATTTTTGAAGAAATGGTTGGTACCGGCTCCTTCAAAGGCACTTTTTGGTAATGTTTTGTTTTTATCATATGAACACTCAGATCTTGAAGGGAATCAAAAGAGTCACCACAGAACATACACTTCAGAACTTTTTGTGCATCTTCCTTGTCCATGTCCTGGAACGCCCTTTTCCGGGGCTTGGAGTAGCTGGTAGGTCTGTGCTTGTCCTTTTTGTGGTTGTCATCCTGGTAGTGCCCTGTCTCGTTCATGTGGACCGTGAGTTCCACCAGGGTGTCGTAGGCAGCGCTGCACTGCCGGCAGCGGAACCGGCTGGCGCCCGTGAACACAGTCCCGCACATTTTGCTGCTCTGCCTGTAGAGCTGCACCGAGCTGAACAGGTTGGGCTTGGAGACAGGCCTGGAAGGTAAATTCTGCTGCAAGCTCTTGGACAGCGCGTCTTGGTGCCAATCGAAATCGGCTTTGTTCCCTCCGTTCCTGTTGTCGCAACTCCTCTTTTCAGAGTTGGACAACTTGAAACCCAGCCCCAAACCTGTCCAGTAAGAGTCCGACAGGATGTTGGCATAGACTGCTGTCATTTTATCCATGCAGTCGTGTGCTTCGCTCTGGGCTTTGGGGTGGGCGCTGCTTTTGGGGTCCTGAGGCTCCCTGGAGCAGATGTTTTTGATATCTGCCACATGGTCACTACCGTCACTCAGCAGTGATTCGTTCTCCGCATCCTGGTTGGATATGTGGCTGACAGGAGAATTCTGGAAACTGAAGTTCCCTTTCTGCTCAGGACCCACTTCGTGCTCCTCATCCGTGCCGGTGTCATTGCTGCCCTGCAGCTGAGCAGTGGAGTTGTTGTCATCATCATCTTCTTCCTCCTCTTTTATATCTTCCTCTTCCTTTAAATCTTCCTCTTGGACATAACCTGAAATGTAATGTCAATATATGAAATAACGTGTTAAAGGGGAATGCTACAGTTCCAGTTTTCTACTTTCACACTATGTATTTTCTTTACTGGATTTTGTTTTAATCTATAACTACATTGTCTGTTAGTTCTGGAAGTGAAAAAAAGCCAAATGATGTCTCTTTTTTGTGAAGGTTGCTGCATTTTGTTGGCAGATGATCATAATTCTTTATAACTGCCAGAGATCCTGAGTTAATAATTTTCCTGTCACAGGAATATAATTCTAACTGTCCTGTAATGGGACAGTTGGAAAATTCATATGTAAGAATTTAAAGTTTATACTAAAAGCTTCAAATCTATGAAATTGAGAGAAAGGGTTGAATTTGGAAGAAAAATAAGTGCCACAATCTTCCTAGTTCAGAGCATCATTTAGGTACAGTAACCTTTTGCCACTTGATCACCTTAAAATGGACTTTGGAATGTACACAAAATAATTTATATGTCAAAATGCAACATCTGAAAGCATTAATAGGCATAAGCAAAACCCTTTTGTTTATAAAAGTAATGTACTGTGTACCATAAAAGCAAATTGTGCCTCAGTAAAATCCATAAATTTCAGGGCAAGAACCCTTGGAATTTACAGATTTGACAGAGGTAGACCAAAGTTAATTGTAAAACTGGAAAATAGAACAAATCCAGAAGGATTTTATTTGGCAAATCATCTCTTTGATTACTAAGATGAACTTGATTCTGGAAGAGTATATTTAGAATCCAATTCCTTCGCATTATCTGACATTTGTTTTAGGGCTCTTTAAGAATCTGGCTCACTTTGCTCCCTTGAATTTGGTACTCCTGACCCAAAAATATCCTTCTAGCAAATCCAGAGAAAATGTCCACCTTCCTGATGACTATCTGGACAAAGCCTTCATTTTCCAATCTATGTGCATGGTCTGACCCCTTCCCACAGGTTTGCCATCAGGCCAAAGGGATGAACCAGAACCAGAGGAACCATTCCCTGGATGAAGGTGCAGCACAAGAAGGGGGAAATGATGGCTCTCTGTGTGATGGGAGCTAAGAAATCC
Organism: Sterrhoptilus dennistouni; assembly: GCA_013397095.1. Taxonomy (NCBI): domain Eukaryota; kingdom Metazoa; phylum Chordata; class Aves; order Passeriformes; family Zosteropidae; genus Sterrhoptilus; species Sterrhoptilus dennistouni. The sequence continues at coordinate 348,346 of VWZU01010915.1, forward strand.
ATGTGTCATCTTTCCCACACCCTTGCCATGAATTCAGGAACTGTCAGGCTTAGAGCTGGGCTTGGCTTATTCCAGGGGTGGTAGCAGAAGGTGTCACAATCAGAGGCAAAGACACAGCAGTGGCTCTGAACGAATGACCTGCACATCACTTTAGCCTGATGAAATAGTAATAATCACACAGTAGGAGGAACACTGTGCTCTTCAGCAGAAGCTTTCAGCAAAGCAGCTAAATATTAAATGTTAAGTGCTAAATATTAAAATGAATCCCTTTAGAATGTGCAGGGTCAGAGCAAACTTTAACAGGTGATCAGACTGCAGCAGCAGCAAAGACAACACTTAGACCTCAATCATTTCTTCTCCTCCCTAAACTTTTCCCTAATAAACAGATACTTTCCCTTTGATTGTGTTTTTTGGGGGATCCAGGAGAAGGCAGGGACGTGGAGGTGGCAGAAGGTCCCCAGGTGAGGAGCAGTGACCCTCTGACACATGGCCCCTCTCCAGGACGTGTACCAGTGCCAGGCACACCACACAACAACAACAAGGAGGGGATCCAAGGAAAGGATCAGACACAGCACACAACAAAGAGCATTCCCAGAGCTTTGGGTCACTGCAAATTGCATTCTCCATTCCAGCACCAATCCTTTGAGTGTCATTAACCCATTTTTCACCAGGAGTTGAGTTTTCATTTGGAAGGTACATACAGTAATTTATTCCTCACAAATTCCTTTGTCCCTCTCTAGGAAAAGCAGAAGTACCAGACAGCTGCACATCCCCCACAATATGGGTAAAATTTGCTGCATAATTAGGCATTGACGTGTTTACTATAACCTTTACAGAAGAGTAACTTGTGCTGAGGAATCCTCTTTTTTTTTTTTTTTTTGGTGCCTGTGTAAGATACTGACACAATCTCATGTAAGTGGGAGATGTAACCAGTTCCAGTACTTCCAGAGAGTCTTCAGGGAATCCAGAGAGGGATTCTCCAGCAGGAACTGTAGTGACGAAGAAGGAGGAATGGCTTCAAACTGACAGAGAAGAGGTTTGGAACAGAGATAAGGAGGGAATCCTTTCCTGGGAGGGTGGCAGGCCCTGGAACAAGGTGCCCAGAGCAGCTGTGGCTGCCCCTGGGTCCCTGGAAATGTCCCAGGCCAGGCTGGATGTGGCTTGGAGCAGCCTGGGATATTGGAAGGTGTCCCTGCCCATGACAGGGGTGGCACTAGAGATTCTGTGCCTCTGTGATCCTAATTTGCCAGAAAGCACCATCAAAATTTCACAAAACCATCAGTCACATCTGTTTTAATGGTTTAGGGGTTTGGGCAGCTTTAAAAACACATTTCAGTATCCTCTCTGTAAAAGCATTTCTGTTTATGTAAATGATTTAAATTGCTCTGGGCATTTTAAGGACAGCAGAGACCAGTTCTACGAGACAACCTCGGGTACAAGAGATGCTCATGTTCCTCCAACAGGGCTTTTTAGTGAGATTTCATTGGACATGAAGGGATGTAGCTGGTTAACAGAAATAACATTAATTTAAGTGGACTTTGCATTATTTATTTTCGAAGTAAAGAGTGTCTTATATCTGCACACCCACATGCTTTAAATGCAGAGTCTGTAATAAGTAGCATAAATTTTGCACGTCACACTGATGTCCATGTAATAAATTGTTGAGTGACCTGTTCTCTTCCCACCAGTTCTCCCCCAGGCTTATTCTGACATTCCAAACCTCTGAGATCCTCATGTGTAACTGTGTAACGGGGAAGAAAAGAACATGAAAGAAATCCAGACTCAGTCAGTGGATGAATACTTCCTCCCTTTCCTAGATGGAAATTTTTCCCGTCAAAATTAAGCAGGCCCAGGCAGATGGAAAAGATGGGAAAAGTGCAGTCCTGAAGAAGGGGGAGACTGAAATGTCACTATCATTAAGAATTGACAAAACTCAGGAGCTTTAAAGCATTGAATGGAAGCAATTTTGGGCTTCCTAAATTGGAAATGCAGTCTTTGCTTTAGTGCTGATTGATCTCAAGATGGGGTAGGGCAAAATCAGTAAGGATAATATTATTATATGGATAATTATCACAAATATAATTCCAAATTATTTGGTTTCTTAATTCCCTCCTGTATCTTTGTGATTGGATTCATGGCAACCTCAGAAACTGCTTCTCTAGGATGAGAGCTGCAATAAACAGCTGGTTTATTCTTCAAATAGGACATTTTCTAAGCTATTTCTGGAATATTTCCACAGAGGAGCTAAAATAAATCAGGTCCAGTTAATACACCTGCAAAAACTGGGTCTAAACCCACGTCCATGCCCTTGGGGTTGGAGCTTTCCCTGCAGAGAGCACCAAGCCAGGCTGCCAGGGGGGTGAATCCAACACTGACACCAGCACTAACCCAGGAGTGGCACAACCTTTTTTTTTTTTNCCCACCCGGGGGGTCCACCCCTTTTTTTTTTTTTTTTTTTTTTTTTTTTTTCCATCACTCCTGACCTGAATTGTGAAGTGTCAATACAGCTTTTTGTCAAAAGTCTTCATTCTGAATGGTAACTTTTCCACCAGTGGATATTATTTTCACTTTAGTGAAATTTGAACTATTTTCACTCAAATTCTCTCTTTTTCCATGTAGAGAAACATTTATTAAAATACGTGTGTATATACATACATATATATATATATATATGTATATACATATTTCATTCCAAGACTGGAAAATTTATTTTCTGCCAAGAGAAGGGACAGTGAATCATTGTCCAGAACAGCTCTGCTAATCCATGTAAAACCCATGGCACCACCTGCACTTCTTCAGCCATACATATTCCAGTTTCCCTTGAAACAACATCATCAGGAAAGCAATCTCACACTGCTAGAAGGTGATCTTGTTCCCTCCTTGTCTGGCTTCTGCTCAGACATCTTTTTGTGTTTGGCAGAAGCTGTTTCTTTCTCTGAAAGGTTCCAGGCAGATAATGGATAGTGACCACTTCTCATTCCTCCTTCTCCAAGATGTCGAACTGCATTAAGCACCCACAGACAAATCTTAACCTGGCTCTTTGTAGGAGTTCAGAGCTACAGTTTCATCCCAGTCTGAAAATCAACTGAAGAGAGAAATCGGCAGCTGGGGGGAAAATATTTCCCTACTCCATTGCATAACTCTTTACCGAAGACATTTTTGGAATTTAAATTTTGGAATTTTGTGATTAAAACCAATAGAACACTCTAGAAAAGCAATGGAATTCCATGGAAATAACTCTCACAACGTGAAATTTGTCATAAAGGAGTTAATTGTGGAATTTCAGAGTTTTTAAGGCTGTGTTCAACATTTCTGTACCACGGAAATAACTTCCTGTGAATTTCTCCGAGGTGGAAAGAAAACTCAGAGAAAGGTTCCTGAATCTGGCACAGAGAGCACCTGGCTCTGAATGATGGATGGAAGGGACAAAGGGACATCACTGTCACCTGGCTGAAAGTCCTGGCATTGAGCTGTAGTTCCAAAGCCAGGTGCAGCCCGAGGAAGGTTTTAAGGCTGAAGATGCTCAGTTTGCTGGAAGGCCAGCTCATTAATTTGGATAATGGGGTGTTTTTTGCAGCTTTTGCTGCTGTTACTATTTGCCATCACACCCACACTCCGTTTGCAGTGGCTCAGCGTGCATCACCACCACAGTGACAAATTTTGTGTCCAAAACAACCTGGCACCTCAAAGGAGGGGTTTTCCCCCATATTCCTTTGAGGTGGTTTTTTTCCCCGTATTCCTTTGAGGTGGTTTTTTCCCGCTAAAAAATTATTTGTCAAATAGTTAAAGCAGCTGATACCAAGGCATGAATTCCTGCCTCTTGCAGAGTAGGAGAAGGAACACCCACCACCATCCACTGCAGGAGGACAGGAGCAAGGAAAAGAGTGGCTTCCACACTGCCTGAATTCTAACACACAAAGGCAATTCCATGAAGCCATAACTATTATTTATATACGAGGCTGAAATGAAGCAATTTGGCGCTTTCATTTTGTTGTACTTTAATTAGAGTTGTATTACAAAGTTTTCTATTAAATATCCAATTTCCTACTGGTTAAGAAGGCAAAGTACCCCCAAGTTTCACTGGGCCTTTAGCAGCCAAACCAGAACAGATTCTGTCTTTTGCTCTCCATCCTGCACAGTTATGAGCCAAATGATCAGTGGCTGGAGTGAACTGCTTGTGAGTGACCCATGAACTCAAAACCAATAATGCAGCAGGAAAAAAAAACAAGTAAAAAGAGAGGTGAGCTGATGTGAGCTGCTGAGCTGAGTGCAGAGGAGGGAAGGAATTACTGTGGGGGTTTTTCTTGAATAATTTTCCTTAAGGATAGCACTGTTTGCATAGGCAATTATTGAATAAAAAGCAGCTCCAGCCATCCTTGCTATGCTCTGGATTCAGTCAGTTTGAATTCATCCCATGCCAGGTCCTGGCTGCTGCAGGAAAGGATTTCACCATGTTTGGATCCAGGAGTTCCAGTTCCTCACACGAGGGCTCTGAGTGTCAGTGAATGATTTGCCTCTGGCTAAAAATATTTGTTATTTTCTACAAACTCCAGGAACTGACAATGCCATTTTTACAACCAGCTGATGGTGCTTGGTGATGCCCAGATTGTATTTCCAACTAAAATGCTCCTAAAGAATGTTGTGACTGCAAAGAGCTCAACCTCCCCCTCGCCCCAACCACCCCAGCTGCCCTCCCTCACACCACACTCCTGTCCTGGCCTCAGCAGGTGAGGTTTGGGGCAGGTGTCACATCCCCAGGTGAGGTTTGGGGAGGGTTGACACAGCCACACATTCCCAGGTGAGGTTTGGGACAGCCACACATCCCCAGGTGAGGTTTGGGGCAGGTTTGGGACAGCCACACATCCCCAGGTGAGGTTTGGGGCAGGTTTGGGACAGCCACACATCCCCAGGTGAGGTTTGGGACAGCCACACATCCCCAGGTGAGGTTTGGGGCAGGTTTGGGACAGCCACACATCCCCAGGTGAGGTTTGGGGCAGGTTTGGGACAGCCCCACATCCCCAGCCGAGTTGAGAGCTCCACTCAATTCCTGGTGCAGGTACAAAAGCTGCTCTCCAAGATGCAGCACAGCCTGAAAAATCCAAGGGATACAGTAGCAGCAAATATGTTTTTCTCATTAGTCACTTTAATTGCACCAGTGTAAATCACTTTACTGATGAAAAGAGAACTCTGAAACTTTTGTCTGCCTTTGCCTTTTTTCTGTTTTCTCTTGTCCTATTTATTGTTGTGGAAAAGAGCAGAGTGGCTTTGTAAATTTATAGATTACTTCATTTAAAATCCAAGTTTCAAATTATGTTTTCCCTCTTTCATTATCCTAGGTTGCCCTAAGTACCAATCTAAATTTCTTTCAATGGCACGAGCTACCAATCAGAATCACAAAAAAATATATATATCTATAGAAATTGAAATTGTAATGAGTCTTACCAGTGTATTGCTAACACTTTGGTTCATTTGATATGAACTTTGTTTTTTTAAAGTACCACATGGTAAGGCTTTGAAACTTCAGTTTGTAAAAAAAACTGTAACAGCCTTACAGCCTTTGAAGTCACTACTGATATAACTCTGAACAGATCCATTCAAGTTCAACTAACATCAGACAAATGTTTAGTGTATCAGAGGAAGCCACAAAAGCAAGGATTTCATCAATATTTCACAACAGCCTCAGGGAAACTGTAGATTGCAATGCTGTAGGGCAGCTAATGGAATTACACACAAGGGTTTTGTACATTTAAAATAAGCAGCTACTAAAAAAATTACCCTTCAGTTTGATAGAAACTGTATAAAACTGCAGATGGGAAACAATTAAATAGCTACCAACATTTATCCATGTCAGCCTGATAGGTCATTTAATAACAGGTATTTCTTTCCTCCTTTCTTTTTTTTTTTTTTTTTTTTTTTTTTTTTTTTTTTTTTTTTTTTTTTTTTTTCCTGGTAGGGCAATAATAAAGATTAACATTTATGAAAAGTAGCATAAAATATAGTGCAGCCAAATGAATAATTAAAGATGCTTCTGAAGAATTTGTTTGCTATTGTATGGCTGTGAAGACTGCTCTCCAGTAATGAAGTACATTTATATTAACTACAATTATAAATAGAAAGAAGATGAGGATTATGTTTACGGACACTTGCTTGTTATCCTAAAAAAAAAAAAAAAGGTAAATCTTTGTCTTGTTTCTATTGAATCCCTGGCTTATCTCATGGACAGCACGTTCTCCTTGGAAGGAGCTGGGCCTGGCTTGGAGCGTGTGCTGCACATGGAGGAGGACACAGGACATCAAATAAACCCTGAGAGATCAACAACCAGCACATTCCCTGGAGAGGTTCTTGGGCAGAGAGGAGAATTCAGCCCTGAGAGCACAAGGTTTCTTCTAAAACCAGATCCACAGGGTTCCTTCTCATTGCTCTATTCAGACCTTGCAGAGCCAGTCCTTCACGCTGCTGGCTTTGGGTGTTTCGGCTGGGAAATTGCTGTTTCTGTTAATAACTGATCAATAGTACCATGGGAGAGACAAATTATTTGATTCCTGTTGTGAAAAAGTCACACCATATCACTGCTGTGATTATTTCTTGGCCAGTCCAACTCAAAACAGAGCAGCTTGGCTAAATCCAACAGAGTACTCAGTCTCCTGGAGAAGACCCAATTCAAGAGAGCTCCTAAACCTTTGTCCCTTTTGGGGGAAGAGCAGAAAAGTGTAAAAGAAAATCCGGAGTTTCCTGAGGGCTCATCATGGTGATCCAGTGATGGTCAGAGATGAGGCCAGCAGCACTTCCCCCATGTTTTATTAAAGCTCAGAATTCCTGCCCAGATGAAGATGTTGAATAAAAGACAAGCCCCTTGAAATACAGCATTGCCCAGCACCTTCTATACTGATTTTTAGGAAATATTAATATGGTTTTAAAAGTGCACTACTATAACATCTGTTTAAAGAGCAGTGGGCCTTTGGATTTTCCTGTTGGCTACTCAGTCCCAGTGCAGCTCCAGTAAGATCTGCTTTAAGCCAGGTTTATCAGCAGTACCCACAAATCCGTGCTGGTTACTCAGAGCTCCTTAAATGCTGCAGCATCATTTCTCTCTCAACATCTCTTCAGATAAGGTACATAAGTAGAAAGTGGGAGTATAATGAAATCTATCTTCCTCATCTGCCTGCTTTGTTTTGATCTTGCATTCCAGGCAATAAAAAAAAAAAAAAAAAAAACTGCAAATAATTTTGAAGTGTGAATTTTCCCTCGCCGGGATGGCGGCGTTGAGGGAAAAATCCACAGCTCATCAAGTGGCTGATTTCCCTCTTTATTTCCCTTCCAGGAACGTCCAGCTGCATGTGGTGGAGAAAAATCAACACTCTGCTTCTCTGGTGACAAATCTGATGGCCAGCAAACGTTGACTTGTGACCATCAGGCTTGCCTGCACTTAGAGCCACATCACCATCAGAGCCCTAAGGCAGCATGAAGGTCATTACCCCCGACAGCATCTTCCTTCCACCAACTTCCCAGAGATGTAAGCAATAAGCACTTGCCAGAGATTGATATGATACTTTGTGAGTAATTTGGATGAACTATAACACTAACCCAGTAAAGTATTATAATTTTAAATGTGTCCAGAAAATAATTGAAATTCTGGTTTAGCTTCATCATAATGCGCGGTGCTGGGGATATTTAACAGCTGACTAGTTTAGCATGAATATTGCTTTACAAATGAGGTCATATTGTTTTTAAGAAACAATATTGCTATCAAACATGTTTAGGAGGAAAAGCAAGAGATTATGAGTACACTTTTAACCTTTCTGTCTCTTTCTATATCTGTTTACTATGGTGATTTAGGTGCTCAGTGTTGTTTGAAGGCAAACATAGAAGGTTCTGGCATTTAAAAGAGATCCAGTAATGAGCAACTGGCAGTCAGATTCTTTCTTATTATTACTCTGTCACAAAACCTCTGTTCTACATCACTCCATCTTTGCAAAACCAGTCAGAGATGAGAAAGGTCAAAACATCTCCTTCAGACGTGCAGACACAACACCTTTGCAGAAGGAGAGATACCTAAACAAGCTATCCAAAAGAATAAAATATGGATAATTTAACAATAATTTATAATTATTAATAAATTTAACACGAATTATGGATAATTTCCATTCACCTCTACAATATTTGGGTATTTCTCTGCCAGGGAAGGGGCACACAGAGGTTTTGATGATGCTTTTCCTGTCTCGTTGGAGCCAACAGAGCCAGGGCTGGGAGAAGAATCAGCCTGTGATCCTTTGAAATCTCTTTCAAAATTGGAAAAACTTTAAATGTCCTGCCTGAAATATTCTCTTGGAGAGGCACAACCTCAGGTGGCTCTGGGAGCACGAACTTGAAATCAGTTTTGCCTGAAATTAGGGGGAATCATCTCCTATCATTCCCTTGATTACCAATGTAAACACACTGCCTGTTTATTATTACCTCTGCTATTTCATTATTTATTGATTTGATTTATTTATTTGCTCTTTTGTTATTTACTGCCTCTAACACCAGCACTGCCCTGCCAAAATCTGTTACCAACATGGAATAAAATTCTTCCTGCCCTCAAAATCTCCCTGCTTTGGTTCACTCCAGCACTTTCCTCTCTCTTTCCACCCAACCTGAGATGTTGCCCCACAGTTTCCTTGCAGATGTAAAGAGCTTTTAATAGTAAGAATTCTAATAATTTTCAGTAGTTAAAATCAGTACTGTTGGCTCCATTCTGCAAAGAAACTTGTGCAAAACAGATCAATCCATGTCAAAAGGCAAAATTTCCAACTGATATGGAAAATAAACCCAGTGGCCAAGTATCTATCAAGATTCATAAAATAATGGAAATTTCAAGGGGAAGAAAAAAAAAAAAAAGAAAAATCATTGAAATGAAAATATTAAGCTGTGTTCTTTTAAATTGGGTCTCAAATGATCCAAGGAAGGGTTGAGAGCCAGGGCCAGTGCACAGATCATTTACAGACCATAATCAGCCCAGTCTCAGTCTGCATTCCTGCCCTGTCCTAAGTGATATCTGACATTTATCACACGGACAGAGCATGAAAAAAGAGGCAGCAACAACAGGAGGCTGCAGCTGCACAGGCTCAGCTTTTCCTGAATCTCAGCAAGAAATAACAACTCTGAGTTATGAGCAAAAACTGCAGTAATCAGAGAGGTCATTACTGACAGAAACAGCTTCTCCAGCACAGGTACCATGATGTCACCACTGCTGAGGAGAGGGACCCCAGAGGGCACAAAAAAGCCATTTATTACTTCCAGCAGAAGTGGATCTGAGGCCTGCAGGAGTCACAAAACACTCCAGTGATCAAAAATCCAGACTGAAGTCTTGAAAGAGCTGAAAGGATGGATTAACTATGACCCAACTCTCTACCAGCCAGCTCTACAACAGAGTAACAAAACTTTATACAAAACTTTATGAACTGCCCCACTTATTTTTTTTTTTTTCTGGGGCCTCTCAGACTTGGAAGGAAAGACAACAGAGGGTACCTGACCTCTACCAAATTATTCAGAATACTGACTTTCAAATTGAATTGGTACTGCAGGCAAGTCCAAATAAAAAAAAAAAGTTCATTAAAAAAAGGGCTATTTAAAAATGTTTACAGAATTAAAATACATCAATTATTGTTCTACTAATCCCAAGGGTAAGTGCAGAATTTTCATGTGATTAAATCCACAAAAAAAGCACAAAATTCTCTGTTTTTGTTTTAATTTCTCCCTCCTCCATTTCGTCAACATTCAAGTGGGACGCCATCCCTGGAGGTCTGAACTTGGGCAGAGGAGCAAATGGGTCTGGGTGTTTATTAGGGCATCATTTTCTGTCTGTGGGGCATCATTTATTTCCAGGGGAAGGGCCCATGCCAGGACCAGGATCAACTCATGGAGGAGCCAATCCATCAGGTGGGAGCAGGAGAGGAGTAAGGAATGGCTGGAAAAGGAGGAAAAGCTGAAATGGATGGAAGTGGGGAAGTAATAAGAAAGTGATCAGTGAAAGTACAAGCACCAGGAAATAAATCAATTGGAGCAGAGCTGGCTCTGAGAGGGTTCCCTTCAACGTGAGCAGGGCTTCAACCTCCACAGCAACACAGGGAGCTGAAAGGTTTTCCCTCAAAATTCTCCTGGGATTCAGGAGGATGAGCAGAGCAGGATTATTGGAGAGAATCAGAGAGAAAGCTCAGTCTGCCTTCTGAGAGATGCAGGGAGACGTTGGGACAAGGAACATTTCAGGGAATTCTGGACATTGCATTTCTTTCAATATTCCAACTGTGTTTATTCTGTGGAATTGTGGCACATTCAGATTTTAAACAGACCCCTGGAGCAATAACTGAAATAAGAAATAGAGTGAGAAGTGCACAGTCTTATAATAAAGGGCTCACACACTAACTTTTACTTCCTGAACAAAAACCCACCCAATAATTTTACTGAGGCTTGGATTCAAACCAGGAAAATCCATTTGCTACCAAAAATCTGATTATTCACGACAAAAAAAAAATCTTGTGCACCTTATCTAGCACAGGTTTTGTACTGGGGGCTGATAATGTGAAGGCAAAACTTGTAACTTGTGCTGTTTTTATCCTTGGGAGCTGTGAAAGGGCAGTTCTGCAGAGCTCTTTGACAACACACCAGGAGACTCTGGCTGTGGACACCAAGCCCAACTTGATTTGCTAAGTAGAGAAAGTCCCTGAGGATTTTATGGGTAAAGTTGATTTGGAGCTATAAAATAGAAGCATTTATTACAGACCAGAGGCCAACAACACTCCGTTACAGACTGTCTAAACACTTTCAGTTTATCCACTAGGTTCAAATCCAAACAGGGCTTCCCTTTCAAAGCATCTAGGGCCTGGTTTTCTTTCTCTTTCGACCAGCAATAACACCTTAAAAATGCATTTTTAATATGTTTATCAATCTAAAATTTAAATGAAGGCAAAGTCTGCTGCAGAAGGAGCCAATGCCTGCACAAGGTTTGTCTTGAACAACTCCCAGTTCTTGTCTACATGGGCTAATTGCTGTTTCCACCAATGTACAGCTGGAATTTGGCCAGGCTGTGTCTGAATTTTGGAATTTTATTTTATTTTTATTTCTATTATACTGCTCCTTCTGTGCAGTTAGTTCCCTCACACCGACTGGAAATGGGTTGCACAAACAAAAGAGAGGAAAACATGTTTAAAGGGAGAAGTTGCAGAAAGACTGAAACTGCTTTTAATCCATTATTTAAGAATTCACCATGTTTCAGTCTCTGGCCCTTTCAAACAAGTCTTTAAACACTCACTGGGAGGAAAAGCAGCCAAAAGTGTCAGGGGCAGCTTGATTCCACCAACCCTTGGGGGCTCCAAGCACTGAGGAGAGAAGCCTGACCCTGAAGGGGTCTAATTTCTAATCTTTTTTCAGGTGTTAATGATATATTAACATTTCAACGTACAAGAACATGACTTTCTTACTGGTTTAACTCTTCTGAAGCAAAAAGATTTAGGGAGAGGAAGAACTGGCTCAATGTTTTGTTTTTCTTGGCTCTCTCTTGTTCCTGGTGCTGTTTCTTTTTGTCTGATGGGCACCTACAGGTCACAGACTCATTTAGGGTGGAAAAGACATCCATGGTCATTGAGCCCAAACATTATTTTTTGTAATAATTCCATTTTGTGGAAGGCAAAGTGTTGCCCTCTGCTTTGGAAGTGAAACAGTGAATTTCACCTCCTCAGTTATCATGAATCTAAAAAAAAAAAAATAAATAAAAGGATAAAATGATTTCCCGTATTATTTCCTACTTTGTAACATCCTCATATGATTCAGACACAATCTCTCATATAAAATTCATCTTCTTCCCAGCACAATTCAGCCTCCTCCACCAGCATCAAGTGCCCCAAGGTGGTTTCACCACTGCCTTTTCTTCCTTCTTCTATGAGCAGCCTCATTTTTTTTTTGCCTTTTCTCCTTGACCCTGGTGAAAATGCTGGTGTTGGAGGAAGCAGACAATTAAAGGTCAAAAATTCAAGTGTTTTTCTGTTCCACCCTGCATAAACCCATTGCTGTCAGGGAGGCAATCATGTCTGCAAATGCACTTTACGGGGCTGAAATCTGTTTCTCAACTTAAACCAGCGTAACATTTAAATATCAAAAACTTTGTTTTCTAATGAGCGAAGTATTGAGGGGGGAGAAATGAATTATATGCTTGATGTATACTGAAGGCTGGGAAAATTAAGGCCATTTCCCATGGTGAGAATGCAGTGATTTCAGTTTGTGAGAATAAATTAAACCTTTGGGAGAATTTGTCTTCCATTAAATTGAACAGCTAAACAGGCACAGAAGATTTTAATGTCACCACCAGCAAACCCCAAAGGTTACAAAAAGAAAAAAGAAACAGTGTTTTGCTTGTTTGGAAGTTCTCTGTCTCTCTACCTAAGAAAAGATGCAAACTGTAAATGTATGTTGAGACACAAAGACTCTTAAAGATCATAATTCCATTCCTATACCATATGCTATTAATGTCTGTCAACACTGTTTAGCCAGCAACTGCTGACAGAACCATATTTGCTATCTAAATACATCATAAATAAATCAGTAATGAACTGCTTTAGTAAACCTTCTGCACTGATTGGAAATACAGATCGAGTAAACAAACTCTGGGGATAACATTTTGCAGCTCCAAGTACATACAAGTGTTTAATGTCAGTGACAAAGTCACTCACACCTCTCTCTCTGCAAGGCACCAGGCGGGGAAAGAAAATCCTAAGGATGGCAAAAGTGTTTAATCAATTGTAGCAAATGTACCTGTCAGCATTCATCATATTACCTCTCCCGGGTTGTTTTTTTTTTTTTTTTTTTTTAACCTGATGCAAATCTCTGCAAAGGGACTTTCAGCTGGGAACAAAACCAAACCCTTGGGTTCAGAGCTGGTCCCTGGGCTGAGGAGAGGTCACCACACCTGGCTGAGCTTCCTGGGCTCTCCCTAAGCCAGCACAGCCTCTGCCCAATTCTTGCCATGCAAAAAAGAGTAGATTTTGCCTTAAATATGAGCCTTTTTCAGGACAAAACCCCAGGAGGCAGGAATGCATCTCCAAGAGGATTCCTGATCTGCTGCAGGTTAACTGGGAGTTTTGCTCTGCAGAGTTTCTGCTGCTCCTGGAGGGAAAAATGCACATTTGTGCCAGAATTGGGCTTTGTGAAGTGGAATACACTGAAATCGAAAACTTCAAGCTCTTTGTGAATGTACAAGATAAAAAATGGTAGGAAACATTCCCCTGTTTGTTCAAGCAAAACCTATCAAATGTCACCTGGACAAAAAAGAAGCTGTTTGGTGAAGAGGGGCTGGAGCTGGGATTTGTCTCACAGGTGGAATACTGAGAGACAGGAATTAGTAGTAATGTTGTCTGTTAGATGTAAAAAAAGAAATCCACCAGCACTATAAAATTGCAGCTCAATAAATATTTCCAGTCTTCCCAACTCTTTTTTGACACAGGTTTTTTGAAAGTTACTTTCTGACAGCTTTCTGGTAATTAGACACCACAGCTTTATATCAGAACAGTCTTAATTAAGACTGCAGAGAGATGCTAAAATTATAATTTCCTCTGTGCTACATTTTAGCGGCAGAAATTCTTGGAGATTCCTGTGGGATGAGACTTTAGTCCAGAATAAAACAAGTGCTAATTTATCATGATGCTCGCAATGGATGATAGTTTAAAAAATAGACTTGATCTCCTGAATGGAGGATGCAAAGTTTCTCTTGATGCCATCAGACAATTGAATCACCCTTTGTTTCCCCCCAAGTTCCCAGCCTGATGCTGTGTAAGGTGCAGAAAAGTCCCTGTTTACAAATTCAAGGCTCAGAGGCAGTGGCAGGTGTTATCCTTCACAGCAGGAATGGGCTGGGAGCAGCTCCCAGTGCCCTTCCAGAGGGATGGAATGGGATCCATCCTCCTCCCCCTGCAGCTGGGTGAGCAGTGCCCTGGGAAAGGGAAGGAGCCTGGGCTAAAAGGAGCACGGCTCTGGGAGGGAAGAAGGGTGGAATCTCATCTTCCAATAAATCAGGATATAAATTTAAATTATGAGCACCTTAAGAAGACGGAGGTTCATGCAAAAGAATACAGTGTAAGACAAGGTTCCCTCTGGTGTCATTTGTTTTCGTGACAAGCTGCAGAGATTGCTGCAATAGAAGAAGTCCCAAGCTCCTAAATACCATCTCAAGTAGAGTTCATGTAAAAAAGAAGAGAAGCGGCACCGTCTGGATGATAAACATTCATATTTTACAACCTTTCAGTTTATTTACTGATATATCTTTTTCTAACTATATTTGTTGTTTGTATCAGCTTGCCTAGGCAAAACAGAGCCATACATAATTCAGGGCTAAAATTGCCATCAAGTCACCGCAGAATGGAAACAAATAGACCCCAAACGTATATTTTTCATTAATAACCCTCCATTACCAAGTTCCGACACTCAGAGCCCTGAAAAATAAATAAATAAAGAAAAAAGAGAGATTAAAAAAAAAAAGAAAAGCACCTCATTATTTAATGCCAGCCTCCCTGGCTTTGTGCTGGGAGCAGGTGGAGGGGTTTTGTGTGGAATTTGGTGCTTTTTGTGATCCAGGGGACAGCACAAAGGTGCCATCAGCCACTTGGCCAAAGCTGTCACCAACCCTCCAGGCTGTGAGACAAGGCTAAGTGTGGAGGCCCCCGTGCCACTTACACATTTCATTTTGTGCTGTCTTCTTGTCCAAAAAAATAATGGAAGAAAAAGGAAAAAAAAAAAAAAAGGGAGGGATGGAGTGGGGAAAAAGAGAGAGAAGAAAAAGAAGTGTTAATTTCGAGCTGAAAATAGCAGCTGCTAATGGGCTTTTGCACTCCTTTAGTTGCCACAAGGTCATGGTCAGAAGTAGCCTGTGATTGATTCTAAAGAGAAGCTCGGCTCATGTCTGTAATGGACATTAAAAAATCTGAAAGGAGCTCAAGAGGGAAAACAAAAATGTGACACATTTTATGGAGCCCTGGAGTCCTCCAGGTTCTCAGGATGAACTTGGAGGGTGGAGCCATGCCCTGTTTTTTTTTTAATTGTCCCTCATAATAATTATTGCATTACAAGGAACAATTAATGGTGTAGATTAGTCTAACTTCATCAATTTTATGGCCATTTTATTGCTCTCCTCTTGCGGCTGCGGGAGGCAGAGCCCGCCTCCTCCATCGCCGTGTGTAAAGGGTTAAATGAGATGAGTGACAGCCTTTCTGCATGATTTACAACTTGGAGCCCTGTAGTGAAACCAGCGCTTGATGGATGATCCTGAAAGACGGAGACTAACCATAAATCATGTCTTTGAATCATTGACAAAGATAAAGGAGAGAAAGAAAAAGCACTGGCATTGACATTCATTCTCCCAATAATGTACATTGACTAGTTACAATACAGAGCCTTAATTAAAAAAGCGAACTCCAAGTAGGCACCTCAGTGCAGGCAACGGCTGCGGTGGAAATCACAAATAAAACTTCCAGCAGCATCCAGGAGAGGTTACCTCGCTGGGAAAAGCTGGGATGTGCTCTTGGGAAACAAAACCCGTAACCTCCTTGGTATTTCGCACCCAGCTTTCTTTTTTTTTTTTTCTCTTTTTTTGGTGCCTGTTCTTAATTTCAGTTCCTTGCCAGAGTCCCCACGCCCAGGCAAGGTGGGAGCTCTGTTGTTTCAGGCGCTGGCTGTGTGATGCAGAGATGCCAAAACAAAGGAAGGGCTGTTATTATCCCTGCAGCACTGAGAAACACGGGGATTGTTCCCAGAGATATGAGATGATGGGGTTTAGGAAAGGAAGGGTTTGTATATGGTGATAGCTCTGTGACAGAGAGGTGCTGGAGCTCATGGAGAACCACATCCATCCAAGGTTTCTTAAGTTATGGTAGGGGTGAGAAGGAAGCTCCAATTCCCTGAGGAAGAAAGAGATCGTTGCTCAAGGTCCCCACTCACACCAAGGGATGCCCGACTTGAAAACATCAGCAGCACCAGAATTATTTCCTTCCCAAAAGCAGAGCCATCACCTTTCCCTTTCAGAGCTGGCACAGAGCAATATGTTTAATATTGCACAAGAAGTGAGATAAAAATCCAGAAAAGCACTTCCCAAGAGTTTCCTTTCTGAAGGAAAGAATCTATGGAGAGAAGAGAAAGGCCTAGAGATGCTCATTCCACTTAATCTTTTCAAAAGAAAGTCACAGATCTAAAAAGTTCTTGTGCTCACACGAGAGAAAATGTCAGGGAATGAACTCCCAACTTTTCCAAGTCTTGTGCCTTTCCCGAATCTTTCCAATTTGTCAAGCATTTAATCCTCATGGTTTCAAGAAAATATTGGGATTTCACACATGGCAAAACTCAATTATAAAAACAAAACAAAAGAGGACAAGCAGCACTAAGCAGGTTTTTGTTGGTTAAGGAAAGCAGCTTCTACCAGAGGGAACAACTCCATGAGCAGCTGAGGAGACACAACAGGGCCTATTTTAGAAGGCAGAGCAATCATAATAAATTCCCTTTATTTATTTGCACAAAATATTTCCCATTCTTCCCTCTGCCTGGCCTTAGCCCTCCTTTTGCTCTACTCTTTTCCCAGCCTTTCAGGTGATTATGAATATTTTTATGTGCACGTATCTGTACAGAAAATCTAAAGACTCCACAAACATGAGCACCCCTGTGCAGGCACCAAAGCCAAATAAATACATTGTAAAAACTATTTGATGATTTTTTTCAGCTCCTTATTTACAATTTGCAAGTTTCCTACAGCACGGTATTTGTAATTCAAAATCTTTTCTGCAAATGATTCTTAATGCCAACAGCATTTTGATGCAGGTTCACTTGCACCAGGTACAGGGGAGGTTTTTTTCCCCTGGATTGCATGAAATAGAGCTTGGTTTCCAATTTCTAAAGCAAATGTGTCGTCGTGTTGGATTGATTGGTTCTGCCATTTGTTTTCCTTAAGTGTTTGCCGAAGTTTATTTTTCCAATAAACATTTCTATTGCAAACAATTTCCTCAGATATTTACCAGCAGTTAGAGGGGAGAGAACACAGCCACTCACTTGAATTTGTTTATATATTCAAAGGAATATGCACTGCCTCCTTCCTTTCCACTTCTGTCCCCTGTCTCACCCTCAGGTTTTGATTTAAATTCTTCCTCTGGGTTACAAAAAAACGAGAGAAGCTCCTGAGAAATCTTTGTTAGGAGAATATATTGCTGGAGTGAAAAAAAAAACAAAAACCAGCATGAAGCTGTGCCAGGGGAAGTTTAGGTTGGATTTAGGAAAAGGTTCTTCCCCAGAGGGTGCTGGGCACTGTCCAGGGATGGGCACAGCCTCGAGGCTGCCAGAGCTCCAGGAGTGTTTGGACAATGTTCTCATGGATACCCAGGGTGGGATTGTTGGGGTGGGCACAGCCCCGAGGCTGCCAGAGCTCCAGGAGTGTTTGGACAATGTTCTCATGGATACCCAGGGTGGGATTGTTGGGGTGTCTGGGATTGTTGGGGTGGGCACAGCCCCGAGGCTGCCAGAGCTCCAGGAGTGTTTGGACAATGTTCTCATGGATGCCCAGGGTGGGATTGTTGGGGTGTCTGTGCATGGACAGGAGCTGGACTTTAATGATCTCTGTGGGTCCCTTCCAGCTCAGGATATTCCATGACTCTATGCAATTGTCAAACTTGGAAAAAGTACCCTGTATCTTCTCTTTTAAGGAAGAAAAAGAAGTAAGGGAGAGATGATGTGAAATTCAAATTTTTGTTTGGAAGCAGAAGAGCACCTGAAAGTAACGGGTTTGGAAGTACAGGGAGAAGAGGTGATGGCAACTGAACTCAGCTGTGCCCAGGTTCAGCGTCTGCTGGGTTTTATGGTCACAATCCTCATATCCCACCTTTGGATACCACTGAGCACCACAGGAAATCAGAATCCACACGAGTGCTCCCTGATCAATCCACAGGAAATGACACACACGAGGGCTAAACCCAATGGCAATATTTCCATCCCTAAAAAAGTCACATTTGGGCCAGAGCAGGGAGCCTGATTTCAGTTTGCTCTTTTAGCAGAGCTAAAGTAGCCCGATTTCCAACCCAGCTGCCTGGGTGAAGGAGCACAGCTACCCTAATTATATCATTTTGCTAAATCTTGAGGTGATAAAGAAGACAGACACTGAGCTGTCACAGGAAGTGACCCTGAAACCAATTGAGATGTTCCACTGAGAAGCAAATACACCTTTGCTGCAAAGTGCTGTAGAGGATGCAGAGGATGTTACTCAGGGATACTCACAAGGAGCGTGTGTGTGTGCGTTGCACCCCCAGAGACTGGGAATTAACTCAGGGATCAGCTTCCAGAGGATTTAGGATGCAGCGTGAGTCACTCCTGATTCCCAGGAATGCCAAGCTGGGATGGGAGGGAAAACTCTCTTGGTGCCAGGCTGAGGGTGAAATGCTGTGCCTGGGAAATGCCTCCTGAGGTTACAGCAGGCCTGGACAGGACCCAGGGTGTGTGAGGAGAGTGCTGGCTCTGGGACAGGCACAGCTCCGGCCCTGGATCCTCCACATGTGCCCAAGGAGGACAAGCTGCAGTTTGTTGTTCCCCAAATGTGCCCAAGGAGGGCACTTGGAAATTTGCTGCGCTCCAGATGTGCCCAAGGAGGGCACTTTGAAATTTGCTGTGCTCCAGATGTGCCCAAGGAGGGCAGGCTGCAGTTTGCTGTGCTCCAGATGTGCCCAAGGAAGGCAGTTTGAAATTTGCTGTGTTCCAGATGTTCCAAAGGGCACTTTGCAGTTTGCAGTTTGTTGTGCCCTGGCTCCCACCTTTGAGCAGGTCTTTCCCAGGACCTCCCCAGGCTGATCCCAGGGATTCTGTGCTGTCCCCAAAGCACAGAGGACCCCTGGGCTCTGGGAAGAATTTGGCAGGCTTAGAGGGGATACACAGGAGGGTTGGGGAGAGGGAAGAGTTAATACAGTAGGTTTTGGCATTTGACAGAGAATACTTATGTTTAACCATTCATAACTAAATCACATCAATTTAAGTGGATTCCATGTATTTCTGACTCTCACATTAATCTCTATGCAGAGAGAGTGTCTAAATATTTGTCTCTCAGTTCCGATATTGTAATTCTCTACCAAAACCAAGGGGAATCCGTTGGTTGGTTGTTTTTTTTTTTTTCCTTTTACCTCCTCTCCTTTTTCTTGCCTTCTTCCCTTTCTTTTCTGGTAGAAGAAAGTGGTGAAAGGCTTTGGATGATCATTTAAGGAAACAGGGATTTAATAAACCCCGTGTTTGGGTACATCACAGCTTTTATGTTGGCGCTGAACTCCACATACATTAAATCCACATCATCTATCAATCTTACAGTTGCGTGTCACTTATGAAAATCTACTGAGTATTGTTTTCATCTCGCCTTACAACAAGCAGCAAAGCCTCATGAATACTGAAGAGCACTGTAAATACTGCACATCTTTTATTTTTAAAGGTCTAGACAGTTTGGAACTGGCGAGATTTCTTTGTTGAAAATTGCAGCTTAAAGCAATAATTCCCCGTTTCCCCGTGCCCTGGTTTTGCTGTCCTGCGTGTGTGCAAACAAGCAGAAGTGCTCTGGGTGTCATCAGAACATTTCCAGTGGTGCTGCTGCTGCTGCAGCCCCACCACACCAGGGCTCAGCCTCTGCCAGCCATTAATCCAGCCCCAGCTTGGTTCAAGAGTGATATTATTATTCAAATTCCATCCCACTAGGAAGCAACCAGCTCTGAGATGTATCTATTCATTTCCACTGCTTTATTGAAATCTGACAACCTGCTTTTTCTACATTTTTGAATATTGCAACTTTATGACCACACACTGCCATCACCCTGCTCTTATTTGCCTCAATAGCCCTCAGTAGTGGATCTGCCATGGGCTGAATTTAATAGAACAATATTTTACTGGTAGACAGCACCTTTCATTTTGAAGAATAAAGCCTCATTGAAATTCAGTCATCTTTGGGGCCCGGAGAGGAGCAGATTTTTGAGCAGGGATGTTTCGGCCAGGGACACAAACCAGTCTGTTTGTGTGAAGAGTGCAAAGTGACCTTTAAAGCACAGGAGGTGTGAGGTGTTACACAAAACACCACGACTGATTATCTGCTCCTGTTTGGGCTGGAAAAGGGGAGCTGGGTCTCCTGAGGTGATGTTTTGTTGACACACTACGAGCAGAGCCCATTTGTTGGGCTGCATTGAACACTCAGAAATCTTCCTCTGGCAATGTTGTTCCAGGCACAATCAAAGAGAGGCTCCAGAGCTGACTAAACCTTCCCAAAGAGCCCCCAAAGCCAGGATTTGGCTCACAAGGGAGGGGGGAGATACTCAGTGTGGTTCCTACTTTACAGACACCCAATATCTTCTTCATAGCTTTAACAACTTCTTGGTTTCTTTTCTATTTGCTTGTTGTCCTCGTTATCTCCTCACTCTTACAAATGCACATCAGCTTTTCCTGCAGGTTATAGAGTTTATCACAAGCTGAGAGATAACAGAAATCTCACAAACAGGGACTTGGGGAACCTTTGTGCTACTTGTAGGACTAAGAATTGCAGGAGTGACTTCTAACCCTTCTGTTTGTTTCTATTTCCACTCCAGAAAAGGTAACTTCTGTTCTCCTGGGACACAAAGGCAGAGCTCCCTGCCTTCAGTGCTGGAGCTGCAGCTGTTCTGGGGGTTGAGCAGCCTTCAGTGATTTCTCTGAAAGAAGTGGTGGAATCAATCTGCTGCTACTTGTCCGAGCAATTCAGCTCCAGCGGCAGGATTAAGAGCTCCCATTTCAATCTACTCCAGGCAGGAACAGGGAGCAGTGTCTCACTGATCATCAGGTTAATGAAGGGTAGGTACTGAAGGCTCAAGAGCCAACCTGTGAAGACTCTTTGCTGCTGATTCAGAAGCACTGGAGGAGAGCTCCAAAACCGCACTGAACGCTGTCCCCATCCAACCACGCTGGCAGCGGGTGTGGAGTTATTTATTGCAGCTGAGTTGTCAAACCAAGGAGAGAGAATTTCAGTGCATTCCCTTGCCTGAATCTGCTGAGAAACGCTGGCTTGGGACAGGTTTAGCAATTTAAGCAGAACTCGGTGTTGCACCAGGCTAAACTCAAGTTATAGATCAAAACTTGCCCGACTCAAGAGAATCGGGACGTGAAGCATCTGCAGGTGTCTGTTACAGTTGGGGATACGAAAAGAATTACACTCACTTGTTAGGTAGAAGCAGGGAAAAGAAGGAAGGTTTATTATGATTTAGGGTTTATATAGTATTTGGGATTTGGTTAAGGATTGGTTATTGAGAGGAACATTTCTTTGACTCTAGTGGTCAATACAGAGGTTCTATCACCGAGAGGAATGAAAACAATATAGATTGTTGTGAGAGACTTTGCAGGAAGGTATGTAAACTATTATCAGAAGGCTTAGAATTATGGCAATAGGTGTCCATCTTGATTTTGTGACCCAAAAAGTGATAGAAGGGATTCTGCAAAACCAGGATATTACCGTGTCTGTAACTGGGAAAGGGAAGCGTTGGCAATTTCCAGATTTCTGGTGATTCCACTGAAGTGGAACCCAGCTCCAGAGCAACCCGGCTCTGTGAGTTTGACAAACAGACACGATTTCACAAAAGCACCACCAAAAACCTCGGGAAATGTACGTGATGCAGAGGGAAGGAATGCAGAGTGAGCTGCCTCCCTGCCTGCCCGGTGCTGCAGACTCCCAGCACATTGTACAGGCTGCTTTGCACAGCCTGGGGTGGGGCCATTGGCTGCATCTGACATGCAGACCTTTCGTTTAGATCTGCAAAAAATTTGCAAGTTTGTAAGTTCATCAAAGAAATCTAATCCACCTATTGTCTTCTGATCTCCCTGCTCAGATCCTTCCATATGAACAGAACTGCTTTTAAGAGCACCACCCCTCCCCACCCCAGCCCCCAGCATTTCCTGTCCTCTCACCTTAAAAAACAACCCTGAGAACTTTTCGACCAGAGCAGCCATGTGGAGCCAGAATTGTTTCAGATTTATCCAGAGCCTTTGCTCACATCCTGTCGGGTGTTAAAAATCCCTCAGCTGCTTCTCTAGGACCACCCGGCTAGTTCTGAACCACATCTGACAAAATGATACTGTTCACTTCCAGAACCCATCACACAGTTATTCTTGGATAAAAGGTAAAGCAAATAGCAGCCAACTGCTCACTGCTGCAGAAACGAAGACCATCTAGCCATTTATCAAAGCTTCAGACAACCAGCTTGCTTTGAGCTCAGCCACCTCTCCCATTACAGCTTTAAACGATAACACGCCATAATATCAGAAATGACAAATGGAACCGGGGGCCCAACCTATACACAATCAATACCTGCTCTGAAATAAGAACCATCTTTAAAGTATTGACAAAGGCAGCAGCAATACGGATAAAACTGCAATTTTTCCTTGAATTGTTTGGTATGGCCACTGTCAACATTCCTTTGTCCATGACATTCTTTTTTTTTTTTTTTTTTTTTTTCCCTTCATGAGAGCAGCAAAACCCCGGGGTGTGCAAGTATTGTCAAGCCATTATAGTGGCCCCGTGTCTGCTGTTTATTGGAGGGTAAGAGGACAGGGCCGATTGCAAGTGACTTTGGCAGAGCTGCTGGGGAAGAGCCATGCGGAGAAATTCTGCTTTACACTGAGAGAAATCAGAAAAAATTAAGATGTCATCAGCTTCATTCCTTTGCAAGGGGCTCCTCCAGCTCTTGGGTTTATTTAAAACACACCCATCAATCCTCTGCAAGAGCAGAATGGCAATTCTGTGTTGGATCTGAAGGACTGATGGAGGAAGCACCTTATGGGCCAGCTACTTCCACCTCCAGAGTTTAATAATAACAATAATGCTTTGTACTTTTATAGCATCTCAGTGTTCACCACATTTCACAGCTCCGTGAAGAATTAAGAACAATGCAAAATGCTCTGCAAGTGTTCCTGTCCCTTTACAGCTGGGGAGAGTGAGCCAGAGCCAAGGGCAATGGCCTGGTGAAGGTCAGGGAGGAACAGCTGGCCACAGAAACTTCTCCTGAGCCATCCTTGGAAACACTGACCACTCCTCCTCTTCCACGCCATTTGGCCAGGAAAAAGCAAGGGGTGATGAGATAAAGGTGACTGAAGGGAGTGAGTCACACAGGAATTCTCTCCAGACTGTACAGCCAAGGAGGTACAAGAGAAGGGACTGGAATTGCCACCAAGGAAACACAAAATTGTCCACAGAGCCACCCACAGCACTAGAAATAAGAAAATTACTTCTGAGCTCTTTCTAGACGTAAGCAGCCATCCCTGGGCTTCCTTTACAGCCTCAGTGAAAGGAAAGCATACAAGGAAATCCATGTGTGAGAATGTCTGTGGTGACTAATTGGCCTGAGCTCATCACAGGAATAGAAAAGGTATAAAACCTTTATAAAGCAGAGGAAATGGGTCACAGCATTGTGCACACCTGCAGTGTAAAGGTGCATTTTCAGTGGCACTGGATAAACAGGCCCCTGACATTCATTTCCAAAACAGCATCAACAACAGTCACTCCCCTGGAAAATTATCATAAAGAGGGAAAGGCTGACAGAGAAAAACTTACAACAGGGGAACCCGAGGTGAAAAAACAACTTTCCAATGGCAAGTCTGGCAGCAAACTCTCTCCCAAACACATCCCAGGCCATACCCAACCTGACTCCAAGACCTGCAAGGTGTCACCCCCAGACAGAAAATCCCTGGGAGGCTCCAGTGGAGGAGTTCTGCCCATCTCACAGCTGATGAGCAGCTTTGCTGGGTCCCTCTGTGCCACCTTGCCAGCTCCAGCTTGCAAAGGGAAAGATCTGGCAGAAGATTTGCTCAGAAGCGCTTTGAAAACTTCAAACTGAAAGTGAGCCAGAGAAGAGAAAGTGTGAACAAAGCAGCAAAGGTAAAGGAGCAGCTGGAGATCAGCCAAGTGTTCCTGAAGGATCCCCTTGAAAAGTGCCAGGCATGGCTGAGTGAGTGGGACACAACTCAGGGAAAGCCCTTTTTATAGTAAAATCTTATAAAAAGTAGGGAAGGAGGGGCTCTGGGACTTGGCAAAGAATGGAGTTTGGGCACAGAAACAAATGCATAGCTGGGGCCACTCACATCCCTGTCATCCTGAAAAGTGGGAGTCACTTTTTAAACAGCTTTGGCTGAGCCCTTGAAGTTTTTGGGTGGGAAACGGATTTTTATTATTGGTTGTCATTAGTGCCTGAGTAAGTAAAAACACACCCACTCCTGGAGGCAGCGTGAAGCAGGAGAGAACCTGCTACACGATTTCAGGAGGAAAAAAAAAAAAAAATCAGGAAAAAAAAAAAGCCCTGTCTGTCTCCAGCGTTTCACTCTCGCACGCAGCGCTGGTGGCTGTTCAATCCTGCAGGGATCCTCCGCGAAAAGGTTTCAGTCTGTGCTGGGATTAGGCTGCTTTCTGCTTGGCTGAGTGACTTGCCTTGGATGAAGAACATGACAAGCAGGGTAGGAGGCACAGGATGCTCTGCACATGTCCCCTCAGCTCCGGGTGTTTCCTGGTGGAAAGGCACCAGCTGCCAGTGCCAGATCCGCGCCGCGCAACCCGAGCCTGGACAATGTGCTCCCAGCAGGAGCCAGGCACAGGCACAGGCCAAGTTTAATATTAGCTCTGATTTTAGCTCTGCTCAGCAGATTAGGTTGAAGCAGAATAATCCCTTCACCCCAAATACAGCAGATTTCTTGGAGTTTTCTGGTCAGGACACCCAAATCCTCTGCTGGGTAATGGATCAAAATCAGCCCCTGAGTTCCACTGCTGGAGGGAGCTCCTCTTCCCACTGCTCCCAGCTCTGGGGATTGATGGAGAGGCTCAGGACAGGGCCAGGCTGGACAGGAGGCTTTCCCCAGGGCTAAAGGATACCTGTCACCGTCCAGAGGAGGCTGAAAAATGGTTTGGAAACTCCAGGTCTATAAGTCTTTTGCTGCAGAAACCAGGCCATTAGTCTGCCTCACACTCAGGCTCAAGGGGAGGAAAATATCTCAGTGCTAAAATACTGTAAAGAGCAATTATTATCCAGATTACTCAGTAATTATTGCAATGTTGCAGGATGGATACTGCAGCAGACCTGTTTAGGAGCTGGGCTGACAACAGCACGTTGGGATTGTGCTCCAAAGGAAAAGCAAGATAAATTAGATTTGTATGGAGCAGTAATATAGTGAATAAAAATGTTAAAAGATATGAAAATAATGCAAGTCACATTATTAAAAATCTCTAAAGCACAGCAAGAGTCAAGATGGATGTCACATAAGGATTTTGGGGAAAGGGGTGGAAATGGAATTGAGAAATGGGAGTTGGGAGAATGTATTTTAAAAAAGGGCAAGTTTTCAAAGGGAAGTGGAAAGGTTGAAGTGCAGGTAGAGTCTTAGCAGCAATTTTACAAGTGTTTAAGCAGGTTAAAAAAGAATCAAGGCTTTAATCTGCTGAGGTTCTTTTGAAAATCCTACTAGGATTTCTTCTCGAGATATGTAACTACCCTCAAAAATCTGGCCCCGATCATTCAAGGAAATTGAATTATTTTCTAGAATAAGAGTTGCCTTGCAGTCAGACTGAAGTCTCTATGCAGTTATCAAATTAAAATAAAACGAGAATGGAAAGCAAATAAAATGAGGGTATTTGATGAAGCAAGTCTCTCATAAATACTGCTACAACAAGGACACAAACACAGCCTGAGTGGTGACTGAGTTTGCTGAACTTTTGGGAGTTTGCCCAGGCACCAGTTCACGGTGAATCTTCTGTGTCAAGAAAAGTGAGGAGGGAAAAAGGATTTTTGGCATCTCACCTGCCCCTGCTCTCTGCATGTGAAGCTGATGAAGAACAAAACTCATCAGGAACAGATGATGGGGCAGAAGCAGCGAAGTCTCCTAATTGTCGAGCAGAGCTAATGACTCCTTCCCCCATCATATCCTTACATCCCATCCTGGCATTCCTCTTTTTGTTTAACCTTTCCTGCCACGACAGGCAGGATCCCAGGGGAGAGGTGGGTTGGTTCCTTGCAATGGTCCTTTCTGGAGAAAAATGGGCCAAAATCCACCTTAAGGTGCAGCAGAGCTGATCCATCCTCCCTTCCCAACACATCCCTGCCACCCCCTGCTCCCCAATCCCCACCTTGGCACTGTCCAGCAAAGCCAAGGAGGCACAGACACATCTCAACTCTCCTCTGGGATGCCAAATGCAGCCCAAACACCAAACAGGTGTGCCCAGGGGGCTGCGAGCTCTGGGCAGAGGCTCCTCCCCAGCACAGCAGAGGAGGCAGTTGCTAAGGTAACTACTTTGTTCCTTGGAGAGAAAAGCCAAGTAAACAAGCATGTAAATAGACTTAAGAGCCACGTAAATTGTTGGTGAACCTATTCTGGTTACCTTGACGATAAAGTATGACTCTTGCAGGATTTAAAGTTTCTTTGGCGTGTGAAGAATACAGCACACTGTGATCTCAGGTGGCTGCACTTGGGGTTTCCGAGTTTGGGGTCCATTCCACACCACCCTTGTCTGCAGGATGTGAGGAGGAACATGGTGCACCCGTTCCCATCCCAGTCAGGGGTGCCCAGGGAGGCTGGCACAGTGCTCATCTCCATCCAAACCCAGTTTGCTGCAGTTCTGTCCTGGGGCTCTGCCCTGTGCCAGCCCCCCTCAGTGCAGGGGTTGTACCCAAGGAAGACAAGGAGACTTGCTCTTTTTGCTTGTCAAGCACAGCAGAGGAATTCCCAAGATGAGCTAATCCCTGGAAACACCAGTGATGAAGCACCAGGTTGTGGATTGTTGTAATTCTCTGAGGGAATGGTTTCTCCCTTCTGACCCCCTGGAGTTCCTTACCACACAGAGTGACCCTTCCTTCCTTCCTTCCTTCCTTCCTTGACCCCACTGGCTGTGGTCCAGCTGTCTCTTCCCTGAGCAGGGGGCTATAAAATGCATCCCCTTCCCTTGTTCTCTCTCTTTCTCCCCTGAAATTTTGAAGAATAAACGCCTGGGACAAAGGTCCTGGGGAAAGGGCCTCTTCTGATATCTTTATCTCATCCTTGGTATAATTTTCTCCAAATCCTCCTAATAACTGAGCCAGCTAAAGCCCCTAGAGGAGAGCAGGGAGATATTTATACACCAGGTGATGCTCCCTGGGTGTGGGAGAAGCCCTGACTCCACAGCACCACAAGCAGGGACTCGCTGCCCAACAAGGCTCCCAATGCACTGAGGTTCTCTGTGCTGCTCCCACAGCCCAGCACGGACCATCCAAACCTTGCCAAGGAAAGTCCAATCCCACCCTCACCCAGCCTTCCTCGCTGGTCGGACCAGCACAGAGCACTGAGGATACAAAGTGGGTTTTTATCCTTTTTCCCTGATATTCCAGCGCTGCAGGAACAGAGCCCTGGGTGCCTAAGCAGGAGTGGGATCTCGAGCTGCCACAAATGACATCAGGCAGCATAACTATTTCAGCCCTGCCAGTCCTCAGCAGGGGTCACAGCTGACAGCAGATTTAATAAAATTGGCTGGGGTTGGGTGACTAAAATGAAACATCTCAGCTGAAAAAGAAAAAAAAAAAAAAAAAAAAAAGAAAGAAAAGAAAAAAAGCTGAGATTGAGGCTCATTCAAGAGCTTTCTCCTCACACAGTTAAGGGAGAGCTTCACTACAATTGACAGCTAATTCAGTACACATCTCATAATATATTATCTCCCCAGCTCTATGACAAGTCTAGTGAGCGAGATGCAAATGAACACTTAGGCAGGTAAGTTCTTAATGTCACTTTAAGACTCGGCACAGCATCACTGTCTTCTCCATCCAGTGGGTGAGTTGCTGGATGATGGAGCAGTTGTGGGAAGGTAACAGCAGGATGGCAGAGGAAATGGAAGGTAAAGGAGGTTAATTTATGGAAATTATCTGGGTCACGCAAGTAAGTGGGACATGTCACGCACAGCTTTAAAAGTACAATAGTAATTTATTTAGGAGCTGATTCTCTCAATAGATAGTCAATGAGGGTTATCAGGGAGTCAGGTAATTGTTTTGATCTCCTCATCACAAAATGAAAGTGCAGCATCCCAAATGGATGCAGCAACTTCCAGGAGCTGTGCAAACTCTGGGGAGGCCCCCAGAGCAGGGGGGAAGGTTTGGCAGTGAGGGATGTGTGGAGTTCCTGCAGCACCTCCTGGCAGCCTGGATCTCACTGGGGTTACTGGGACTGGATCTCACTGGGGTTACTGGGACTGGATCTCACTGGGGTTACTGGGACTGGATCTCACTGGGGTTACTGGGACTGGATCTCACTGGGGTTACTGGGACTGGATCTCACTGGGGTTACTGGGACTGGATCTCACTGGGGTTACTGGGACTGGATCTCACTGGGGTTACTGGGACTGGATCTCACTGGGGTTACTGGGACTGGATCTCACTGGGGTTACTGGGACTGGATCTCACTGGGGTTACTGGGACTGGATCTCACTGGGGTTACTGGGACTGGATCTCACTGGGGTTACTGGGACTGGATCTCACTGGGGTTACTGGGACTGGATCTCACTGGGGTTACTGGGACTGGATCTCACTGGGGTTACTGGGACTGGATCTCACTGGGGTTACTGGGACTGCAGAGCTTTTGGAGCACTCAAGGATCAATGAAAATTAAAAAACTCACAGGATTTTATCACTTATACAGAAATATTTGTGTTTTGGGAGGGGAGAAGAGGGGAAGGAAGAAAAAAAATTCTACACAAAGAAGCAAAACAGACTCAGGCTTTCTCTACTACTTATGAATGAATTAATATTTCCTTGTTATTAATAGTACAAATGAAAAAGCACGGGAGATTTTTATCTTTGGGTTGGTTTTGTTGGTTTTTTTTTTTTTTTTTTTTTTTTTTTCTTTTCTTTTTCTNTTTTTCTTTTCTTCCCTTCATTTTACTATTTGAAGACACAAAAACTGCAATGCCTTCCCAGCCAAGTCAGGAAGAGTTGAGGGGCACAGACGGCACAAAGCAGGAGCCCAGATGGAAGTGCCGAGGGGACACTCCGGGCACTGCAGGGACCCCCAGCACTCCCAGCCTGGGTGAAATTCCTGTGAGCACCAGCCTGGGTGAAATTCCTGTGAGCACCAGCCTGGGAGAAATTCCTGCTTGGGAAATACTTCATCAAACCCAGCATCTCTGCATCCTGCTGTGCCTCTTGTGCCTCTACCTGCTCTCCCTCCACGGATTCTCTGGGAGAAACCTGCAACCCTCAGCACTGATTTTCCACAGAAAATGTTTTTAATTCTTAAGCAATTAGTTAAATCAATCTGAGAGGCTTGTGTGAGCAGCCTTGCACCATTGAAAAAATAGATATTTTTCAGTTTAGTTGAACTCGAGTATTTTTTTTTTAATGCTTAAGGAGTGTCTGTACAGCTACAACTGGTAGCAGTATTTAAAATAAAAACCTTTCAGCTGTATTCTTTAGCTTCATCTCCCTCTTCAGAGGAGCTGCTCATCTATCAGAACATCATAATTCCAAATTTTCCTGACTTAATTAGTTTGTTCTGTGATGCTCTCAGAGAAAATAAATTACACTTTCTATTTTTTTCTCTTTTTTTTTTTTTTAATGAACTGACCGCAAATTTGCAATGAGAATATATTTTGCGAAGCTAAAAGGATGGATCAGGCTATCTTTAATCAGTTTTTAATTACAGAGGCCAGTGATTCAAAACCTTGAGTACCTGACTTGGTTCCTGCATGGACCTGGTTGCTGCCCCCTCCCCCAGGCTCAGGTCTGCAGGTGTTGATGTGACCAAAGGCAGACAGTGAAGGGAAGATTTCAAGGAGTTTTTTTATCCCAAAAACTGGAATACTGATGGTGTCTCACAGCTGCTCAGCATTTGGAATATATCTGATAATTTTTCATCAGAAAAATTACCCCTTAAGGGTCAGGAAATTCTGTACAAGTCCCATTTTCACGTGTAAGAGGTGATATTCCTGCCCACCGGGATTGCAGGTTGATATTTAAATGGGAAGGTGATAGAAATGACTATTTTTGTAGTGGCACGTTTTTTAATTTTCTCATTTCTGAGGAATCAGATTCCTGCTCCTCTGCCTTCTCTCTTTAGCAGCTCCCTGTCCCTGCCTCTTACACTTGTTGCAAAACCTGCTCGGAGATTTGAGCTGCTCCTGCCGACGGCAGAGCTCAGCCTCTCTCCCTGATCCTACTCAATCACAGGAAGAAAATCAGCAAAAAGGCACTGAAATCACCCCAAAAAATCCTCTTCTGCTCAAAAAAGTGCCTGAGAATACCCACAGGAATAGTCCAGACTGCTGATGAACTTTTTTTGGTCCTCATCTTAACATAATTTGAGCTGAAGATAAACCCCAATTGTATTCTGGCTTGCCTGACAAATACAAATTGAGCACGGAGTTTGGAAACAATTAATTTAAAGTAATAATTTGTATAAACATCCTAACAAAATTTTAAAGGGTATTAAACACCCTGTTTTATAAACATAACACTTAATTTGAAAAAAAAAAAACAAAAAAGAAGAAACATTTAGAAGGTAACGCATTTAGGATAAGTGCACAACACATGAAAATAATAAATGAAATTTTCCCAGTTTAGAAAATGAATGTAATTAATTAACATTTAAATTACATTTTTAATTGCAATCATACCCTCCCAAGGGACTCATAAGGGACCATAATTGCAATTAAAAGCATGTGGATTAGATAATAAAACAATGCAGAGTGTCTGAAATGTGCGATTTAAAATGGAAAGCAGACATTGTTATCGGCACATCGAACTTAATTGTAGCCATAAAGCAAATGTGCTGTACAAAATAAAATTCACATACGGGAACATTTAATTCTTGAATCTCTTAAAGGGGACACGCTTGAGAGCACATTTTATGACAGGTTCTGTTGGAAACGGCCCTTTAAGGCTTTAGTATTCAGGGATGGTGCTTTAATGTTTTTGCATTAATAAAAGCATAGCTGAATGTTCCTATTAAAATACACAGATACATTTAAGTAAGAGATGAAACTGAGTGCCTGGAATTTAAGTTGCAGAAGGCATAATTATATCAGGAACACATTTTTCTTTGTTCTGCTTTGTTTTAAAATTGCCTTTGCCGGGGGAGATTTGGAGAGGAGCTGCATTTCCAGGCTGGGAATGACCAGGAGAAAGTGGCTGATAAATTGGTATTTACTGGGCAGATTTTCTCCACCTTCAGCATGGTCACCTCCCAGGCCAGTGCAGCCTCACAGCAATATCGACATCCTGGTTTTCCTGCTGCTGCACTGCTGCTTTTTGATAAATACTGACAATTTTAGCCTTTAGTGGCACTAATTCTTCATTTTCTACAAACTTCCACTTTCTCTTTTTTTTTTTTTT
>VWZU01010915.1:385082-451180 GCA_013397095.1 Sterrhoptilus dennistouni
TTCCCTTCCCTTCCCTTCCCCTCCCTGGCAGGATAAGGAGCAGATCCTGATCCCAGCAATGGGATCCAAACCCCAGCGAGTGTCTGGACAGAAGGGGGCGAGGGTTCCCCTTCCAAGCGCTGCTGGAAAAGGAGCAGGGAAGGGGCTGGAACTCCCTGGGCTTCAGCACAGACACAACCCCGAGCTGACTGAAATTCAGAAGTGCTGAAGAAAACTACCAAGGCAATACTCAATGTGTTATGACCTTTCCTGCTATTTTCAAAATTGCAGTCTTAAGGGGAAAAAAAAAAAAAATGGAACAAGGGAGCCCACCCTCAGCACATGGCTGAAAATGTTATTAAAAGCAATGAATTCTGGTTTATTGTTATGTTTAATTTTTTTTTTTTAAAGTGCCATTTGGAGCAGAGGCAGTGCAGAGGATGCCTCCCTTAAACTGAAGATAAGTTTGATATTTGAAAAGAACCAATTTATCTCATTCATTCTTTTTACGCGCTCACTTATATTTATTTATGTGCACACTTCTTGGAATTGCATTTTTATTTTGTGCTGGGTGCAGTGGCTGTTAATGATCACACACAGTCATGAGAATTAAAATAGAATCCTGCATTTCACTTGGACACCAGAGCAGCACACACGGGATGCAGGATATATAAATAACAAAGACCTTGAATAATCACATATTCTATATCCTCTCTTACTGGAATATAAAAGCAAGCCCTAACCTATGACAAAACTTAATACAAACGAGATGGGAAATAAATAAAATGCACAATGCTGGAGCTCAATTTGAACTATTCAGACTTCATCAAAACACACTGGAAAATGTGTGATAGGACAGGGAAAAACCTTTGCATATAAATTATAGCTATGAAAGGATATGCTGCTGTAAACAAGTGTAAAGATGAAACTTCCCCAAAACTTATATCAAGCATAAGATATTGTAAATAATAATTTACATTTAAATAGCACCTGCAGCTCTGGAGGATCTGGGAGCATTTTACTAAGCACAAGTGAAATCTGTGATGGGGAAGGGGCTGCAAACAACGAGTGCAGCTCTATTTTGTTCCACACTGCAGGATAAGGGAGGGAAGGGACAAAACCTGGTGACCTCCACCTGTACTTCATTCATTTCAGGCTGGCAGTTCTGTCTGAGCACACCAGAGGAACCCTCAGTGCCATGATCCCATGTGGGAAGGTGTTTGGGTATTTGCAGGAAAGGAAAGGGGAACTCAAAGAACTCTTGGCTTCGAATCTCAACCAGCGCCAGAAGAAAACTGCTAAAAATATCAATGTAAATAATGGTGTTACACTTACAAACTACCTTGTATTTGACAAGTCTGGCCCTCCTCCCCGACCAGAAGGCAGAGCTTTCTAATTTTAACAGCAGGGAAATATCACAAAAGGAGGAGCTGGCTGGGAAACTGTGTCCATCCCAGGAGGAGGAACAGGATCCTCTGGTTCCCCCCCAGCAGTCCCAGTTAGTCATGAGCAGCACAGGAACCATCCCAGAGTGAAATGGGCCCCAGAGCTGACCCATGGCAGCCTTGGATTAACTAGGTTTCAGTATTAAATGGATTAATTAGGTTTCAGTATTAAATGGGATATGAGGGAACAAGGAA
Source organism: Sterrhoptilus dennistouni (assembly GCA_013397095.1). Lineage (NCBI taxonomy): Eukaryota > Metazoa > Chordata > Aves > Passeriformes > Zosteropidae > Sterrhoptilus > Sterrhoptilus dennistouni. The sequence goes on from VWZU01010915.1 coordinate 386,702, forward strand.
AACAGCAAAAGCTTCCACAGACCAAGGCACAGAAAGTTTCTCAGAGGCAGATGATGGCACTGAGCAGCCCCACGGAAGAGTGTGGATTGAGTTGAGTGTGGATTTTAGGAAGTCATTCCTCTCTCTGAAGGTGGTGAGGCTCTGGAACAGGAATTCCCACCCCTGGATCACTGTAAGTGCCCAAGACCAGGTTGGATGGGAATTAGAAAAGCCTGGGACAGTGGAAGGTGTCCCTGCCCATGGCAGGGGTGGGAATGGATGATTTTTAATGTCCCTTCTAACCCAACATCAGCCTGATAAACCCTGCCCCAGCCTCACTGACACCTCCTGAAGCTTCCTGTGACTGCTGGAAAGAGACCAAAGGCATTTACCAAATAAACTGTGAACCCAGGCAATAAAGAAGGATGTTACACATTATTTCTCAGGTATCCAAACCATTCATTTCGGTGCATTTGAAGATGAAGGATAAAGGAACAATGCACTGTGACAAAATAGAAAAGGAGCACCAATGTTCTCCTTGAGAAGCAAACTGTTCTCATCAGCCTGACAACGTGATTTGTCTTCTGCCAAACCAGTCCCATCCCATATTGTACATCAGGAATTACAGAGGAGCTCGTGGCTATATCCAGTTTACTTCCAAAACCTCTGTATTTATGAACAGGCTGGGAATAACTCAGTGTTACAAGTAAAGAGCAGAAGAAATGTACAGTTAAAATGGACGCTGAAATTACTTTCAGGAAGAAATCAGCTCTTTTACAATGCCAGCCCTTGGCTGATAAGAACAGATTATAAACCAGGCAATGATAGCAGTAATCCATCCTTTATGTTTATATTTTAGGAATATCCTAACCTTGAGGGTTTAGCATGCAGGTTGAAACAAATTGCTCTGATCACCAATATCAAAGTGTCAGGCTGAGATATTGCATGTCAATCATCCTGTGACAAAGATAAAAGTGAACAAGATGCATTTCATAGTTACACAGAGAGGGAACATGGATTAGGTGTTTAGTGGCTTTCCCCCCCCAACGCACCTACCAGCATTGCTGAGTTGTTTTAGCAAGAAACTTGAAATATAATCGTTTCAAGACAAATTACAGAGATGCTCTCAACAATGATGGAGGTCTCCCTAACTGTAGATTCTCCTCACAAACATCGAGTCAAGCCAAGAGCACCAGACTTTATGAAACTGTGAATTTCATCTCCGCTGAGAGTGCCCTGCTACCCAGACAAATCAATTGGCTTGACCTTTACATCTGCCCTACAGAGTTTAAGCAAAAAGAGAGAACAAGAAGAGAGAGAGAGAGAGAGAGAGAGGGAGGGAAATATCATTTCAGATGCTGCCTTATGGAGAAGGGGAGAAAGAGAATTTATGAGACACTGGGGCACAAATCTGAGCTCTGTGCATTCAGGGAATGTGTTTTGGGGAGCGCAGGAACCCTCTGTGGGATCATCCTGGCTGAAGCTTCAGCTCCTGGAAGTTTTGGACATTGAGGGCAGCACGACTTCCCCTCTGCTCCCTCGAGCTCAGGCTCCTGGAATCCCTGTCAGCTGCACACCCAGCATCTAAGAGCTTTCTTGGATCTCTCCCACTGGAGCAGATCCTCAGCTGCTTTCCCTGCTCCTTGAACTCTTGCCAAAGGTTTAACCTAAATGGGAGTCCAAGAGAGCCGCCAGCCTGGAAAGAAGGGCTCAAGACATATGATAGCTGCTCCCAGAAATATAAACCAATATTTACAGAATTGTACAAACATCCTATTCTCATTAACTCCTCTGCAGCTTTTCTGAAGTCCCATTCCAAATATAAGTGGACAGCATATACTACGGAAGGAAAAATGTAAATACGTGCACAAACTTTTATTTAATCCCTGGAGAAAAAAACAACGTACACATTGATGGATTCCTCTCTTTCCCCTTTTGCAGTTTAAATAATTTTCTGTAGTGGACAGAAATTAAAAAAAGACAAAACGGCAGAAGACTATCACACATTAAGGTATAATTCCTCCTAATTGTAAAGGTTCAGCACATATGACAGATCTTGGAGCATCTCTGTACGTGACAATTTGTATTACAAATCTCAAATTTTACTGATTTTTTTCCTAACTGGTAATTTTATCAATACAAGTAATGCAGACCCTTACTAATAAAAATAAGATTTTTATGGATTTAATTTTTGGAATTCTGGCTGTGTTCAGCTATTGCTGAGAAATCTGCTGAGAACCAAATGTCCCCTGCAACACTAACATGTTACCAGCAAAGAGAAAACGATGCAGTTCCAAACAGGGGATATTTACCTGCAGGATTGTGTTTTAATGTTGTATAAATATTAGACTTGGGTTTGTTCAGCCAATGTTGGGCACGCATTTGATGGAAGAAATCTGGAGCTGGGGGATAACTGTGACAGTCTAAATAAACCTGCAGGTGCCATTGCAGAGCCATTTCTCTCCTCTGGGCTGGTGACAATGACCCACCACAACCACTTGAGGTGAGGTGGTTCCAGCCCCACAAACTTCTCCCAGTCTGGGCTTGAATTCCCCTTTTCATTTCAGCTTTTCCTGAGAATAAATGATATTTCAGTCCTGTTTCTCCACCTAAAAAAGCCTTTGCTGTGCACACTGGGCAACTTTTTTTTGTGTGATCCCAAACTGCACATTGAAAGTTGAACTAGAATAGGATTGGCTGAGTAAAGGCTACAGTGCTCAGGCTCAAACCCCAGCTGTGCTGAACCGAGGTATTTACCCAGATCTCACTGTCAGAACCACTTGGCCAGAAGGCAGAGCCTTATCTCTATGAGCAGCAATTCCTTTCTCAAAGCAAAGCCACACCAGCAACAACTCACATTTTTTTTTTTTTTTCTTTCAGAACTGAGAGTCTTGGATGCCACTTTACTACAAATATCCTAAAAAGGGAGGCTGATACCTCCTGCCTGCTGTAGTTTTCTCTGAGGTCTGTGTGTCCATGGCACACCATCCATTTTTGTGGACTCAGAGGAAATATTACCCAGTAACTTTTCAAGCCCTGAGTGTTACAGGAGTAGTACAGGTGTAGTGCTGAGAATGACAGGGCCAGCCTCTGTCACCCCACAGACAGAAATGTCAACAGAACCACAGACATGACTTTGAGGCCTGATTTTATATTCTGCTTCCTTCATGTAGCTGCTGAAAACAGGGATATCTGTTTTGCACTAGGGAGATGACATTTAAAGCAGTTCCTGACCCGATCTCCTTCACACAGGAAAGCAGATTTACCTGGAGTCCAGCCTGGCAAGAATCAAATGTCAGGCAAAAATTGTCTTCACCTGGTAAAAATGGTTCTGAACCTTATGTGTAAAGATGTTTCTCTGTGTGTGTATGTAGAGATATTTCTATCCATGTGCACACATTCTCTGCAATTCCAACGCCAGGAGAGAATGATGCTGAGCTTGGTGATGATAAGAATGATATAATGGCATTTAACACGTTGGGAAGGGTGCACAAACAAACTTACATGGGAACACATGTAACAACTTCATCAGCCAATTGCACAGTGTTAACACTCCCATGTGTTAAGCCATTAGCTCTGTGTGGGGTTGCTCTGATCTCTCTGACTCCAGGGAATGCTCTCCACAGAGGCAGACATTGGTGTAAATCAGCATGTAAATACATAAATAGAAATTATTGAACTGTTAAGCACAAGGCAGAATGTTCATTTTTTCATTGGCATAACAATTAAAGCCTTTGTATTGCAGCTGCAGAAAGAAACACAAGCTCAGAGCAGGACATCCTGTGCAGGACACGATGTGTTCAAGGTGCTGTGAGATGGTTCCTCCCTCAAAGAACTCAAATCTCTAGTAAAGAGCAGAAGCTGAAAACTAGGAGAAATCAGATAATGTTCACTCAGAGATCCTCTGGCATAGCTGGGAACTGAACAGGCTTCCCCAGCAGAACCTCAATCATTAGATGCTGCTAATTCTCCTTGTCTTTCCATGGACATGCTTGGTGGCAGAAGACAGGGAGATGATTTTTCCCTTTCCTTACACACCCTGTGCAAAGGACTGTGAAAATTCCTCTATTTTTTTCCCCCATATTGTCCTTCCCAAAGGCCTGCAGGAAAACTCATCACTAAAGAGGAGAAAGTCATGGATCATATCTCTAGCCCAGACTCAGAGAGCCCTCACAGGTTTGATGTTGGATCCCTGGGTTATGGACACAGATTTATCTGTCTGTTGGCTCTCAGCTTTGTAACTCACACTGGGATTTTCTACAGCCCCAGATTCTCACCCCAGGAAGGACTGAAGTGACTAATTCCAGGCTAACCAGTATTTCCCTGTCCCAGGTGTGACCAGCTCCTGGGCAGCCCCTTTGCAACCCCCAACCTCTCTGTGTTATATCAATCAGAATTTTGCTCCCTGATACAGCTCCAGCAGAAAGAGCTGTGCTGAGGACATGGGACAAACAGATCCAGCTCACCTGAATAGAACACAAAAAAAAAAAAATAGAAAATCTTTCCCAGTTTCTTTTTGTTGTTAGAACATTTGATATCCATCAAAAGTTTTTGTTTTTCCCAATAAAAACAGTTTTAATTTTGGTTTTTTGTACCTCAAGTAGGAGCACAATTTGCTGTAATTGTGAGCAAGATTCTTTACCATGGGAATAAAAAAAGATTCAGCTCAAACCCCAGACCAGAGCCTGCCTAGGTGGTGCTGAAATAGAGATATTATGCTGCTCTTCCTGAACGTCCTTATGCAAACAGGACGTTGTAAATGTCTCCTTTTTGAAAAAGGGCCTTGTGTCTGGTCTTAGTTCTGCCCTTTGATTTATTGGGAGCTTCAGCTGCAGACCAAATAGGTTTTCCTGTCTCTGCTAGCTCCTATTCCAGCCTTAAGTCATTGTGCTTTGAGACACGCTCCTTAAAGTACAAACTCTGTAACAGTGCCCTAAATAATATGTGATGCGAATAAGTGCTGTTAAAGAAGTTTCCTGTTTTGGTTTCCTTATTGGCACTCCAAGCCGAGCTAAAATCTCCAAAGGCCTTACTTAGTATGCAGATATTGAAACCAAACCAAAAAAAGATTCCTGCATTTGTTGTGCTGTAGCTTTAAATGCCCCTGGCAGAAACTTCATTTCTCTCCCTTTCGATCCTTCCCCCCTCTCTCTTTTTTTTTTTTTTTTTTTTGTTTTTCTTTTTTTAATTACNTTTCTTCTTTCTCTCAGCCTGTCATTGACAGTAAGTGCAATCACATTACACACAGCTTTCTTTGGAAAGCCCCCTTTTTAATGATCTGGCAGTCTGTAGACACTGACTGCTTCCAGAAAAAATTTCAATCCCTCTTCCCACAGCTTCCTCAAGCTCCAATGATAAATGACACCTGTCATTCTGTCACAGACAAACGGCACAGATGGGAGCGTCAGTGATATATGGCTCACCAGAACAGGAAATCAACTTTGTTGGCTTTTTGGTTGGGTTTTTTTATTTTTTTTTTTTAAACAGAAAAGAGCTGACCAGGACATTGTCATGAGGCTGTTCAGGGGCCCTTGCCCAGAGGAGGAAGGGAGGCAGGAGAGAGGAACCAGTAGTTTTTAAGTAGCAGCTGCAGTGTGCAGAGCGAGGGCTGCAGCTGTCTGAGTTTGTGGCTCTGCAGTTTGTGACTTGAGTCTGTTAAAACCACCACCCAAAGGTGCAGATTCTGCTCTTCCAGGCCCTACCTGCACTGAAGTCACTGCAGAGATCCACTCCAGCCCCCTCCCAGCCTGGGAAAACAGCTTGGGCAACTTTCCTGGAGCTGTGGTTGGAGCCCGGATTACACACATCCACAACTACATTTGATTTAATTTCTCCCAGTGCTGGAACTGAACCGAAATCCTGGCTATAAGAACACTTGAGAAATGGGGAAATTTAATTCCGAACCCATTTTCTGTCAGACGGGTCTTCCTTAAGCTCCTTTTAAAATCACTCATGTTTTCACAAGGAATTTTTTTTGCAGGCAAATCACTTAGGCTGCCTGAGACACGCAGCCACTTTTTCTCTGCCAAAGCAGGCAGACAATAAGCTCAGAGCTCTGACAAAAACTGTGCAGAAGTTTTTACCCTGTGATGCCCTTCTTGATAAGAGAATTAAGTCCTGCCACTCTCCTTCTCCAGAGCAGCTGGAGAGGAAATGGGAACCCAAGTGGTGGCTGAGTAATTAAAGAATATTTCACAGTCCTGGGAAAGGCAATTCTCCTGGGGACTGCACGAGGAGGAGAGAAACAGGACTGTGCACACAGACAGAGTGACAAGCCCTAATCCCTGAGTGGGGAGATTGCTACAGATAACTCACCAGCATTACTGGGAGTGTAAAATCCCCCCTTCTCTCCCCAGCCAGCTGTGGGACCACGTCCCAAAGACCTTTCCGGATTTTGTTACAGAGCAAACACAATGCCACAGCCCCCTGAGACAAAGATAAACGAGCCCTTCTTCCTCCCTCAGGCACAGAACTTGTCCTTATTTACAAAATCTTCCCAGGTAAACAGGCCCTTATACAATGAAGGCAGAAAAAAATCAGACCCCAAGAAAGAATTCTGGTTTGTCTTTGTGGAAGTGCAGGGCTCCATTTCTGGAGCGTTGCCTGTGATTCAGCTGTAGGGTTCTGAAAAGATTAACGTATGCCATGTGACAAAATCTCCACATGCTGCACTGGAAATACATCCCTGGAGGCTGCATTTTCAAAAGGAGCTGGGTGATAATGCTGCCTTTCCTGAGCATTTATTGAATTTGATGTGTACAGTTGTGTGTACAAAAAAAAAAGCTAATCAGGAGTCCAAAGTGATGTGAAATACAACTAAGTATACAGGGAAAGTTAACAAAAGAAATTTCGTCACATTTTAGATGCTGATTATCAGCAGCAATAGCCTAGGGAGAACTTTGGAGCAAATTCCTCAGATTTTCCAGCACTCTCTAGGCTCTGTAAGGATTCCAGTAGGGTTTTATGCTCTGTATTAAGTCAATGTGAGGAAATGTATCAAATGAAGTGAATGATTGCTGACCCTACACCATGGCTGGCTCAGGATTATACATATTCAGGGCATTAATATCAAGCCTTTCATCATCCATCAGTGGTAGCCCAATAGATCACGGCACATTTTCATTGCATGGACAGATTTTTGTCTTTCTATAAATTAAGAATAGGATTCCCTGTGGAAAGACGAAAGACAGGAATCATCAGGCAGCTCAACCCATCAAGTCCACTTGTGATGCCAAGGCACAAACCCCAACTCTTCTATGGGAAGAAGAGAAGAAATGATCACACCACCGAGTAGAGATTGAAGATGTGATGCAGTGAAATTACTGCAGTTACTTGCCCGACAGATATTCCAACCAGAGGAAATAGGGAAGAGTTTGGTGGGAACCCAAGGAACCACTGGCAAATTAAAATAAAGATCAAGCTCTTGGTTTGAAGTGTGTTTTCATATCTCTGCCAGGACAAACAGAGCAGCAACAGCAGCCCCAGTGTAAAGGTGGGATGGAGGAGGGAACAAGCCCAGCCCAGCTCCAAACATTCCAGCAGGGACAACACAACAAACCAGGGAACACTTGTGTGCCTTGGTCTGAAACTCCACCAGCAAACTGCAAACTTTGGAGTTTGGGGACATGGGGACAAAGTCCCTGGAGCCACAGAGATGAAGGACAGTGAACTGCAAGGAATGTGGAGTGTCCAGAGCAATCCCTGCACGGATCCACCCCTGTGTGTGCTCTGCTCACTCCAACTCACAACAACCACCACAGAGAGGCTTGGACTGAATGAGAGCACCTGGGGCAAAGTTTCTTTTCTTATTCTATTTCCTGAGGATACAGCTGAGTGAGGCTTTCTGGCTTGCACAGGCACCGCTCAGCTCGAAACAGATGCAGTTTTTCACTAAGAAAGATAACTCACAAGTAGAGTTTCCGCTGCTATCCTTCTCCATTAGGAGAGAAAATTAAAATATCCTTCAGGAGGGAATACATAACACTTTGTAAATTTAACAAGGGGTTTCTGCTAGCGCTGAAGAAAATCCTGAAAACACACTACAGAACAGTGTACATTAGGGAAAAAAAAAGAATAACTAGGATAATGCCAAGAAAAAAACATTCTGTAATGTCAATATTGTTGCATCAGGATAGTTCTAGCCAAGGATATTTTAAGCTTTGATCAAAACTGTGAATCTGTTGAGGCAGAATTATAACCCCATGTAGAAAAAGTCTGAAATTTGTAATGACAATTAAAAAAATATTATGTTCCGGAGAGACCAAAAATGAAACAGAGATTCTGAGCCAGCAGATAAAATTTACCAAACCAAACAAGTGAGAGAGAAGACACTGGAGCCTTAAAACAGGATGTGAAACAAACCCAAAAGGCAAACTTGGTTTTGAACGGAACGGTTCTAAAATCACTTGGGGAATTTAAATGCCCACTTGCCGTGGCCTTTTGGTGAGAATTTGGTGCCAGATTGTTATTTTTTTTTTTACCTTTGAGAATCTCAAGTAATGGAGCCACTGGAGAAAAAACAGGACAACAGCAAACAGAACTCGCCACAGGGTTAATTTTCCACAATGTGCAAGAGATGCTGACAGACAAGCCAATGGGCCAACTGGGAAAGAACTGGGACCTGCACCAAAAATGTACTTGTCAAGTAGTTGCAGATTTTTTTTTTTTTTTAGCTGTTCTGGGATAAAATTGACGTGTTTTGACTGATGAATCATGAGCAAAGATTGCCCAGTGTGCTCAGTTTGAAATACCATCTTCTACCTGTGTGTGTGTGTGCTGGAACACTCTGTTCTCTCCTCTGAGCATTTCTTTGGCAAATCTGCTCTTGAAGTAACAGCTAAGCACAAATCCTTCAGGGTGCAATCCTGTTCCTCCCCGCCCCAACAGGGATGAGACCACTGAATCCAGCTGGGAGCAGAACCAGGCTATTAATAAGGACACTTCACACACATCAAAATTTTGCAAAATAGTCATTTCTTCACATGTCCCTCGCAGCATGTTGGGACAAAGACATTTAGTGAGACGTGTTTGGTGTCATCCACCACAGTGCCAGCACCTGATGTGAGCCATCAGAATCAGTGACAAATGGCAGGAACATGGGGGACCTGCTGGCTCCTCCTCTGCTTCCCAGACCTCCTTATCCCCAGTAATTGTTCTTCCCCAGACCTCCTTATCCCCAGTAATTGTTCTTCCCCAGACCTCCTTATCCCCAGTAATTGTTCTTCCCCAGACCTCTTTCTCCCCAGTAATTGTGTTTCCCTGCTCTTTGTTCCCCTTCAATCTCAGCACTTCCAGCTGCTGTGGAATATGATGGTGAGAACTCTTAAGCTTCATCAGACTGAAGAGGATGGTGGCAGCTGCATGGGATTTTCAGGCTTCTCCCTATCCCTGGCAGTATCATCCTGTTTTCAGCCATTCCAGAACCCATAAATGCCTGTACATCACTGCTGGCATTATTAGGGCCTTTAATTTCTGATCCTCCTTGAACTTCCAGGAGGACAGAGCAGCTCACACAAACGGTGCTGGTTGAAATTTGAAGCAGCCTGCTGCCTCTTACATTGGCTGTGGTCAGTCTAGTCAATGCCTGCCCAGCCTTTAGCATTTGCTGGTGTCAGATGTACCAGCAAAATTGCTAAAAAAATAACTTTACCTGCTCTTTATTTCTCTTTAATGCCTTATCTCAGTGCTTCCTGCCCTTGGTGTCCTCTCCTGCTTAATATGGCTTTGAATTCCTCTGAACTGTGAGATGGGAATGCAGAACACTCTGTGGGCTCTGACTTCCCTTGGAGAGGCTTTTCTGCCTCCTGCCCAGGGACAAGCACAGAGATGGATTCCCTTCATCCCAACACGGATCTAACAGGATCATTCCTGCCTTGATGAGTCCCCCAGGTGAACACTGGCTGGACCTCAGCAGACTTTAAAGCCTGCTGAATAAAGTCCAGTGTCTCCTCACGTTCATAAATACACAGGGAATTAGCTGCCTCCACTTGCAGATAACTAATTTCTCTTCCCATCAAATTAATGCTTAGATTTGTGAATTTTACCAAACTTAATGACTAAACAAAAGGAACTGAATGGCGAGGATCCCATCAAAAAATATTTTTGTAAGTATAAAAAAGCGTTATGTCATGTCAGCAGAGGATCCCACAGAAGCCACACGATGTGATGTGACACTCCTCAAGCAATGTAATAGAACATGGCACCACCAAGTAAGCAAAAAAAAAGCCCAAACATTTTATTTTTAGCTGAGATGCTCATTACCGTCCAATGTCTGATCTGAATGGTTTTTGACGGACTTAAGTGGAGTGAATTTGGCTGATGTCATGGGTTTAATAGCTATTTGAATTATCCCAATCTTCTAGCGGCTCTCTAAATTTTTAATCTTTTCTGTTCACTAGGAGGACAAAAAAAAAAAAAAANAAAAAAAAAAAAAAAAAAAAAAAAAAAAAGTCTCTTCTAAAATAATGGCCTGAAAAGCTGTCATTGCACACTCTAAATGCAGCATTTGGACCAGACCTCTCTAATATATGTCACTCAAAGGTGCATTTGGAAAAGCTTTAGAGAAGTGGAAAACTCTTGGTTGGTCCTCGTTCCTCAGAGCAAACAGAGCAACAGCAGCTCCTTAGAAAAGCAGGGCTGAGGGATTAAAGATCCCAATTGCTACAGATGTGATCCCAGCACTGGAGATCACAGGGAGAGAGGAATCAGCTCAGGATGCATTTCAAGGTCTACAGAGTTTTCTTTCCGAACTCCAGTTGCCCCAACCTGCTGGGAAAAGCCCTCCCTCAGGTTTTACACCACGTAACCCCAGACCTGGAGGAGAAAAGAATAAAACTGCAGGGTGGGAGAAGGAGGCAGCAAACTTGTGGCTGTCTGTGACATGTCCAGTGGGCTCCAGCATGGAAGTGCAAGCTCAGCCCTCAGTTCCTATCAGCATTTCAGCCAGGAGGTTCTGGCACGCAGCGCTTGCTCAGCCCTCAGCTCATATCAGCATAAACACTTCATCACAGCTGACACGCTGATATGCTAAATGAGTAAGTGTGGTGCACAAAGGGGTCACAGGGAAGTTAACTAAAGGGATTATAAGGGACAGTCAACACACTTCAAAAAGAAAAAAAAAAACCTGATAGGTGCAGAAAACATGGTAAATGAGCCCGAAGAATGCAAACCCTGCGCCGTGCACTCCATTACAGCCCTGACAGTCCAGTTCCAAACAGTTAAATATGAAACTGTCAACAAGGGCCTGTCTTAATAACCAAACTTGAGGCCTTTTATCCTGGAAGATTTATGAAGTAATTTTAAAGAGGCCCAAGCAAACATCTGTCAATAAATTGAATGCCGGCTACAGGATTTACAAGCAAGACAAGAATTTCTCATTAAGTGCACATTAGCACTGTGGGGATCATAAATAGTAAGAGGGCAGGATGCTGAGCCTCTCAAGCTGTCATTAAAACACTATCTAAGAACTAATGAGGAAGTGATGGAAGGATACTAATGATCCCTCAGGCTCCTTTCATTCAGCCCTGCCTGTGATACAATTTCAGTTTGCCACAACTGGAGGGTTTTAGGGAACCTCCCAACCTCTGTCCCTGCAAAGCCACAGGGTGCTCACTGGGGGACCAGCAATGGCATCACCACAGCTCTGTCCTCCAGATCCACCAAGGTCATGGTGACAAACTAAAGGACAAGTCCCAGACATTGTTGTGGGTCAGCAGGAGCTCTGTGGGTGCCACCAGGTACATCTGCAGTGCCCTGGAGTTTTCAGATGAAAAACAACTTGGAAGTGATTTTGAGCTTCTCTATTGAAAAGTGAGGTTGGAAGATTTCTGTGACTGTCTGGGGGCTGCCCCTCAGCTCTCAGACTTGCCAAGGACAGGGACAAAGGTTTCCAATCCACTGGAGGATTGTGAGTGGCTCTGGTTCACCAGAACTTCAGCAGATCCCTCACAACCTCAGCAAACAGAGAAGGATTCTCTGCCCAATTGTCACAGAACTCCTTTGAAAGTGGAGGGAGGGGCTGTTCCAACTCTCACTTCAGAGAATGGGGCATTCACAGGATCCACTTCTCTCCTCCTTTAACTCCGTGTGAGTCTGATGGAGTTTATCCTGCCTGGAATGTTCCAGAACTCACCAGGGATGTGGGACATCCCGTTCAGAGCTTGAACCTGGTGGTGATCCTGTCCCATTCCTGCTGCCTCCATCACATTTCTGACTCTTCTGTACCCACCTCCCCTTCCTTTCTGTGTGCTGGTCACCAGAAGTTGACACAATTTTTCTGATGACACCTTGGTCAGAAATGACACATTTTTGAGCCTTACTGTCAGCAAATCTGTTTGCTGATGGAGAAGAAACAAAATCTTTTTAGATTATTCTGTTTTTTACCAAGACAGTAATCTTCCTTTTGCTTATGTCCCCGAGCATAAGGACCAAAATGATTACTGCAACATAAAAACCTATTTCTACCAATAAAAATTATTTCTTTGGGTCTGCAGTATATTGGCACTTAAACTATAATGTAGTTACTTTTTTTTTTTTCTGTAATAGATGTTTAACACACTGGATTGATGCTGTGGATGTACGTCTCTTTCTGAGACTTTTGTCTGCAGAAGAAATCAAATGAACATAACCAAAGTGCACATTAGGAGAAAGACATTATATTACTGAGCAGCAGCACATAGCAACAAGTCACTCATCAGTTAAAAACCTCATTCTGAAGGAATATTGTAGTTAAAACCTTTCAACATGCAGCTTTCCAAATGAGTCTGTCCATAAACAGCAACCGTTAATAACTTGTATTTAATAGACAGTTGCCTACAACAAAATTAACTCATAAAAAGACAAACTTTTCCAGTAAAGGATAGTAAAGACAAATGCAGCTCTGTGCATTCAGCAACTGCATGAACATCACACTCTGGACCACTTTCCTCCCAGTACTGGAAATTTGATGCAATCCAGGGAAGTCAATAACAAATAATATCTTCAAAGGGTTCAGAACTGAGATTTCCATTAAAGCAACAAATGCCTGAAATAACTAATTGGCAAATTATGCATTGAATCCCTTTTTCATCTCTTACCCTCTCCAACTCAGGTTATATTCACACGGGCTAACTTCCAATAATTTTTGGACTGACTCAACCAATAGGATCAATTATTTAAGAGTATTTCACCAGTCAGTTCAAGTCAGGATAAAATCCCCCCCCCCAATCTAATTAGTCCTTGTGATGTTATGGCAAGTGTGGAAATGTATAATTACAGTGTAATTACACGGGCACCGTAAATGCAGCAAGTGGCAAATTCGAGGCTGAATTTCAAAACTGGGTCATTTGAGCAGGTTCAAAATTAGGCAAAACCCGTTTGCTGATCCCTGTTAATTATTGCTGTCAGCTCCTCCAAAGCCAGACACCTCACAGGAGCATCCCCCTGGTTTAATCCATGAACCGTCTGCCCCGTGTGGGGTTGGAAGGGATTATGGGCTGAAGGTTTCTGGTACAAACAATCCTTTTTGGTCTGATATTGTGGGAAAGGCTTTGGACAGCATCAGTGAGAGCATTGCAGTTGTGTGGACTCTGCTCTGTCAGTGTGAGGACCCTGAATTTTGGCAGAACGCAGTGGATTTGTGTTTCCATGTATTTTTTTTGACAATTTCAAATACATTTGATAATGTATTTTTTTCCCCCGTGCTCTCTAAACAGGACTGTGTAGGGACAGCTGTGCTTTGGCTTTCTGGTGGCCAAGTGCCACATAAAGTGCCCCAGTTCAGCCCAGGTGCAGAGGTTTGAACCTCTGGACTGGCTCCCACCAGCAAGAATCCACACCAACAACAAACCACCCTTGAGCAGAAGGAAAAGTTGGAGCTTCAAGCAGCAATTCTAAATCCTGGTGCAAAAAAAAAATCCTTCTGCAGGGGAGAACCCTTGGTGTCAGTGATGTGCCCAAGGATTTCAGGAACACCTGAAAAAGTGCCCAGGCTTGGGAACGGCAGGAGTCAGAGGAGATGCTGGCACACAGGTAGGGCCATATTTTAAAAAGCAATAAGGAAAAGTGTCTGTTTTTGAGCTGTTCCAGTAAAGCCCACCCTGCTTCAAACATTTATTTTTTATTTTTTTTTTTTGGTTCAACAAATGTTTTATGGGGAAAAACGCCTACAAGGACACATCCATCTGCTGACCCAGCTGTGGCTGCTAATATACATAATGGGAGAGAAATTTCCTGTTACTGATTCGTCTGTGAACTGCAGACCTGAATCCTTTGTTTTAGACACCGATTCAACAGTTTCAGCATCAATAATTAACAGAACAGATTCATTTATTTAATCCAGATCTCAGGCAATGAGTCCTGAATGGAAAATAAAAGGAACTTTTTTTATTTCTTGACCTTTTTCATGAAATAAAAATCAATGCTGTTTTTAGGTAAGGTTATTTGCATAAATATGGAAGGAAAGGAAGTTTTAATATATTTTTATCTCAAGTAGAGAAAGGAAAAAGATGTTTGGATTGATTTGCATTTATGCTTTGTATTCTATTGCTATTATTAAGGGGACTTAAATTTAGGTTTTTTCATTCTGAGCTCAATTCTACTATTATGGTGGGATAAAGGTGCCCTTAATCCCTTTAAGACTCAGATTCTTTTATTTAAACACACACCTGGTTCATGGTAAGTGAACCAAATTTCTAATTATGAAAAGCAGGTTTCATATCCAAATTTAGCTGAGTTGAATAAAAAATCCCCAGGTGTTGCCTTACCTTCTTTGACTATATATTAATGTTATCAGACTTGCTGACTCATGAAACTGAGGTGATAGTAATTTTAGCTATGCTGAAAAATTAATCCATCATTTGGAGAGTGCTGCACTATTCTTTATCCTGCATTTCTTGCTCTGAGCCTTCCTCTCGTGCTATCTGCAATTTTTTGGCCTTGGAAAGCTTTAGTGGTGGAATGATGAATCTCAGACCGTCCTCTTTTTCTTCCCCTGTGTTTCTGAGGTGCCTTTTGTTGTTTGTGGTGGATGAAACTTCCAAGATGCAAAGCCTGGAGTTCACGTGTTTGTCTAAAATATCTCCCTGATTCTGCAAGTCAGGCTAAAAATTACAAGTTGGGGATTTCAAGCCCTCCCACTCCTGATTAGGCTGAGAACACGATCTTCTTGCAGCACTTGAGGCACTTCTGCTTCTGTCATTAGCTGAGCACCAGAAGTGAAAACAATTCTGTGTTATCTGTCCTGAGTCAGAATGTCAGCGACATTGGGCTCATCTTGCTGGGAATGGACACAGTTTTGTCTGGGGCAGGGCAGGGATGTTCTCCCTGTGCTGGGCCCAAGGCCACAGGCAGAATTTCATCTTGGAAATCGCTCCTGTGCTGATCTTTCTGTTCCTGATGCACTTCCAGCTCCTTCAATGAGGTTCACACCTCTCTGGTTTCACATGAACTGGATCAAACCCAGGTCCCTTTGGCTCTGCCCTCGTTCCCAGGGTTTTCAGGGATTCAGTTCCATTGATGCTGTGGGAGGAGCAGGGCACAGGTGTGTGCACAAACCCCAGCTCTGCCCTGACTCTGGGCTCTCAGCATTTCCCTTATCACAGCCATCCTCTACTGCAGGAAGTGCAGTCAGCTTTGCCATGAATGTTATCTCATTTGTTGAGAAGAAGAGATGGTTGCACCAGGGTTTAGGATTGCTGCTTGAATTCTGCCCGGGCAATAAAAGGGACTTGGAGGGAGGGGAGGGATGCAACCAGAATTTCACCCTTTCAGTGCCTCTTCCCACTTCTCCAGAGTATAAAGGACTTTCCTGGTGGGGTTTTACCTCTGGAACACACCTACTCTCTGTCTCCAGTCCAACTTGATCTATTTACACCACAACAAACACAATGAACATTTTTTTATATTTTTTTCTAACGCCTTGCTGGGCTGATGACTAAAATCCCATAGACTCTAATAAACCACAGAAGGATAATTTAGAATTATGTCCCACGGAAAGCTTCAGTAAATAATAAAAGCATAAATATACCAGCAAGCTACTGTTACCCACTGCGGGAGACATTTGGAAATGAGAAGCTGCATCTGTGCACAATGAAACAGATTCAGGGCCGCATCTTTCTCTGCATTCACATGTGAGGGAAGGCACAAATCCAGAACCTGCTCCCTGCACACATCCTTGTCCTCCCCAGCTGCCACACCACAAGAGTTCCCTCTGTTTGGTGAAGCTCGGCGGGGTAAAAACTTCTCTGCTCTTTTAGTCGAGTGTAAACAAATGAACAGAAACAGATTAAATGGCAACTCTAATTAAGCAGCTTATATGTCACAGCACACTAACGCCAACATCTTGGTTTAGGTACTGCAAATTAGCAGCACTGCACTTCTTTAAGTCTGAATTTCCTCATTATTCCACCCAGGGACCAAAGATTAGACAAAGAAAGCAGAAGGGCAAAGGTGCCTGATTCCAAACAGTGCTTTAATGGATGCTCAAATTCAGCATTTCGTGCTGTTTGTCAGCTCTTCTCCTCTCAGGGAGCCCTGAGCCTCCCTGGGTGCCATTCCCAGACTGAGGAGCAGGAGATGAGCTGAGCTTTGGGGCAGGAGGGGTTTGGCCCTTTGGAGCTGGGTGGGGATGCAGGGCTGAGCTCTCCAGGCAGCTTTTCCTGCAGCTTAGCAGAGAAAAGGGATATTGAGGGATATCTCATGTCCCAGCTCAGAAGGACACGGAGTGAAGGAGGAGGTTTCCAGCAGCCTCAGCTCAGTTTCCTCTCTCCCACATTTTCCTGCCCTTCTCCTCTCCTCTCTCTGGATTTCCATTGTCTGTCTCCAGATTTCCACAGCGACAAAGGCACAAAATTCACTCTCTGGCCTTTAGGAGCTTAATGGGGAGACCTTCAGTGTGCACAGTTGTTCTGCTTTTAACTTATTTTTGCAAAGCAGGTATATTTCCATCCAAGAATTAGAGAGAGTGGCCTCAGGCTAAATTGCAGGGAGTCCCAAATGAGTGAACCCTTTGAGAAGAGAATCACTGAAGAAGAAAATGAAGATGACAAGGCTGTTGCTTCTTAATAAACATTATCACATTTTCACCATGCATTATTTATTACTTTTCTTTCACTGATTGATGTTCTAAAACATTAAATCTAATATGCATAACTATATATATATATATACACACACATACATATATATATTTAATTATATTTTTTTTTCCCAAAGAAATCTCAAGTTGAGAATTCCTTCCTTGGTTTTTTTGCATTCTTAAATTAACATGTTAATCCTGGCAAATTTTCCTTCCTTTTTGTTTTTTCCAATCAGAGTCTAAATAGGATTCAATGAAAGACATTTGACTGAATGCTGCAATTTATATGTTTTATATGTTTTCCTGAGTTGAAGATGGAATATTTTGATCAATCCTAATGTGGTTTTCTTTTTTCGTGCCTGAGATTTTTTAACCTTATTTCCTACCTGTGGTTTCATCTGCTCATGGTCAGGGGTGCTTGGGAGCAGACTGAGAGGTCAAACTTTCCAGCACAGGACCCTCCCTCTCTCTCATTTCACTTTATGGTCACACAGACTATTTTTATTCTGAGATCTGCTGCAGTCCAGTAAATATATAACTTTGTTAGGAACCAAGCCTGCTCCAGAATGATACCTTTGTGGACACTAAAAACAATTTAATGGCATGTCACAATAGCAATTCACTCTGCTAATAGCCCGACTCAATAATACCATATTGCATAAACCTCCTTCAGTCTTCTGCCAAATAATTCACCTTTATGCACTCTGCAGCAAGCTCCATTTCACTAACAAATATATTTCTCCCCTACCCCTCCAAATAAATATCCAGCATCTTCTGACTCTAACATCAGCTGTTGCCTTGCATGAGGTCAGCAGGGCCATATTTCTACCCCAAATCACCTTTTCCCATCATAGCCAGAGACACTCTCAGCTTTTAACTGGCACATCAAATCCCCCAGGCGAGGGTGGAGGGAATAATATCTTGGGGGGGAAAAAAAAAAAAAATAAAACCAAACCAAAAAAAACAACCCTGTACATTTTGCTGTGTCTCACAAGCAGCAGCAGTGAAAAGTTTAAATACTCTGTATGTCAGGGCAGCCTTAAACAAATGTTTATGGGCTTTGCTTTCGCAAGCAGAAGGGTTTGGGTAAGCACAACCCTCAAGATGTCTCTTGTTTAAAATGCAGCGCAAACTCCCTGAGAGGCAGCAGCCTCCTGCCATCCTGCTTCCCTGGCTGCTTTTTTCAGGGAGAGAGATCTGTTGGGTCTGCTGCTCAGGGGGAGGAAATGCTGCTCCACCAGTTATTTGGGGGGAACGGTTACTTTGAGCTGGGGATGCTCCTGGAAAAGCTCAGCTGGCTCTGAATTCTGGGAGTGATTTAATTTGGAATATCTCCAGTATCTCCTCCTTGATGGACGCAGCCAGAATTCTTGGTGTGGTGAGTCCCTGTGGAATGGGTTTAATGCTCTCAATCCACCTCCTCCTCCTCCAGGTGAGGAGAAATTCTCTGTGCTGGATTCTCTATGCAGTGACCGACCTCGCAATGAATGTCCCCAAAAATCCCACAGGATATTTTGGGGTGGTGTGTTTGATAAGGGAGTTACACCTTCCTGCACTGTTAGTGTTGTATACATTGAAAATCACCTTTTACGATGTCTGAGTTCACGTTAAAAGACAGAAAAGGGGAAAAAAAAAAGATGCAAGTCTTCCAGCTACAAATAGAATTTCCTCTATATTTTTATTTTGCTACGTTATCAACTTCCACTCCGTATAAATTCCTCCTTTCCTAGAAATGAGACTCCAGTGATATATTTAGAAATAGAATCAGCTCTCAAAAGCTTGGGTTTTTTCATTTTTTTTTTAAATGCCTATGAGGAATCTGCTAAACCCCAACTGCATCCTGTTCCTTTAAAAACTACTCTCAAATCCGACGGTTAAAAAAGGCCATTTTTGTAGAAGAAACTATTTGTATCAAATATCATGAGAAAATAAGTGCATCATGACAATTTTGAACATCTTTTATGATTTGATTGTCAGTAACTAGGCCCACAGGAGAGTGATAAATGTGAGGCACGAAAAATATCTATTTCACTTAGATAGCAAATTATGCAACTCAGTGCTTGATAGCACTTGGCAAAATACAAATGTAGTTGAATGGAATTGAAATTGTTGCTCTCTGCCTAAGACACAGGTAATATCACCAGGGGTCCTGTCTTCAGATATTTATAAGAGCTAAGAGTTGAAGTAATAGTAGCAGTAATACAAAATTACCTTTAAACACTGAAAACATTTTTACTTTGTTACAGGGTGTAATTTACACTTTTTCTCTAATGGCTTACAGACTGAAAATGATATACTAATGCAATTTTTCAAATTTAGTTACCTTTTTGTGTTCTAAAATTATGTGCTCTCTCTTCCCCCTGTTTGTCACTTCTCAGATTCCATTTAATTCCAGGCTCGTAGAGTTTTGTAATTTATCCACTTGTCATAAAAGTTTCCCAGACTTTCAAAAATATGAAATACTCCCAATAAACTCTGACAAAAATGCTTCCAGTTCAACTTTCAGAAATTTTTCAATTTTGTTTTGAACTATTACCATACATTTTGGTGCTGGAGTGAGATTTTTCACGAAGTGACATCAGGCAAGGGAAGGGAAAAATGATCAGAGAAGAGATTCACTCAAACCATTTATATTAACCTGTCTCTTCACTTATAGATTTATATTCCTTCTTCTCCTGCATGGAAGGGTAGGGAGATAAATATAGGAATGTGCTCTGCAGCTATGCCTCAGCTCAGGATGGCAAATGAAACTGTGAGAACTTTCAACATTTCAAAATTTGCCTTCTCTCGAAACATGGAGAGAAGTTTAGGCCCTTGGCTAATTAAAAATAAGATCGTTTAAAATGAAGTGTTTAGTTTTGATCATTTCAAATCACTTTTTCCCCAGTGCTGATATTTTTACATGTTCATTTATTTGTTTTGTAGGAGCTTTTCTTCCAATTAGTCAGGATTTTGAAACCAGGAGCTGTTTCTACTTAAGCAATGTGAAAACAGACTATTTTGACGGGATGCTTCTTTAAAACTCACAAAACGATATTTCTCCAACCGACCCTTTTCACTCAAATAAACGATGTTTCAACACTCCGCCCCAGGAAAGTTTAATCCACCAAATCGAGATTGTATTTACTGTGTCTCTCTGTTCCTTCCTGAGCTTTTCCAACCCTGCTGGAGTCCTTCATGACCACGACACCAAAACACAACAGGGGCTACCCAGATGGGCTCCTTGCTGGGATATTTTTTGGACAAAGGAAATTTTTTGGGAATTCTGAGAGGTGGTGATGCTGTTGTAAACTACAACGATACAAAGACTTTGATTTTAGAAGGGTGAACATTACTTTTTTATTGTTGGGATGTGTCTTTCTTTTTTATATTATGCTACACAGACTGATTTGATTGGTGAAGCAAAAACAAACCTCTTCAATCACATTGGTCAGACCAGAGGGACATCAAGAAGTCCCTCCTAGGGAAAATATGTAAAAAAACAAATTTACCATTACAAAAACACGTCTTTTTTACAGAAAATTCCCTGGGAAAAGAATTTCAGAAAACGAAACATTTTAGGCACCAACCAGGGCTGCAAGGGGGTGAGGTTTTCTCCCTCTCAGTGCTCTCCATCCCCTTCTCTCTTCTTCTCCCATTCTTGCTGGAGGGATGGGACCTCCTCAAATTGAGGTGATCCTTGTCAAAATCCCTGCGTCCTCCTCCCTCCTCCTCCTCCTCAATGAGCAAGAAACTCCTCCTGCACTCCACTCCCCTCCCAGCACCCCAAATCCCATGGGAATGAGCTGAATTTGGGGGACCTGGGATGTCCCAGCTCCACTCCCCTCCCAGCACCACAAATCCCATGGGAATGAGCTGAATTTGGGGGACCTGGGCTGTCCCAGCTCCACTCCCCTCCCAGCACCCCAAATCCCATGGGAATGAGCTGAATTTGGGGGACCTGGGCTGTCCCAGCTCCACTCCCCTCCCAGCACCCCAAATCCCATGGGAATGAGCTGAATTTGGGGGACCTGGGCTGTCCCAGCTCCACTCCCCTCCCAGCACCACAAATCCCATGGGAATGAGCTGAATTTGGGGGACCTGGGATGTCCCAGCTCCACTCCCCTCCCAGCACCCCAAATCCCATGGGAATGAGCTGAATTTGGGGGACCTGGGCTGTCCCAGCTCCACTCCCCTCCCAGCACCACAAATCCCATGGGAATGAGCTGAATTTGGGGGACCTGGGATGTCCCAGCTCCACTCCCCTCCCAGCACCCCAAATCCCATGGGAATGAGCTGAATTTGGGGGACCTGGGCTGTCCCAGCTCCACTCCCCTCCCAGCACCACAAATCCCATGGGAATGAGCTGAATTTGGGGGACCTGGGCTGTCCCAGCTCCACTCCCCTCCCAGCACCCCAAATCCCATGGGAATGAGCTGAATTTGGGGGACCTGGGCTGTCCCAGCTCCACTCCCCTCCCAGCACCCCAAATCTCATGGGAATGAGCTGAATTTGGGGGACCTGGGCTGTCCCAGCTCCACTCCCCTCCCAGCACCCCAAATCTCATGGGAATGAGCTGAATTTGGGGGACCTGGGCTGTCCCAGCTCCACTCCCCTCCCAGCACCACAAATCCCATGGGAATGAGCTGAATTTGGGAGGAGAACGAGGAGCCAGTGAAGATCCTGCAGCTGGGATGGAAAGGATGCAGTGCTTTGGGATATATTTGGAGGGGGACTCAAGGTACCTCTTTTGTGGAGAAAAAAAACTACAGAAAAATAAATTTAATTGCAATAAATAGAGAAAAGCCAGGCTCAGAGAAGTGAAATGCAGGCTCTGGCCATGTGCAGCTATTAAAAGGCTCAGTTCAGATCCCACATGAGGAGAGGTGTCACCCTCAGTGCTCACAGCCCACTTTTAATGGGAGTAATTCCCCACATCCCCCTAAAAAATCCAATCTGACACACATTTTATCCCTTTTGGCACTGCCTTTCGTGTAAGGTTGCTGTGCTCTGCTGAGCACTTTTGCCTTTTTCACCCTTTCCAGGGCTTTTCAGCAATAATGGACAATGTTACTGTCAGCTCCTAAAAAAACCATCACCTGCCTCTTTTATTGCTTTGCATAACTCGGTCTGGAGTCCAGGGGAGCTTTCGGTTTTCCATATCTTGTTGTTCTTATCTCACTGGGATCCAATGGCAGCTTCCTGGGAGCTTTGTGGGGACTGGCTCCGTGCCACATAAGGCAGAAAGACACAAATTCCCTTTTCCTCTCCCATTTCCTTGTGGTGTAACCATAAACTTGGACCAAAAGATGCCAGAAAACCGAGCAAAACTTAAGAAGCCTGAAAAACTGCCGGGTAATGATTGGGATTAACAAAAGCTCCGTGGAACCAGGGATCAAAATTCCTAAAAAAAACCCGCAATTAACCCCGATGAATAATTGTGAATAAAAAGAGTGGAGTTTTGATGGGGATGTGTGCACACAAACGCCTCATGCAGTTGTAAATAAGGCATTTAAATGACTCGGGGATCTGCAAGCCCTATGGAACTCTCCTGGGGAAGCTGTTGACAAATTAAAGCTGCTATTGCTACTCTTCCATTAGCTTTTGTATCCTAAACACATCATTAGGTGGTATTTCATGGCATAAAAACTCTTACCTGCCTCAAGATTGATTTGAATTGGAAGACTCTTACAAGAATATACAGTCCCTTTGGGTTCCAGCTGGGAGGAGCAGTCGGAATCAATTTATTGCTTGAAAAGGGTCTTGTTTATTCAGTTCTGAAAATGGTTCATTTTTTTAAAAAATTGCGTGTTTATAAATAAATAATATGTTGAATTTATTCACTGGATTATTACAATGGGCCTTTTACTTTTGAGCAGTTTGTTGCATATCTTAAATATTTGAAATGAAGATCTTTATATTTGGAATTTTTTTGTCTCTTAGACAAGGGCAAACTTTCAACTTCATTCCAAGTGTCAGGACCTCTGATTCTGCATTTACATTTTCTTGTGAATATTAATTCTAAAAGAGGACAATATTGACAATCCAACAGGAAGCTCCTGAAGATGAGAGTAACTGATGGGTTTTTTGGTTAAAACTGTCTTCAATATTAGCAGGGGATTGTAAACAGATCTTATGGCCTGCTAATAGTTCTGTTCACAGGAATTCCGCTCCTAGCAGGAAAGGAGAGTATTTAGAAACCAGCCACTGTCACCAAGGCAAATAAATATCTTGAGTTTCCTAAAAAGACATCTCACACTTTCACTTCTATTAGATGCCTCTTTCCTAAAATTGTTGCAGCTAAAAAGTCCAGCAGAAGTGTTACTTTTAGGAAAAAAAAAAAAGGAAAACCACAAAAAAACCAACCCACCTCTTTGAAATAACATTTAAGATGCACTCAAAAAATTCTTCTCCCCAAACACAAAGGAAATTCAAAGTTAAAGCTGAAAAATCTGGCTGGAAACCATGTCCTTAAATCAACCTACCTCTCCTTAGCTTTGCAGGGAATCTCACATACTGTACTAATGCCATATGTGCCACAACACACAGGAATAATGGGGTGAATCGAGGACAGTGTCACACCATACTGAGCTCCTCTTAATTCAAAATTTCCTCCTTGCTTTTAAGAGGGTAGTTTACAACCCTGCCAAAATGGCACCTTTTTTTTTTTTTTTTTTCTTTTTCTTAAATATACAGAGTGAAAAAAAAAAAAAAACCTCAACATGAGAGCACGCAACTTCTGGAGAGAAAAGTGAGAGAGCTGCTGAAAGTGGGATGTGTACAAATATGTACAAACTGCCTAAACCCTGAGAGAGAGGAAAGAGAGCACTGAGAACCCAACCAGGGATAACAAACCTGCACAGGCTAAAAAGAGCCCAGGTCTAACTCCCCACACAACCCCCAAAAATCAAATCAGGATGTGATTTTGAAGCTTCTCTGCCTCAAAATTGAGTGGCAGTCAGCATTTAGGGATTGATTTTAGCAGATACCAGCAGCAGAGTGGAAAGTACAGGCTGTGAGACACACAGTATAGAACATTTTAATGACTCCGTGCAGACTTCAGCAGTTTCAGTTTATGGGGCTTCGTGGGGGAAAAAAAAATAAATAAATGCTGTTGTTTGACTGTTTCCATCCTCTTGGGTTTTGCACCCTTCTTGCATTTCCCCTGAGGTGTTTTTCAAAGCTGCCCTCAAATATCCTGAGGGTTCAGGGCAGGTCAGGGCTGTGAGGTGGCCCCTGGCAGGGCTGGGACAAACTGCTCAACTCAATCTCAAGTGCAGAGAAATTCTGGGGCTCCAACCCAAATTCCTTCTCCACACCAAGTCCCAATTCTGCTCCAATTTATTTTTTTGTACAGGCAAACTTCAGTCAAAACTTTGCCTAGATTTGAAGAAAGGTTTGATACAATAGCTTCACCCAGCCCCACTTTCTGAAAAACCTCTCGTCTCACATTTTTTTAACTCGTGTCATTTGATATTCGAGTTTCCTTCAAATTTCCTCTCGTCTGAAGGCAGAATCAAAACTCCCTCTTTTCCTGGGAATGCATAGGTTGTGTGACAAGGCATACAAACAGTTTTGATCATCAGGAAAAATTTACTGCTCCACGATATTGCAGTTTTAATTAGCAGTAAAGTGAAATGAAAACTCTGCTGCCATGTGATTAGAACACGGCTTTACAAACATGGGAAGGGACTTTTGCCTAATTCATATAATGGATGGGATTTTCACATTTATTTATGGCACTACAAGGGTGCTGGGAATTTGTAGGAAAACTTCAAAGAATTGACAGGAATAGATTCACTTTCTTTGTCACATGAAGGGTAACTTAACTTTTGTGGTAAAATGTGGGTTTTTTCTTTACTGCTTAACTGAGCGAGGCTTCCTGCTTCTCAAACCAGTTTCTTCCCTAAGTAATTCCTGCAAGGACTCCCTTCATATTGTATTTCATATTGTATTTTATATTTCTTGTTTGGTTGTAGCCAAAACAGGCTGGGGAAGCAAAGTGGGAGCAGATGAGGAGAAGCTGCATGAAACCACCTCATATCACTGTGGTACCCACTGAAGGTGCTGCTCATGGGAGGGAGGATTTAAGGCTCTGAGAAAGGGATGCTCATTGCACCCAGATCCATCTGGAAAGGGAAAAAGGGGAGTTTAGAAGAGCCCTGGTCATTTGCTGACATAAAATGCCCTGACTTTTCCCTGCTCTCAGCTCTCCAGCTCTGTGGAACCTGGAGCAATAAGTGCAGCACACAAAGTGGTGCTGCCTGGGACAGAGCCCAGCACTGATGGGGCTGCTGCGACCTCACAGAAATTTGGGAGCATCTCCATTTGTGCAGAGCTTTACAAATATCCCATACCCAAAGCTGTGCCCTGTCCAGCCTCAGCTGGTGGGCTCTGTCGAGCTGGGCTGCTCTGTGCTGCTGGAAACTCAGAACTGGAGCTGCCTCCAGCTGACTGGGCACTGCAGAGGGAGGGAAATGATGTTCCCTCTGTGCTGCTGGAAACTCAGAACTGGAGCTGCCTCCAGCTGACTGGGCACTGCAGAGGGAGGGAAATGATGTTCCCTCTGTGCTGCTGGAGCACAAACTGCTGGGAGGTGGCAGGAGCAGGTCACACACAGGGAGGAGAGGGACAAAGTCTCCCAGTTCCTTTGTTCAGCATCACCTGAGCTGGGGGGAAGCACAAATCCCCTGGATGTGGTGACAGAGAGGACACTCAGTGCCACAAACAAATGATCTCACTCCCAGCTCACTTTCTTCTGGCAGTGAACAAAAATCAGCAGAATGAAAGGCAAAGTCTGACTTGCAATCAATCTTCATTAAGAGTCAGATTCTTTCAGCGCAGCTCCATAAACAGTATTTTTGTGAATTAAAAATAACATCGTGTTAATTACAGTTCTGCATTACCTTTTTTGTTATGGCATGTTAGGCATACTCCTCCTTTACAGAATGCCAATAACTCTTCACAATTCCCCGGGATCACAGTTCCCTCCTCAGATAAAGGAACAATCCTTTGAGATGATGGCACATCAAATATGCCTTCATATTTCTGTCTCCTGTTTCCCAGCCTGTGCCATATTGTGCACAAGCTGAAGCAGCACAATACACCACATCTGCCATTCACAGGGCCACCTTTGAATCTGGCCCAAATTTTCTTCTCCACTGATCTGTGGATCGTATCCTGTATTACAGTTGTTCTTTTCAAATCTAGTTAAAGCTGGAAAATCAGCTTTTTTGGGTGGATGCTGTGTGCTAACAGCTCTGGGAGTGATGCATTCTGTCCCAGAGCTGTGTCTGTGTCCTGTGAGAGCAAATTCACCTCCTGGGCTCTCCTGGTGTGCTGCCCATGAATTCCAACAACCCCCAGAGCTGAGGTTCAGGCAGGACACAGAGTCCCAGGTGAGAAGCAGACACAGAACCACAGGCAGGGAGGGAACCTCAGGGCTTGTCTGTGCCTGCAGGCCAAATAATGAATTTATTTTGCATTTTAGCATGTCTGAATTAGGGACAGGATTGAAGCAGTGCCCAGCACAGGTTGCTGACCCTGCTGATGGACACTGCACTGCTTTCACCCAGGACTTGCAGTGTCTCAAGCTGCATTTTTTTTAAATCTAAAGCTGACAAGAAGCAATATTCCTTCTGCTGCACATTTCCAGTGTCATCTCTGGAAGCAGCATTTATAAACTGCTGTTAACAGGGCCCAGGTGCCGTGCTCAGCGCTCAGGTCAGTGTGTGCTGTGCAGAGCCATATCCTGGTGTCAGGATGCAATTTCCCAAAGAAAGTTATGAAAGCCACGCCTGCAAAGCAGTGTTTTGGGCATCTAACCACAGAAATTGTTCCTAACAACGGGAACAAGAGAGAGGATCAAGACATTACATGTCAGCAGAAATATCCTCTCCTTCTCCCCCGGTCCTCGGCATATTCAGATTTCACAAAACTTGGGTAGGAATTTCCATGACTCATTCCCCAGTAATCCATCTTTCGTTGCTTTATTTGTGACGGGGCTACAAAAGACTGAAAATCAGGATTTTTTTTTTTTTTCCCTTTTGCTTAAGAGGTGAATTCTTCATTTAGAGCCAAATGCATTTGTGGAGCATCCCTTTAGACACTGGGTGCATCCCCAAGGCAGGGGCAGAGCACATCAGCACCAGAATGGCATTTGCTGCAAACCTTTGTGCACACAAAACCTGGAGTGCAGAGGGACCACGGAAATATGCACATGAATTGGAGTTCCAGAGGCTTTCTGCAAATAAATATTCTGTAAACAGCAGGCAGAGGCAGCCCCTGAGCCACGGGGGGAGAAGAGCCAGGAGAGCCAAGCAGGGACTCGTAAGGATGGGGAAGGGGTTGAAAACACCTGGATTGACAACACTATTTCAGATAGAGAAACTGGAACTCGATGCAGAAAGAGCAAGGCTCACAGGAACAAATAAGCAAATTTCACAGAAGGAAAGCAAGAGGGGAAGAAAGAATAAAGGAAAAAAAAGAAAATTCCCCTACAGGTTTAGCCGATAATGTCAACAAGCATCATTCTTACTGCTCTCTCACTATATGTCAAGTCCTCTATTGCTTCTAATCTGTTGTAAGCTATATTCTCTATAGACAGATATAACACCAGAGGAGAACATTAAGACCACCTATTCATATTTTTTTGACATTTGAAGTACAGTCAGACCTCAGTAGGACTTCAGCTTTGGCACAGAGTGAATCTGTGATCTTATCAAATATGCAATCCCACATAAAGCAACTGCTGAGCTGCACAAGAGTCACATAAATATTAAAGTGTTCAGAATGGTTAACTCATCAAACAAGCTGCCTGTCTGGACAGATGGACGGAAGGACTGAGGAATACATCATGCAAAATCTTGAATTTAGGCTGCGTGAAGGAAGTGCTTTCAGAAATGAGACAAGCACATACAAAAAAAAAAAAAACAAAAAAAAAAACCCACACATTTACTGCCTATGTGGTCATCGCTGGCTTTTAATCAGGAAAGGTTTAAACCAAATTTCCCTGGAGTGTGATTCCAAAGGAGAAGATGATAGAGCGGATGTGTTAGGGTGCTGATCAGGGAGCCAATATATTTCAGAGCTGGGCTAAGCCTGCATTTATCCTACAGGGAAAAACACAGGCAGAGAGAAGATGTGTTATTTTGTAAACAACATATGAAGGCTATCTGGTGATCAGAGATTGCAGTATTTTCCATCCCTCTGCTCGTGTGGAGCAGGTGGAGCCATCTTTTATCAAAATTAAAAGGCCCGTTTTTAAGCAGCCCAGCGAGCTCGAGGAGGCAGCACTTGATGCAAGTTAAAATTCTGGTTGGTGCTGTGAGTTTCCAGCTGCATCTGAGTGAGGAACTCAGCATCTCACACACATCTGTTCATCTCACCTCAAACAGCAAACACAATGAGCGTTTTCCAGGGAGGAGAGGAGAGGCACTGTCATGTCTGTGCCTGCTTTACACAGGTGCTGAATTCCCTCTGCTCCCAGGGACAGGGATACGTGGATACTGGGCTCCCAATGACAGGGACACAGGGATATTGGGCTCCCAGTGACAGGGACACGGGATGCTGGGCTCCCAATGACAGGGACACAGGGATATTGGGATCCTGGGGACAGGGACACAGGGATATTGGGCTCCCAAGGACAGGGACACAGGGATATTTGGCTCTCAGGGACAGGGACACAGGGATATTGGGCTCCCAAGGACAGGGACACAGGGATATTTGGCTCTCAGCGACAGGGACACAGGGATATTGAGATCCTGGGGACAGGGACACAGGGATATTGGGCTCTCAGCAGCTCATCTGGGGTGGGCTAAAGGCCCTTCTCCCAAAGTCAAGACTCAGGGCCATTGTTGGTGTCTCTCCATAAATGTCACTATGGTGTTGAGCCCCAGGTGGAGATCTGGCCCTTATTTTAAGGTTAAAGAGAGAGGAAATGCCCAGCACTTTGTCCCCCAGACTCTCCAGACTTCCAGACAGAGATTCCTGCCACATCTGCCCAGCTGTGCTCCTCACAACCCTCCTTTGGGAAGGCCATGGGGATGGGTGAAGGGACGGATAACGGGATGGATGTTGGGATGAATAAAAGGATGGATGAAGGGAGGGATGTTGGGATGGATGTTGGGATGAATAAAAGGATGGATGAAGTGAGGGATGAAGGGAGGGATGAAGGGATGGATAAAAGGATGGATGAAGGGGTGGATGAAGGGAGGGATAACGGGATGGATGTTGGGATGGATGTAGGGATGAAGGGATGGATGAAGGGATGGATGTTGGGATGGATAAAAGGATGGATGAAGGAAGGGATGAAGGGAGGTTTGGCTGAAGGGATGGCAGCCCCAGGCACAGGCCAGGGAGGCTGAGCAGGAGCGAGAGCTCGGAGAAGCCTGGCAGTACCATCTAGTGGGTGCTGCCTCGCACAGGCAGCTGCTCCCAAGGAGGAAGGGAGAAAAGAGGACAGAGAGCAGAGAAATAAAACATTCTTTATCACTGCTCTTGACAGGTATTATATTGTACTATAGTGCCATTTGTTTAGTTACTGCTACAGCAAGTGCTGTGCAGAAATCTTATAAGCAGCCATATGGCACCTCTGAATGAAAGCCATTATGCTTTTATGAGTAACCCACACTGTCTCTGCTCGGGGAAAGAACCTCCGTTTGCACCAAATGTCATTTTCCTATTCTGAAAGGAAGAAAATATTTCTGACTTTCACTGAACTCCACAAACCTGAGCTGATTCTCCTCTCCTGACAGTGTTTACACAGAGCCTGAGCCCACTGGAGGTCTCAAATACCCACCGGGTATTTCAGTGCTGACATTTTGCCATTTCCATGCTCGTGCTTTTTGACTGCGCCATGTTAAACAACCCTGTTTGCAGCTAATATTAGATTTTATAGTAACTAGTTCATTAACATTTTATAATTTACCATCCATTACACCTGACAGCGACTGTCCAGCCATTCTTAGCACTCTTTTTAAAAAAGGAGTTTTTAAAAAAAGACCCTCAGGAACAGAAAGTTGATTCTCTCTGAACGAGGTAAAAATAACAAGTCATTAAAAATTCCTGGTACCTGGATGCAATATCTGGGCTGCACCTCTTAAATTAACTCCGTGCTTTTGCTGCGCAGGGCAAAGTTTTTGTGGTGATTGGAAAAAAAAAATATTTTCTCCTCCATCAGCTTGTGTTTCCAACCCTCCCATGTTGCATTAAAAGTACGTTGTGTTCTGGGGATTGGGTTGTTAAAAACTGAATAAAGGTCTGGAACTTGCTGGTCGAGGATTATGTGTTAAAGGAAGAGCAAAATTTCTGCACAACGCAAAGGGAACTCAACTTCTCTAAAGCTGTGCATGTTTGCATGCTGAATTTGCATGTCAAACGTTGGGATTGCAGGCAGTTGCAGAAAGTGAATATGCAAATGAGGCACTTAAAAATGAACATATTTACATATGATGAGCACTAAACAGATCAGTCTCTTGTCCACTTCTGTATATAGATTGTGTGCATTTGCCTTTTCTCAAAATATATTAAAAATATTTATCAAAATATTTATTGAAAAAGAAGAAAAGAAGTCTTCATTAAAACAGAGCCTATGTAGAGACATGTTGTTAAAAGGTATCTAAATAATCTCACTTCCCTGCTCCAGATAATTAACACTCTTCAGCAAAGAACTTTTCTCTAAATATCAGTCTTCTTTTAGAGAGATTTGCCATTTTCCTGCATTCATTATCTCACCAGAGCAAAGTGAAGCCATGCACCAGAAATACTGCAGGGATCATGCAGGATGTAATTGCTCTAATGCTTTGCATATTTATGTTTGAGCCCTTTTTATGAAGTGTTACTTTAAAAAAAAAAAAAAAAAAAAAAGGATCAGTTCATCTTTAAAAGGGAGTGATTGATTGCTGCCAGTCAGGCATTCCTTCATTCTTGGCTTCTCTCTTAGTCTCTGTAATAAGTTTTTCAGGAACCCCAGCCCGCTATTAAAGAACAGCATTCATCATAAGCCAAGCAGAGAGGAGGCAGACTTTGATGGGCACAATACCATATTTCAATCTACAGTGTCCTTTTTGTTAAACTTGAGCTGCTGCCTCATTAGCGCTCGAGCAAAAATACACAAAGCCTTTTGTAAATATTAATCAGAAATGTACCAAAAAAAACCCCTCTCCAGACTAAATTACTTATTATTGGGCTCTCTCCAGGTGATAATATCTAACTAAAAATTCTGTTTGTCTAAATTGTGGGAGAAAAATACCTTTTTATGCAGATTTTTATGGAGCGCTCTTACAAGGATAAGTGTTTTAAGTAAATGCGTTTCTTTAGTATTTTCTCTTTTTCTGACATCCATCCTTCAGAGGGCAGGAATACTCAGCCCTGCTGTATGTTGTGGGCTGCAGCATTCATCTGAACAGTGTGAGGTTTAAATTCCTGATATCCAGGTTTATTTCTGGCACTGCTGATTAATATGAGAGTGCTTTTTCATGTTTTCCTGCTGAGCTTAAACTTAATAGATGCGAGGCTGGGACTTAAGAAACACTGAATTAACAACACATGCTTTAGGCTGGTAAATGCAGCACTACAGAAGAATCCAGATGGGTTCCAAGGCAGAATTTGGTTTTTTGCACTTGAGAATGTCCCTGTCAGGAAAATAAAGTTTCAGGATTTTGTTGCTGTTGTTGATTTTGGTTTTTTTTATTTTTTTTTTTTTTTAATTATTAACTTTCAGCATTTCAGCCTCTGAGCAAGGTGAGCTGCATTTCTGCTGGGGAGACCCAAGCAAATGGAAGTTCTTTGCCCTAAGTTTGTATCAACACAACAACTTAAGCTTATGAAACCAATTCACAGCCCTATAATTACTGGTACAAGGCCAAAACTGAAACTTTGGGAAGTTTAGGCTCAAATCCTGCCTCAGTCAAGCATTTCCTTGAAGTTTGTGATTAAAAAAAAGTTGTCTGCAAAAAGGGATTAGTCACAAAAACTCCTGAAATCAAAGGTCACTGTCTCCAGAGGCTCTTTGTTTCTAAACAATAGAAATGCTCTCAAAACCATTTTGCAGAAACAATTTTTATTGCTATCATCGGACCTAATTCTGCAGAGATTTCTTGGAGGGAAAGTAGATCCTTAATGAAGTTCTTCCTCCAATAAAGCCAAAACTCTTCAGGATCAACCCCCATTACAGCAAGAATATCAGAGCTAAAAGACTTTTGTGCTCTTTTTAACAAAACCATTTCAGGTAAAACTCCCTAAAAGAAAGGTCTGAGCAAGAATTTGTGTGACATCACCAGTTGGACCATCTGTAAGTGAAATTAAAGCTGGACTGGAATTCCCAGAGTTCAGTAATTCCTGCTCCTTTGGTTGTAAAGTTGAGGGGTCACAGGCACTGCTTTTGTTGGTGTTTATGCAACACCAAACACATCCCTCACCAGAGCTGGAGCCCAGGAGTCCCAGTGTCTCGGGTTGGTTTTCTCACCCGAGATTCAAGGTGTTTAAAGTCCTTGGCCCTCTAAAAGCTCCAAGTCGCGTTGGTACAAAGAAGAGGAGTCTTCAAGGCCTTGCTTTCTGGTTTCTCGAGTTGTTTATTATTTGATATCACAAAGTTTTTCTCCGCTCCCAGCCGAGGTCTGGACAGGGCTGGGACACGAGGCGACTGCCCACCGATGGGACATCACCTCACATTTATACAGATAATTACGTGTAGGTTATTTACTATTTCACACCAATGCCTAGTGCTCACACTAATAGGGTCACTTCTACTCTGACCCAATCCACTCTAACTATCTTATATCATCCCCACCCCAGAAGATGGAGGATGAGGAAGAAAGAGAGGGATACGAGGTACCACCCAAATTCCACCATCTTGTCCCCCATTTACCTCTATTCTAAGAATCCTAAAACTACTGAATTTTGTATGTTCTACTGTGCTAAACTACTATTTTCACTTCCTGGTGATTTGCAATTCCTCTCCTAATGCTGGAAGTTTCTCCCATGGGCTGAGATCAAAGTCAGTGTCTTCCTGGGCTCTTGCCAAAGTTTCCAACCCCCCTGGACCAGTTCCACACCCCCTGTGCAGGGCTCAAATTCTCTTTCCCAGGTCCCAGGTCATCCAAAGGGATGTCCTGGACTCCAACACCAGTGGATCCTACAAACAAGATTATGGGCAAAGATTATCAGCCATAAATTCTGCAATAATGACTCCTTATCTAACCCCAGCAATCTCCTTGTGCACCTGAGAGAACTTTGCAAGGATTTGTCTGAAAAGTTCGCGGCAGCCGCGCAGCGAAAACAAACATTTCACCACCTTGAAAGTTGTGGTCAACTTTCTGAATGGAACTCTTGGTTACTGGCTGATTGTTTGTAGCAGTTGTTTTGTACAATTTGCTCCCTCTGAGATCACCCTCTAAATTCTTGTCCAGCAATTCCAGGCCCCACTCAAGGGCAGCACTGAACCCACTGATAAGAACTCCCAGCCTCCCCCATCCATCCAGCCGGAATAAACGCCCAGCACTGCAGAGTTAAACAAAACACAGCAGACTTCTTTATTTCTCTTTTCCTCTCCTGATACTGTTTTCACAACCTGACATAACCTGGTAAAGTAATCCTAATTGTATTTTGGATTGATAACTGCATTTTTCTCAGAATACACAATGCTTCTGAGAACGGTTGTGCTTCTTTGGTACGGAACAAGTGTTTTGCCTCAAAGATTTTAAAAAGTCGATGATAAAATTATCAGAAAATGTAGGTCCTGAAAGAAAACTGATGGCAAGCATGTGGGTCCCATTTTTGCATCATGTAACAGTGCATTAAGGAAGATGATTCAGTAGAAAGCAATGAAGAAGGGCACTGAGGAAGTCAGACGTGCCTGGGGAGGAGGAGTCTGCTCTAACAGCGCCCCAGAGAAAGAACTGCACCAGAACAAGGGAGGAGCTGCAAGAAACATCCCTGCAGGTTCAAAACACGGCAGTTTTGTCCTTTTTAACCCCATTTCTGTATTTCTGGGCTTGCCCAGAGGCTGGAGCAGAAGCAGAGAGCTGGCATGGGCAGGCTGGTGCTCTCCACGGCGAGATCCCTGAGCCAGTCTGGGAGGCAGCCAGAGATAACAGAGCCTGAGCTGCCCAGCCAGGGCTCAGCCCAACCACAGAGCCTTCCAAACCTGCTTTTATCCAAAATCTCCCATTTTCTACCTGACAGATAAACCAAGCTTCTGCTCTAAGTTCATTCCTGCCTTCGAAGCAAGAGTTCCTCAATTAGAAAGGAGTGAACATTTGTTTTCAGGAAGATTTACCC
Organism: Sterrhoptilus dennistouni; assembly: GCA_013397095.1. Classification (NCBI taxonomy): domain Eukaryota; kingdom Metazoa; phylum Chordata; class Aves; order Passeriformes; family Zosteropidae; genus Sterrhoptilus; species Sterrhoptilus dennistouni. The sequence continues at coordinate 420,993 of VWZU01010915.1, forward strand.
TGTAAAACACACCCTGCATTAGGTCTTTCCATACAGGCAAATGCTGGGAAATAAATTAAAAGAGCATGCAATCAGTTCAAAATGACTGTAATTAGGCAATCAAATAGCCATAGGAAGCAGAAATCATCAATGTCTTTAGCTAGTTCATTTTGTCTGTGGATTTATTTGTATGTTGGGTGTTTTTTCGTAATAAAACCCTAAGATTATAGACTAAAGTTTAAAAAGGAATGATATCAATTCACCAGAATGCTTCTCATACACATCTCAGAGCAGGGCCTATTAACCCCAGGAATAATTTGAAGTCTCCATGTCTGTGCCAGCTCTGCTGGCCCAAGGGACAAAAACCTTTGTGTAGGGTCTGCAAAGCATCAGTGCAAAACACAGAGGGAGAGTCACTCCCCACACCCACGTAACAGGAGGGGTAAAAAGCATTTGTCAAGCTTGAACTCAGAGCCTAGGAAAATCTCCGTGTACAATGAAATAAAACTCATCAAAAACACAACCAAACCATATCCTTCCTGTCATAAAAAGAAGGCAAACAATATGCCCTTCTCCACGTTCCTGCATACCTTTGGAACTGCAGGCTTCCTGCTCAGGAGCTGCCCTGCCAAGAATCCTGTATCCTGTGATGACATTTCTCAATAAATAAAGTGACTTCATTATTGAAAAGCTTAACCGTAGTCGTGTGTGCAGTTTTTAATGCAGTACCAGCCCCTGAAGTGCTGATGAGAGAAAATCCAGATGCCAGGAGACATTCAAGTCGGAGCCAGGACGTTTTTAAGGGCTGCAAAGTTTCATTAGCTGAGCTGTGGATCGATGGGTAGATTAAAACACTATATTTGTTCATGGTGGAATCGGCTCCTCCACTGGTGTAAATCAGCACAGGAGGATGTAAATCCCTGTTTCAGCTGAGGATCAGGCTCCTGATTTAGTGGGCCTTGTTATTCTCAGCACATGGAACAAAATGAGGGGGGATTGGGAAATTCACAGGTAGATCACCATCATTTCACCTCTGGGACTGGAGCTGTTTGTGGGGACTCTGGGATAAGGCTTGGACGGGTTCCAAGTTCATTACTGCAGCCTGATTTGTGGTTAAAACATGTTAAGCCTAAATATTAAGCAAATACATCAGAGGAGGATTTACAGCTGTCCAAGGACACAGTAAACTGTAACACAAGCTCCTAGACTGTATTAAATTTGTATCCCCACAGTTTCTTCTGCAAGGGAATAGAAGAAGCAAATCAAGTCATTCCTGGGACACATTAAGGATAGTCTTGCTATAAATTCCCTCAAACTCAATTGTCTGTGCTCAGACTGGAGCCATCAGCTCCTATTTGAAGCTTTGGTATTCTGAAACCCTTTATTTATTTATTTTTTTATTATTATTTTTTTTTTCCCCTGGAAAATCTCAAACAAAGCATATTCTTTTGGACTTCCCAGCAACAGAGAGAGAGGACAAAGAGATATTTTAGAGCCAGTCCAAAGGGCGTTAGGGGAGCTCCTGGGCAGGCTGAGAGTTGTGTTTTTGGTGTGCTGGACCTGGTGGAGGGGATGAATCACGGCTGGGCTGCAGCCCCAGAGGAGCTGCACACACCGAGCCTGTGTGGGAAGTTCAGCTGTCAGGCTGATGCAACAAGTCAGAGTTTACCAATCTGTTCTCGCAAAACCGCAACTGGCGAAAGCGCCTCGCGTTACGTCAAAGGGGCTGCGAGAGAGGCAGGAAGAGACACAAAAACCTCTGATTTTCCTCCCCTGATGCAGCTCTGCGTCCCCAGGGATGGGGCCCAGGGATGTGGCACCTGTGCTTTGGGGGAGGATGAGCTGGACCCAGCAGGTCAGGCCCAGGACAGCCCTGGGAATGATTGTAGGAGCATCTCTGGAGGGCAGGGAGAGGGAACTCTGCAGAGCTGAGATATTCTAGACACACNAGAGGGTGTGAGGTGAGGGAGGTAAAGGAGCTAAGAGGGGTAAGAGAGAAGTAAGAGAGCGGTAAGAGCAGTAAGAGAGAGAGGACCTTGTTCCAATCCATTCTATCTCCTTTTGTGTTGAATATTCTAATTTACAGTGAACAACCAGCGCGAAATACAAAACCTACAGACTTCGCACACACCTATGAGAACTGCTCTATCACCATATCATCCTGTATTCTAAACTCTAAAGAGACTTTTCTTATCCACCTTTTCCCTGATGCCTTGGCAGGGTGGAGAGGGGCTGCATCCTTGGGTTCTTTTGTTTTCTATCCCCCAACCCATCTCCAGCTCATCCCCGTCTTCCTGCCTGCCATGATCACGTCTCAAAGCTGCCCTTCATTTCTATTCCACTCACAGGTTTTACACGGAAAACTCCTGCTCTTGGTGTTTGCTCTTAGAACTTTACGGGGACCTTTTTTGAAATCACAAAGGTAAAATTTAGGAACAGTCCTGGGAGCCAGGTCAGCAAATCATAATCCACCCTAATCAGTAAACTGTCACAATAAGGTGACAAAAGCATCTTCCCATTTAGTGTTCTTTCCCCCTCTTCTGCTGCATCAAATTATCTAAATATTTTATTCCAACATGCCCAGCTCCAGCAGGGAGCAGAACCCTTCTCCCAGACCTCCAAGGGGCTGGGAACCTGTTGGTCAGAGTGCCCTGATCTGGCTTTGGAACTCCACAGCTCTGATATCCTGGGCCCTGGGAGGGGAGGGAAGGCTTTGAGAACCTTTTCCCATGCTTGGCAAGATTCAAAGGCATTCAAGCATCCATGGTGCTGGATCTGTGCTGAGCCCAGGCCTGGCAGGGGATATCCCATGCCCTGGGAACAGGTGAAGACCCCACAGGTCAGTTTGTGAACCCTGCTCATGCTCATGGAGATAGTTGGGACAGGAATATTCAATCCTGTCAAGCAAAAAAAAAACAAAACAGTCACTAAATGTTTTGAACTAAAAATTTCAGCTTTCTAAGACATTTCCAGATCACAAACTGAGCAACCAAACGAGTGCAGGCACTTCCCAGGATAATGCAGTATCTTGGCAGCATCTCACTGGTCTCAACTTTGCATTTAAGTATCAAAATACTGCTTAAATCCTTTAAGTACCTAAATCCTGCACTGGATTTAATCTTGAAGGATTCATTTTTTATTTTAGACATGACTGTGAGTTGTGAGAAGAGACGTCTCCAACATGCTGGAATCCCAGACAGGACTCTGGTAGTAGGAAAAGAGGGAGGTTTTAGGGATAAGGCAACATGCTGGGGGGAAATGCAGAGCAGAGCTGTAATACTCAGGGCAGAGACACTTTAATTCCTATCTCTGTCCTGGTACACTGTATGTATGCTCTGCAAAACTTCAAGCAAGTTTCTCAATCTCAGCTTCAATCCTCATCTGTGAAATAGGCGCCATCCTTAATTATTTTGTGGTTTTCCTAGACCATGCCCTCCTTTCTGGCTGGGACTGCCTGGGTTCTTCCCTGTGCCTCCTTCAGTGTCTGATTTAACACAGGTCAATGCCACCACAGCAAAAGGGAAGAAGATAATCAAACACCTTTTAGACACTCCCACCATGAAGAATCTCCTGTGAGAAGCACAGAAAGCAAATCTCACCTGTCCCTCCTCTTTCTCTCTTTTACTGCTTCAAATCCACAGATTTCCAGCACTGAGTTACAGAAAGCAAAGATGCAAAGCACCAGAGGTCTGCTCTACTGCAGGAAGTCTGGAGAAGGCACAGAGGGTCTGGATTTTTGGTTTTTTGAAGGAATTTTGGTGCCTGTTTTGCTGCCATGCTCGATACATGGGCAAACATGGGTGGTGGCAAAGCTGGAGTGACAGTGACATGGAGATGGAGGGTCCAGCCAGGGGAACATGACAAGGATCATCACAGGGACTCCAGATATGGAAAACATCTGCTGCTTTCACTTTTTTGGTGATTTCTTTGATAAAAGCCAACTGTAATTACACACCTCACAGAGGAAGTGAGCACGGGAAAGGAGGAGAATGATTTTACCTGTTCAGGGAGAGGGGGCACAAGGAAGGCAGCTCAGTGCCATGGGCTTCATTTGTCATTAACCTTAAACGAGGCCCAGAATATAACTCAAATTTCCCATTTACTTTCAGGTGGTCTGAGTCAGACCCTTGGCTCTCTGGCACAGAATGGAGGGAATAATGAAGGGAAAGCTTTTCCTGATTTCGGTGGAGATGGAGGAGTGCTAAGTGTGTCACAACAGGAGTACATGCAACCAAGTGAAAATTCATTTTGCCCAGCATTATATCTTCACCTTATGCTGGCTTTAGTGACCCAGTTCTCCCCAGTTAGCAGGATATTAGCAATATCCTAAATGGAAATTACCTCCAGTAAAAACCAGCATTAACTGTAACTCCACATCCAGATCCCAGCAGCCACCACAAGGATTTCTCTCCCTTCTCCCTGCTCCCCACAGACACATTCACACAATTCCTCCCCAAGCCCATCTAACAATGATTTCCAGGAGGAATTGCCACCCAAAAGGAACCAAGACCAGCCCTTGTGGAGCTCTTGTGCCACCCTGAATTCACTTAAACACTTGATGCAGGTGGGATTCTCAAGTTTAGGCTTCTCCCAGCCTGAAATCATCAGGTATTTCACTTTCAGCAGTGCCTGGGGTGGCTCCTAAATCCACCACACATCTGCCCATTGCTGCTCCTTGCCTTTTTCTCCCTCTGCTCCTGCTCTGCTGCATTATTTAAACTGCAGACAGGCTGTTGAGACTCCAGTGAGGAATCTGCTCCTGCTCAGGGCTGGTGACAATCTGCGACCTCCCGGTGACAGAGGCTGTGTCTCGTTGTGTTTTTATCCTGTGCCTTGCACCAGGAGGTCTCAATCCCCACTGGGGGCTGTTCCATCCCAGGAATAACTCGGATAGGAAGGAAATTGCAGCTCAGTGATGGGACAGAGGAACTGCTGGGGACATTCTTAGCCAGGGTGTAGTTTAGAAATAAGAACAGGGTGGCAGAAAAGCAGCTGTTGCAAGAGAGGACCTGCCTCCTAATAGGGAATGATTCTCATTTTTCTGTGATCCTGACACAAATCTCTTGTGTTTTGGTTTTATGGCTGTACCTGGGGACAGCCAGGCTGGTGGCACAAACAGCTTCAGGTTCTCACAGCCTGGGAGATCATCAGCAATTAGTAAGAAACCTCAGAGCTGCTCTGTGCGTATCATGAGTGGCTTGCCGGGAGAAACCAGCACCACAGAAAATTGCAATATTTCCTTTTTAATTTTAGCATGCGGGTTTTGCAGCCCTGTTAAGTGATATTTTTTGCCTGTACTCTCTTCCCTGCATGGGCATGGGCTCTAATTCCCTGAACAACCACCACGAAACCCACACACACATCAGATGGATCAGTGTTTGCCAATCAATTGCAGTGCTTGGTGCAGTGTCACTGCTTGGATGGAATATTTCTCCTTCAAAATTCCAGTCAAACTCCGCAAAACAGAATAAATTTTGCCTCTTGATTTCTTTTTTTCCCATTCCACAGAGGGTCAGCTGAGGATACAATTTCTTAACATCCTTAATTTCACTCTGCTTTGCTTGAGGTCTCCTGGAGTCACTCTGTAATAGAAACCTCAAATTTTATTGGCGTGATAGAGTCAACCTCAAATAAGCTGGAGAGTTGACTAACACTGCTTTCAAAATCTGAATTTTAATTCTAAAAGCTTTTTGTGTTCCTGATTTTTGGATGAGTGAACGGTAAATTGAAGAAGATCACGCAGCAGCTCTCCTGTAACAGAGGTCTGAAAACACACTGGGGATGTGGAGGGAGCAAGTGACATTTGAAAAAAAAAAAAAAAAAAGAGATGTCACTTCAATTGAAGGTTTATTTGAGCCCATCAGCAAGTCTTGCTTTATTTGTTATAACAGCACAAACGGAGCCCAGTGCAGCCTGAAAAGCAGATCCCAGCCTATTCCGCAAGAAAAAAAAACCCCCAAAATAACAACAAAACCACATCGGAGCAGCTTTTCTCCCATGGTCATTGTTCCAAGCAATAAGACTAGCACTCAGATGTCTAACCACATGGCTGTTCTCCTAATTAGCTGGGATCACAAAATTGTGTCTGAAAAAGCAGAAACCATATTTTAAAAATAGGCCTCCGAGGCCAGATTTTCAGAGCTTCAGCTTCCAATCCAACACCTACGTGAAAAAAGGCAGATTTTTCAGCAGAAACTCCCAAACTCCTCCTGTTCCCAGGAGATGGAACCCCAGTAAAGCACATCTGAAAAAACTTCCCACTTCATTTTGTTCCCTCGGTGCTGAAATCCACTCACTCTCCCAAGGCTCCAGTGTGGGAAATGCTCTATGGGCAGTTGCTTTTTAAAAAAACCTGCCCCCATTTAAGACACAAAAATGCCCCTTTTTGTGCGAGGCGGGGGCTGGAAGATTTGTGTTTCTCCACGAATTTGTGGGGTTTTGTGCTTTATCTTTGCAATCCATGAAACTGGGACAATGCATTGTCTGAAACACACTTTCTTAAAAAATGCAGTCCAGATGAAAGCTGAAATTTGTGTACATTTATCCCAACACAGAGACAATGTCTGTGTGTGTGTGTCTACACATCTCCATGCAGGCAAAATTAACTTGCCAAAATCTCCACACGTCCCACGGCAGCTGAAGCTGATGGAGGCACAACTCAGCCTTTGGACCAGCGATTTCAAAACTGCAAAAAACTCATTTCATGCAGGAGGAGAGCAAAAACAAACAAACAAACAAACAAACAAACCCCCCCTTCTCATCATGGAACTTTTTTAAAAAAAAAATATTTCCCTCGAGCAAAATGGCTGTTTCCCCTCCCACATAAACTGGCAGCCAAGTCAGGAACAGCGCTGAAGACTTCCCATGCTTGCAGAATCAGATATAAAATTTGCAGGAAGGCTGGCACTTATTTTCTCACAACAGTTTGTTCTTCACATATTTCACAACTTTTAAGTTCCTTAATGTAAATTGGAGTCATACATTTTGCCTCCATGTGTTTTATTGACTCTGATCTCCATATTAACACCGGGGAAGGGCTGGGGTGCTAAATTCACCAAGCTGGCCACAGTTTCTGCCCAGGTAGTTCCCTCTTTTCTCCCAAAACATTTTTCATGGGGGGACTGGAGTAACAGGGGCAGCTCCCATGGAAACCCAGAGCTGAGGCAGCAGCCAGGGGATGGCTGGGACTAACGAGGAGACCTAAAGGTTTCTCCTGACATTGAGCAGCTGCAGGTTTTGTCCCTGCTGTGTTTAATTCTCCCCACAGTGCCCAAATCCCTGTGGGAGGCTGCAGGTCCCTGCCCAAGAGGTGCCTCTCCTCTGTCCCACTGCCTTCCTGGAGGAATATGAGAAACCAGACTGAAAGGGAGCAGAAATTGCCTGTTCTTTGGACAAAGCTGAGCTCAGCTGGCCTCTCCTCCTTCCCTCCACATCCCCTGATGCTCTTCAAACACAACTTCATGCCAACAGGTCCGGAGGAGCACAGGGTGGGCATCCCCTTCCTGGGTTCACTCTGCTCCAGGGGCCACTGGTCTCATGGCAAAGTTCACCAGGCTGCAATTAGATCCTCCTGGATTACCCAAGAAATGCTTTGCAGCGTGAACAAAAGGCTGGCCCAACATGAGGTGCTGAAAGCCCTGGAAAAGCCATAACCCCATCTGTGTCCTCCTCCCCTGACCACAGAATCTTTGCTGTATCTGGAGCCATTTGAGGGTGAATGATCCTTGGGATTTTTGGGCAGGGCCCTCTGGATTTAGAAAGAATTAGAAGAATATCTGAAATGATTTCCCTAATCAAGTTTCTGTTCCCTTCATGTTCAAATAGTGCTTAAAGTAATTGAATTTCCCATCGTGCTAACAATTTCTGTCAATATTTCCCCCACTAACGAACATCAGGTGGATGTGTCTTTTTTTCCATCACAAATTTCATTACTTGGTCCAGAGATCAGGGTCTTGATGCTTTTTTTTCAGGAGGTTGTCTGCGGTTCAGTTTGATCAAGAACAATATTGATTGTGACAACCTCGCATATTCCAAAAAGGGCTGTAAACCCACATAACACTTTAACTGCCAAAAATGCTTTTTCAATTTTTCTTTCTTAAACAAACTCACTTGGACCAAAACATCACATTTCATTTTTCTCTCCCTCCTGTGTGAGCTCTTGCTCGGAGTTACATTTCTGTGTGTCTGAGCAAGGGAAGCGAATATCAAAATTCCCAATTTGGATTCTGTTCCTACAACAAAAATTCTGATGTTTTTGTTGGGGCTAACAGGGCACACTTGGGTCTGCAGTGACCCAGAACTTTCCTCAGCTTTTAGATTCCTTGAATTTAAACAATTCCTGACCAAAACTGGCCAGTTGCTTGTGCACATCATCCTTACAAGAATAATCTGTCCAGAGCAACATCTACCTGTATATTTGGACATATTTAAGGCACATTATTGCACCACCTTCTACTGCAGTTGAATTTCACTATCAGCAGTTTAGACAATTCTTAAAAGCAAATTTAAATCTAAGATCTGCCAGTGCATTTCTGCAAATGTTACCATATTTTTCTGAATTAATCACGAGATAGTGAACAAATAATGGAATGCATTTCAGAAAAGCCAAAATTCCAGTGTGTGTAATGCACATCTGTAATTTGCTGGATTCATCAGGAATCCAGGTCAGCAATTGCCTTTTTTCCATGGAATCTCAGCCCAATATGAAATTTTGCCATTAATAACTCTTTATCCTCTACCTGATCACAAGGTAAAGGTGTTCTTATTTACATTTAGTAGCTAGACATAATTTGTATGTCTGGAATCTTATACTTCAAGGAGTAAATTTGGTATTTTAATATTATCAGGCTTTAAAGCACAAGAATGTACACTGGGTTATCAAACACCTCCCTGAGGGATACTGAAAGGTAGCAAGCAGGAGAGGAGCATTCTTGAATTTTAGTAGGATTCATTAAAAGAATGCTAAACTCTGCAGATTTTATCTCCTTCCAGTCTCAGTGTGAGTAAAATCTCAGCTCATTGTTTCCACTAAGGGATGGGAATTGTCTGTTGGATGTCCTTGAAGGCAGTTGGTTCCTGTAAACACCAGCAACAAACAACAGATACTCACAATAATGTTTTTTTTTTAATCATTAAATTGCTGTCTGCAATTACAGCAATATAATCTCCATGCAAAATGTGCCTTATTTTGGTCTCAGTGAAGTCTCAGGCTGCTTTGATGAAATGTTTTCCAGCTCTTTTGCTTAACTCAACAGGAGGAAGGATAAAACAAGCTCAGGCCCAATTTGAAGCCAACCTTGTGTCTGCAAAATTAACCCCCCCCCAAAAAATATTCAGTTTCACAGCTCTGCACAAAACTGGGTCAATCTTGTTCGTTTAGAATTATATTCTTTTGGATTTTTTCATGTATTTTTCATCAAAAGCCCAAGCCCATGGAAATAATAGCAAAGAAAAAATGTTGCATTCGGTTCTGCGAAGAAAAAAATGGCAAATTTCATCTTTGGGCTGAGTTTAGTCATTAAATCACCAGTTAACATTTTGTCTGATTATTTAAATGCATTTCCACTGTTGTAATTTATTGTAAATAAAATGTCCAGCAATTCTGGTATTTAGTATTTACACTCGTAAACTTTCTCCTTATACTTTCAGACATGGTCACAGAGTTTATCCTGTTGATTTATAAAATGAGTAAATTGTATCAGAGATTAACCGAAAAATACGAGAAAAAGAAAATATTTAAGAAAAAAAGCAGGTTGACCAAATACAGAGGCAATTTCCTCAGGAGACTTAAAGTTTGGAAACTTAAAGTTTAGAAACTGCAGAAAAAAATGACCAAAAAAATCTTCTGAAAAAAACTGAAGTTGAAGATAAAAGTTGAGAGAACCTACACCATTGTTGGCATTTTATAGGTGGAAGAGATTGAAGGTGGTAGAGAAATAACCAATCACTGCAATGACAGTTTGTCACCCTCATTAAGGTCTCTGCCTGTCCCAGTCCCTGTGAGGTCACATCCTCCCCCAGGAGCCACAGGAAATGATTCCACAGGGAAATTCAGAGAGCAGAGGAGCTGCAGCCCTTTCCCAGGGCTTTTTCTCTGCTGTCAATTCCCTTCTCTCCCTGTACCTGTGTGCCCTGACCCTGCACCATCCCAAATTCCAATCTGGGAGCATGGCAACATCACATTTCAGTTAAACATTGTAAAAAACCCTGGATATTAATCTTAACGACCAGTGAGAGTCTCTTTGTTGTCATTCCAACAGGCTTTGCATCAGATCTAAAACAAACCAGAAATAAATGCTCTTCATTTTCCTTTTTATCCTAAAAGTCACGGGCGCCTTTGAATCCCAGGACTTTTTATCAGCTTTCCAAAGTAGCCAGAAGGGTTTAAAATCCTGGAGATGAGCAGAAAGGTTTAATGTCACATCTACACGAGACACAAAAACTACCAGAGGTACAACCTACAGACGAAATTTAAAAAGTAAATAAATAAATAAATGAATGAATAAATAAATATTAAAAAAAAAAAATTAAATCCCACTTTTCTATGATGGAAAGAGCTGCTTATTTCCATCATATCTTAATATTCTATTCCCCAAGTTGCTGGGAACTGTCAGGCAGATGGATGAAATCAGACCTCAGGACAGCGTGTATTTTACCACAGATTCTGTGAGAATAACCCTGAGAGTGGCTGATGCCACTGAGGGCAGCACAGATCCCCTGCTCCAGCAGGGATGGATGAGCAGAGCCCTTTTCTCACAACTCAGCCTTGATGTCCCATTTGGGGATCGTTCCCTGGGGACACCAGGGCACCCACAGCTCCTTCCTCAGGACAACCAAGAGCTGTGAAGGACTCCAGGTACCACCCTGGGAACAAACTCTGCCTTTACAGCTCTGCTGATTTCAAGTGAGAATATTTCCCTCGTCCTCCTTTCGTAGCTCCCAATGACAAGGAGAGAATTTTGATGAGGAGAAGGCGCTCTCGTAAAAGTTTATTTGTAATTTTGACACAAAAAAAAAAAAACAAAACAACCCACCCAAAAAAAACAACAAAAAAACCACCCCAAAAAACTCGATGAATTATGAGTGATTTTAAGTGATAGAATTATGTTCTGTCACTTAAAACATGAAATTAGCAGCAAATGGAGATCTCTTAAAGTCCCTAAAGTTGAGAAGACGTCCTTTGTGTTGAGGACAGAATTTCGATGAGGAGAAGGAGCTCTCACAAAAAATTATTTGTAATTTAGGCACACACACAAAAAAAAAATCTCCCCCAAAAAACTCAAGGAATTATGTTCTATCACTTAGAACCTGAAATTAGCAGCAAATGGAGATATCTCTTAAAGCCACTGAAGTTGAGAAGACATCCTTTGTGTCAAGGACAGAATTTCGATGAGGAGAAGGAGTTCTCACAAAAGTTTATTTGTGATTTTGACAGAAAAAAACCCTACAAAACCACCTCCCCCCAAAAAACCTCAACAAATTATGTTCTATCACTTAAAACGTGAAATTAGCAGCAAATGGAGATGTCTCTTAAAGTCCCTGAAGTTGAGAAGGCATCCTTTGTGTCAAGGAGAGAATTTTGATGAGGAGAAGGAGCTTTCACAAAAGTTTATTTCTAATTTTAACACCAAAAAAAAAAAAAAATCCCCCCCAAAAAACCTCAACAAATTATGTTCTATCACTTAAAACGTGAAATTAGCAGCAAATGGAGATGTCTCTTAAAGTCCCTGAAGTTGAGAAGACATCCTTTGTGTCATGGAGCACACGCTCAGTGCAATCAGCACGTTCTACACAGGTAATTACTTTTACTACTAATGGTGCCTCCCACTCAGATAAGATGTTCCAACACTACTTAATCACAAAGCTTCATTATTGCTCCACCACCTACCAGGTAAAACAATTCACAGGCTCCGTTCAGCGACTCTCACAAATGAGAAAAATTTATGAATATGCGAGCAAAACAGCACAGTCGGCAGAGGAGGCACCACCCTGAATAATCGTAAAAGACTGTAGAAAGTTTGGAACATCCGCAGCTCTTTTTTCCCTTTTTCCCAAAATACTCAAGAAGAAGAAGAAAGAAGAAGAAGGAAATCTACAAAACCAAAAGAAAACCATCCCTTATGGTGAATTGAGACCCTGAAAGTGGTTTTGGGTCCTTCTGCTGAAGCTTCTGAAATTTCCTTGAGCCAGAACACAATGTGTAAAAATAGCTGCATTCATTGCAGTTTCATGTTTTATTTCTGGTATTATTTTTCATTCTTTTGTGCTAACAGCATGTTACAAATTGTTTTACTACTCAATGCATCAAGAACTGACACAGAAAACAAGAACTAGGGAATAAAACCTCCCTCTTTGTAGGGTTTAGAGGCTCTTCTACACGAGTTCAAATGAAGAGCAGTGGTTTAGCTGAGGGATGTTATGCAGAGTGTCCTGCACAGGGGATTGATTTTCAGGAGCTCTCACCATAACAAAGCCAGCACAAATCACTTCGGAAATCACCTCAAAAAGACACGGAGTGTCTTTATTTTCCGTGGATGTAAAAGACAAGTAGGTGGTGTTGGGCATGAGGAGAAAATTTTGGGCCGCTGAGGGTTGAATGCAGACCTGGGGACAGAGGGTAAGACTGGGAGCCCTTGACTTGTGCCTCAGGAAAGAACTTCCATCAATTCCTACATGTTCCAAGTGCTCCACCTGAGTTACATCTGTGTACAGCAACCACTGGGCAGGAATTTACAAAGGCTGAAGCTGTGCCTACTACCTGTCTTCCTATTTTTCCAAAACTATGGCAAAAACAAAAAAACCCCAGATAATTCCCAGTTCCCAGATCACCTCCTAATCATCCAAGAGGAAGCTGTGGCAAGAAAGGGATTTTCTCCCAGCACTCAAGAACAATCTCAGCAAAGGATGGGAAGTCTCAGCCATTTATGGGAAGTCCAATCCTTTCACAGCAGATTAAGGTGCTCTGATGACTCCTGAGCACGCTGAAATCTGGAATTCTGCACTCCCAGGAAGGTCAGCAAAACTCACAGCTGCATTTTCATTCCTGAGGAATATTAACTAAACTATAAGGAAAAAGCTTATTTTGTGAGGCAGCGAACTGCCCATGGGAAAAGGCATCACGTTTACATTGTTTACATTGCTGGGAGTCCCAATAAAACAGTGGGGAAATGTCTGACAGGGACAATGGGACTTCACAAGCATTTTGCCTTTTTGTTCCCTTGAAGTAGAGAATCTTTTCCTTGTGGATGGAAGAATAACTGAGAAACAAGGCAGGATTTCCATTTATTTTGGTGAAAGAAGAACATGTTAACTCAGTGTCATGGTTCTGGGCTACCTGGCTGGGTGAATCCAAGTGTTTGGATGTCCAGCAGGGCAGGAAAGCTCCCAGCTCCCACCCCAACTGACCACTACTGAAAACATTTCTTGCAGCTCTCTGTGTGGCCCTGTTGCACTAAGAAATGTATAAACATTTTTATTGACTCAGCCAGGAAGAACAATCTGGCTCCGAGACCAACAGTGAAGCAGGATTAACCAGCCTCCTCCAAAAATCCTGATTTATGTTCACCGTCGAAATCTTTTTTATTTTGGTTATTAGCAGATGGATGGGGTTTTAATTTATTCACTTCCACAGCACATCAGAATAACACAAGTTGCAGAGACAGCACCTGTTCAACAGTTCCTGGTTAATGAAGGAAGAGGGATGGAAGTGTGTACACACATGCAGGATGATTCCTAAAAAACATGCAATAATCCAGGGAAATATTTCTGTTGGGACAGGAGTCTCTTAAACAGCTCAAAGAAATTTGGGGGGTTGCATAACCCCAGGTTTTCTAAGGAGTAATGGAAGGGGGTCACTTTACACAAACACTGAAAGCAAAAGTGGGAATATATAGAACTTTTACTTTGAGGAGTTATAAATAAATTAATAAAGGTAATGTAGATTAAGGAGAGGATTGAGCGGAGTTTATTGTCCATAAATATTGGCAGTGGTTAATGGTCAAATGAGTAAAGCAGTAAGTTTTCGAGTTTCTCACCTTTCTTCCTTCAAATTAAAAACTAAAAAAAGTAGAAGACATTATCATTTGAGACAACTAAACAATGAAATCCTTTTCTAACAGAGACAATGCTGTGAATTGACCTTTTGGGGGCTGCAAGCTCACAGGTCTCATGGTCAGGGTTGACTGTGAGCTTGTACCAAGAGATGGTAATTTACTGGTTAGGAAATTAAAGGAAATTTTTAAGCATGTGCATGTGGAGAGGAAAATAATTTAAGAAATCAAACATCCATGTGCCTTTTCGGAAAAACAAAAAAATAAACGTATGCATTTGCTTTTCGCTAATCAAATGGAAAATTGTTTTGTTTTAATGGTTTTGAAACTTCCCCATCCCTCGAGCGAACAGTACCCATTACTTTAAACACCTCAGTGTCTAGTAATTGTTCACAAATGTGTCAGGCTACCAGTAATTTAAGTCCTGTCAGGAATAAATCTCAGACACTCACTTCTTCCAGTCAGTGACTTGAAAAGAACCCGCCCACATGTCAATTAGAGGGAGCTGCGCGCGGTGGCTTTGTTCGAGGCTGTGTAAACAGAAAGAGCTTCCTCCTCGCTAACAACTGTTTTCTAAACCCTATATAAATGTTTATGTGAACTATCCTACAACAGCATCTAAGGCAATAAAAAGGCAGGCACGTAAAAAACAATCCGCGTTGTGCTCGTTGGCAATAAATGTACAGCCAGTGGAGGCCATAGATCCAGTTGTGAATTATTTTCTCGCAGAGGTCTGACCTCAAAACATTTAAATGTTAGACTGTAAATCAAAATGATATACTTGTGCTATCTGCAGATTATTCCCCAGTTTCTGAGTTCTGCTAAATACGCGGGGTCTGAAAATACTTGCACATTAATATGTAAATAAGCACTCAGGTAGAGGTATATTCCAGGGAGATATAGGGGAGAGTCAAACAATCAAAATATATGAGTGGGCATATTTTCTCCCCTATGTTATTGTTCTCTGCAAGCCACTGGGGAGTAGCCACAACCTGATGTATGACTGATGCAGCATAAGGAACAAAAAAAAAAAATCACTGAAGAACAGCTACAGGGAGAATTTAAAAAGACCAAACAAGGTAAAACCTGGAGAGTTTAAGGTCGTGAAGTGTCACGTTCACCTGACTGACACACTCAGAGTCACTAACTCTGAAATAAGGCACTCAAAGCCCTCACTCAGCTCTTCTGGAAAAGCCTTGGATGTCTAAGTTTCCACCAATAAATTGTGCTAAGCACGAGGAGCCGTCTTCTGCCTCACTCTTCTATTGCAGTTTTGGTGCATCTCACAAGTTGCACCAGGTGAGTGTTAAATGTCCTTCTGAATAAAGGTGTCCAGGTGGCCTCATTCCACAGGGGTGTTCGGGGAGGACCTTATGGATTCAGGGCTGCCACCACCTCTGCCTTTGGCAGGAGCTCCCCACTTCGTGTGTTGTATTTCCTTTCAGTGCAGGAGACTCGAGGTCAGAGCCCTCCATGCCCCGATTCCAGGTGGGGATTTGGGGAATTTTAACTCTCCTCTCACAGCAAAGCCCCCAGATGCTGCCCACCCTCCCTCCCTCCCTGCCAAGGTGAGGATCCTCCAGCCTTTCCCACTGAAACTGTTCCACTTTGTCTCCACATTTGAATATTCGTTAGGAGAGAAGCTGGAAGGGGACGCTCCCACACTGTGGAGCAGCAGCCCAGCCAGGAGCCCTAATCTGTCTGTCTATCTGCCCTCACCCCCTCTTTAATATCCCTCTATGCAAAGCAGAATGGGTTTGGTGGTTACTCTGCTCTCCTGGGAGGTGGGAGAACTGGCTTCAAATCCAGTCAGGCAGAGGATGGTTCCATGCAGAGCAGAGCAGAGCAGAGCAGAGGTGCTGGCAGGAGAGGGTGGGTGGCTCCAGGCAGGGATACCTGGATGGGAACCCCAGCCAGACGTGCTGGAGCAGGTCAGAGGGCTTGGGTCTCTCTCTGCTGGCTGCTTTAGATGCCTGGTTGAGATTTCTAGGATTTTCAGCTTGCTTTGAGACCTCTGCATTCCCAAATAATAACCTACAGACTGATTGAGACAAAACCTTCACTGAGAACCTTGGGGAGTTTTGCTGAGTTGCACACGAAATCCTTCATGTGCAAAACAAAACCCCACTCAGCCCTCTGAGCTGGACTTTGTAACGCACAGGCTGAGATTCCCCCTGAAATTTCCTGGGGACCGTTTTACAGATAAGGTTTAGTCAAACAATCTGGGTCTTTCTCCTGGGAATAAATCTGGCACTCCAGGAACAAATAATAATAAGGAAGAGCTTTAAGAACTGGCACAGGGAAAGGGAAATGGCAATGACTTCTCAAACTGAAGCCTCCTGTACCTAAAAATGCTTGTCCATGCCAGTATACATCTTATAAGATTGAGGCCTGAGATTCCCAGCTTGGGGAATTATCTTAATTCAAGTGTAAAGGAGCTTTTTAGGAGGAGGGAAGGCAGGATCTGGCCCTAACCTTTCAGCCAGAATGACTCACCCTCCATTGTGCTCCATTTCTTTCTGGTGGCTCATATTATATTGCCGGATGAAAGGAATATGATGTTTGGCAGAGGGAAAAATACAGACAAACAGGGGAGAGCAGATGAGGTGCTGCAGTTTAAATTGTGCTTTTCAGTTTTTATGTATCATAACTGTATGCGAGGATGCCCTGGAGCTACGATACGAGAAGAGCACTTTAAGAGGAACCAACATAAAGAAACAAATAGCAATAAATGACATAAGTGTAGCACCTACTTATCTTGCAGAGATGGAGGAGATTGGAAACAGTACAAACACTACTGGGCTCTACAAAGAGGGTTTTCAAACCTAAGCATGCACACACTTAGGAGATGTATTTATGAGACAGACGCAAGGCTAGAGTAGAAATATATTCATATACACTCTGTAGGAAAAAGAGGGAATGGGAGGGACACAGGAAAAAATATTAGGGGAAAAATTTCATCGAGAATTTTTTTTGCTTGAAATTTTCACAAGTATCCAAGCAAGTTGGAAGCTGCCTCCTAATTTTATTCTTCTCTATATTATCTCTAGGCAATCTCCCGACCATCCTTCTGGTAATGTTTCTACCACTGGCTCCCAACTGCAATAATTTTGTGTTTTTAGGAGTGGGACCTATGAGCAAATGAAAAAGCTGGGGGAAAGCTGGAGATCACAGGGTACAAAGTAAACTCTCCATTTTGAGTTTGAACCTTGATTTCACCAGTATATTTGGGATAATTTGGGATTGCTTTCCTCTCATGGGCTTGAGTTACAGAAGAAGCCTAATGGAGAAGGAAAATACGGAGATGGAACTGCAGACACAAAGGAAGAGGAAAGGCTGTGAAAGCATCCCAACCCTGAGCTGTGCAGAAAGCCATGGAGGGTGTCCCACGCCGAGGAACAATCCTGAACAGCTCAGCACAGGAGATGTAAAATTATTGCCTGGGCAGGATCAGGCTTTGGACATTCCCAAGGGAGCGAGGCTGGAGGAGAGCTGGGCTCTGCACACTCATGTGGAGCTGGACAAACAAATCCTCCAGAGCTGAGGAAAATGTACCAAGTTTAACTACTTCACTCCTCATGCAAAATAGTTTAAAGAACATTTGGTTTGTTTGGTTTTTTTTTTTTTTTCTTTTTCCAGTGAAACGAATTATATTTTCTCAAGGAAAACCAATTTGTCAGTGAGCAGAAATATTCTGTGTGGACGTGCCTGTCACCCCTTTAATCCCCAACCCTTGGGGGTGTGAAACCTTTGCTAAATCTCTCAGGGTTCCCCTGCAGTGGGGTTTGCCCCATCCCTGAGCTGCCAAACACCACGAGCCCAGGTGGGATCAGAAAAGGGATTTCTGCCTCTGCTCAGGGCTCAGCTTGTGTTTGCCGTGGTGTGGAGAGAAGGGCCTGCACTGAATGACGCCTGATGATGATTAATGTATTATTCTGCAGAGCATTAGGGGTTTCTTTTCATTTGGACTGCATTGTTAGGAGTAAAATGTGATAAAATGGCTGTAACTGTTTTCCACCCTACTTTCCGCCTCCCCCTAGGACTGGTAAAAATAGCATTGGAAAAATTATTGAAACGAAGAGAGAAAAAAGGATTTTCTGCTAATGTAAATGGGTCTAGCTCCCCTGAATTTAATGAAGCTTCATTCATTTATAGCTGAAAACAAATTTTAATAAACATTTATTTTACTTCTTTTTTTTCTTTTTTTTTTTTCTTTCATGTTTGCTGTTTGTTTTCCCTTCCTCCCTTGCTTTCAGGAGTTGAAAATATGGCAAATATGAAGAATTCAAATTTGATGTAAGCCAAAGCTGGAATCTCAGCCTGGATATTTTAAAACACTGAAGCAATCTTAATAAATAACTTTCAGAAATTTAATACTTGGGAAAACATGTTTTGGTCAGGGAATCTGATAACCAGCTTTATGTGTGGGGGGAAAAATGTTACTAAAAATTAAAAAATTGTCTTTCTGAAAACATGAGCAATCATGTTTTCTCATGCAGAAAGAAAAAGTTTGTTTGAGATTTTTCTTATTTTTCATACATAATAAATGTATTTCCCTCTTCCCTTAAAACACCAAGTTCCTTATCTACACATGGGCAAGATGGCTCTACAATCACTAATAAAATCTCCAGAAATTCCAAGTTTATTCGAGCTTTCCTTATGTGCATCTGTGTTTCCTCTCCTAAAGTTGTTATTACATTTTTTTATCATCAAACACCGTCTATGCTGCCAGCTCCTCTCCTTAAGTGCTCTAAAGTTTAGAGAACAAAGAAGACCACAGTTAATCCCATCTGAAATTTTATCTGAAATCATTCAGATAAGCCAGAATTTGTTTGAGCTTTGCTTGGAGCAAGTGACAGAGTCTCAGATACACTAATTTGCCGTGTTTCCATTTAAAACAACCGATGCTTCCCACTTCGAATACACAGGAACACAAAATCCATGTCAGTTGTTTATCTCTGAGGATTGTGAAGTTATGGGGTTGCTGGAGGTTGATTTTTAGGCCAGTTAAACAGATCTCTGAATGCACAGCCACCACAATTCCACATCCATGTCAAGGTGCTGCGTGTGTTGATGGGCAACTCCACATTTTTGCAGAAAAAATTATGTTTTCTTCGCACCTGCAGCTCTGGACACAATTCCAGAAGAGATGAGTGATGGATGGAAGCTGTTCAAACATCCGAGCTCTGTGTTTACAGAAGTTACAACTGGTTTTTTCATCTGCTTTTTCCCCCTGTTTCCTACACTGGGAATAGATCTCCACAAAGGCAATTCTGCAGCAGGAATGAGGTCCTGGGAGGTGTTCAGGTGCACTGTGGATGTCACAGACTCTGCTGGGGAAGCCCAGCTCCTGCCCAAATTGTGCAAGATTGAATTGTGCAAGGTCTGGGGGATGATGATCACCAAACTTGTCCTGGGGCAGAGGTAACAGCCCAGAGGGACCTGGTGAGGGGCTGGAGTAGGAATTCCCAGTGATTAGGTCAGGACTGGGAATTTCTCTCCTCCTCACATCTACACTCAGCACAATTGTCAATAACACAGATTTGTACCAAAGCTGGGAAAATGCTTAACTGTCCCCTTCAAACCTCGAGTACCCATTTGGAGTAAAATGTTGAGAAACACAAAGAGCTAAAAAGTGCAATAGAGGTCTCTCTTCCAGGTCATTTAAGAGCACAAATTCCAGTATTTTGGCATTTAAGAATCACCCATTTATCATTATTTATTTAATTTCCATCCAGTTTATTTTCTATCAATGAAAAAAAAAAAATCTGATGAAGTAGAAAGCGACTGCAAGGAGTGTGACTAAAGCTGAACTACAGCTGAGAGAACTCTTCACTTCAGCTGGGTTTAAACTCCAGCTCGGCCATACTTGGCTCTTGTCAATTCACGTCAGATTCTTAAAGTTATTTGATTTAGGACAGCCCTGCTGCTGTCCACAGGCCTTGCCAGAGAAAAGAACACAAAATAAGTTCCAGGAAGGGGTTTGAAGGGGAGTTGTGAGACCTGATTACTCAAAGTTTTCATTTTTTGACAATGAACAGGCTTAGGGATAAAATAACATTGGAGGACAAGAAATGTCACTACGGACCTGAACCTGCAAATACTTATGGATGTGTTTTAACTTTACTACTGTGGGTCCTGCTGAAATTAATGAGACTGCTCCAAGGGGTAAGGAAAAGCATATGCACAGGAATTTCCAGCATCAGAGACGATGTGCTTAAGACATGAAGAGTTCCAGGGCCTCAATTTGGGACTACTCATATGCTTGTAGTTAAAACAGGCAGGAACATTTGCAGCATTAGGGCCCAAAAATCTTTGCCTTGTAAATAACAGGAGGTTGGAACCTGAAGCCAACAAAAGGCAAGGAAAGGGAAAAAAAATCCCATGATCTCACAGGAACTGGAGCAACAGCTACAGTGCTCTGGTCAGGTTGGGAGTTACTGCAGAGTGGAGCTGCTGCCTCCACTGAAACACTGAATAATGGTAAAATTAAGTCTATATTTAATTGCTTTCCAGAACTGGAATGTGCAGCACTATTTTTTTAAATTTTTTTTTTTTGGAGTGCATTTGTTCCATTTTTGAAGTGTCAGCTCAGTCTTGACAAGACACAAGAGTCTGGAGAGATGAAGAGTTTTGGGTCCAGGGAATGGGAGCAATGTGGTCATTGCTGTTTGCCTCAGCAGAGAGACAGACATCGAGCTGGTTTCACAGGGATCATTTCCAAATGTCAAGGAGACTGGAAAATGTTGAGATATTAGAATATGGGAATGTAAATTGGGAGATAGGGACTATTTTAAATAATTTGATTCTTTCCTTGTTTTTGTTTCTCATTTAATATTGGCTTCAACATAATCAATCTCAAAATAAGGAGGTTTAATCCTCTGCTTGGTCAGGTTTTTAATACCATTCCAAACATCACAGAGAAGAAAGAATTCTGGTATCTGAACAGAAAGCTACAGAGAGCAAATGGGCTAAATAACACTAAAATATCACTTAACAGGATCTTTGTTGTGCAGCACGACCCAACAAACAGTAAACAGAAACGTGTCCCTCACAAAAGCAATTTAAAGTCTCCTCAAAAAAATAAGATCCTTTGATTTTTTTAGAGGCTTTGATAGGGTACAAGACACTCAGATGTTTCAGAGAGGAGAAACACAAAAAAGCCCTAGACAGATAATTTAATTCCAGAGCACCCACAGTTACCCTGCTCCGTTACAACGGAAGACGAATTTCGCGGAAAATAAGTATTTTCATCTCCAGGAGCCACACGGATCTAAGAGCCTTCTCCTCGTGTGTTTACATTGCTGAAGTTCTTCATTTCCTCTGCCCGCAGCGGCGGATTGCACTGCAATTGGTGAAACCCCCATGCAGGAAAGGTTTATGCATTATGTTAAAAAGCTCTGCCTTGATAAATGGCGCCATTAGCATCTGGAATTCTCTGCATCCCACTCAGGCCATTGCAAAAAACTACTCCTTGAAAGTGTAACAAATTTGCTCCAATGCTAACGAGCTCAACCCACCGCCGTTGATCTGGTGAATAGGAGCCAAATAGGTTTAAAAGTTGAAAGTATTTGCGTGTCACTGGTAGCCACACTTAGGGCTCTAAGTATATATCACTTTTCCTAGGGAAAAAGATTGTATGTGCTCCCAGCTCAGGGCTCCCTGCTGACAATGTGCACCAAGTGGTCATTAGAAAAGATTACTTTTTCCTACTCTAAATTTCATGGCCGTGGGATTGAATAGCAGAGTTTTGAAAATATCAGCTATTTTAATCAATTTTTTTTTTTTCATCTGTAGTGCCATCCAGCACTCTTAGTCCTAATAATCGACTGGTAGATGTCCCCTGCACTGAAAAGGAACTTTTTGCCTCTGGGTAATAACAGACTTTTCACCTTTTTGGTACAAAGGAAGCAGGGATGGAAAGGCAAGCAGTGAAATTTAGCCCTGTCTGTTGATGTTTGAAAAGAGGAGAGAGGGAAATGACCTCTCTGGGCAATAGTTTGTTGGAAGTTGTAGTTTCCTAACAACCTTCCAGACAAAGGCACAGCAGCCAGCAGTGGATAACTTGGTAGCAAACCACTTTTAAGACAGCAAGAAAACCTCACCTGAAATGTGTGTGTAGGTTTTGGGGGTTTTTTTGGTTTTTTTTTTTAAGTCAACAGAAAATGTTTTTGTTAGAGCACAGAAATGTACAACCAGAAAATCTAAATTGAGTCCATGGTCTGGTTCTACTCCTTAAGTCAAACCCAAGCAGCTGGAGCCAAATTCTGTACTGCATGACAAAGATGTTTAATGAAATGATATACAGAGTGACAGGAGACCACCGGGAAAATAATGAAAGTAATGGCAGATTATTTTCATTGGCTTCTGCTCTCCCTTGGCTCATCCCTCTTTCCCAGGCATGGAGCTGAGCTGCAGAGAGGAATTGGGCAGGAATTGGCTCCCCTGCCTTGGCTTTCCATGGTCAGTGGTCAGCCACAGACTGTGCAGCCAGGAGCTCTCTGGGGCACTCGGGGTGTTCTGAGATTTCCCCTTCTCTGGGTTGCTGCAGACACACTCGCACAGCAACACTGAATTATTCCAGAAATAAACCCACCCTCCCACTCCACTCAAACAAGGAGAGCTTTAATTACATTCTACAGGTGCTGGGCCACCAGGAGTTTTTCATGCACAGAATTCGCTGACCAAAAATTATATTTAAGGTCATAATTATTCACAGGTGAGGGGTGGGATTTGTAAATTTTTTTTTTTATGAGGGGAAAAACAACTGAAAGGCCCTCAAGTCCTGTCAAGTGAAAGCAGTTTTTCTCTGTTTTTATAATGAAACTTTTCATCTGCGAGCAACGGAGCATTTTGAAATCCAGTAAATAAAAAAAAACCAAAACAAAACCACCAAAAAAACCCCAAAAACCTCCCCAAAAACCGCAAAAAACCCCAAACAAACAAACAAACAAACAAACAAACAAACAGAAAAACTCAAAAAAACTCCCCCCAAAAAAACCAAACACAAAAACAACACCACCAAAAACAAAAACAAAAACAAGAAAACAAACCCACCAACCCCACCAACTTTTAAAACTGTAATAAAGCTTGGAAATTAACTGATTGTTTGATTTTACGGGTTGCACATCAAATTAAAAAAAAAAAAAGAAAAGAACAGTGAATCCCTCAGCCCTTCCTGGCATCACTACATGCTACAAGGAAAGCCTTTTATTCTCTTTCAGGAATAAATTTACTTTACAGAGCAGCGCAGTGATAGAGTGCAGAGCTCCAAACATAAATGGAATACTGCGGGCACAGCTTCCACCGCTCGGAGTAAATTCAAGAAAAATATTGACCGCCCCTGTGTGTTTTCTTTGCTCTGCAGTCTGTAATATTTCTAGGAGGATGCACAACAAAGCGCTCGCCCTCCTCCTGCACTGTTGTCAGAAGAATTTGCTGAATGCATCCGAGAGCTGACGTGGCTTGTGAATCTCCCTGCCTTGTTTGCAGAGATGCAAACTTGCAGTGCCCCAGCTTTGCTAATTTTGTGTCCTCTGCTTATTCTCTGCAGTGCCTCTGTCACCCGTGGCATTTTGCATTTGCTGTTTTTCTTAGGTATATTTAAAATAACATGCCAAATGAGATAAACACGCTGCTCGATGAATGCCCGGGAAGTTTGGGATACTTAACGGTTTTAACCCCACTAAACCAGTTTAAATGTTTAATTATATAAAGCTGTGTGTGGTCCCCAACTGGTTTGAACCTTCAACACCAGTCAAACCAAGTTAAACGCAGCAAAGCAGAAAATACAGTTGTGAACAGGCAATCTGCTGGCTAAATTGTTCAAGATGTCTTGCAATTTGTTAACCTTGAGTGCTTTTATTTGGAGCAAACATTTTCGTGCTGCCCTTATCTGGGCCTTCCCAGCTTTTGCAGCCCTGCAGGTTCAGTTCTGGAACTGAATTGAGAGCACATATTAAGTACTAAAATGTCTGTTTTCTTTCCCCAAAATTAAATTCTTAAGGCAAATAAATAGTTTAAATTCCACTCCCCAGTTAATTCCACTCACATTCTCCTGCAAATTACAGGCGGAAAGATGCTGGCCAGGTTTTGAAATCTGGCCCTTCATTTCCCAGCCAAATGGGAATATTTGAGAGATAACTTCTTTAACGTCTCTGTTCTTGTCATGTCCTGTCCTGCCTCTCCAAGGAAGCCAACAAGTTCCATTGGGAAACAGATACTGCCTGTAGTGGCCAGCTCTATTTTCAGACCATGCAGCCTCAAGCTCTCTGCCTTCTGATGGAGCACAACAAAGGAGTTGGATCCATCTCACATTAGAGAACAAACTGGTGGCCTTTGGACCACAAGAGATGGACACTGAAAGAAAGTGGCTCAAGAATAAATGACTTTCCTTGTCTTCTTTCCAGAACTCACATATAAGAAGGCATCGAGGCAGAGCAATGGTGGGAAAAATTAATATTTTCCCAGACTTAACCATTTCCCTTTTCAAAAAGATTTATAGCACACATGAATCTCAGATGTCACATCTTATTGTGCATAATTATACTGATGTCTAGACTAAACATTATATATATACCCACACATACATATAATTATATATCCTTATGACTATGTATTACTGTTTTTCTATAATACCTATTCCATGGCAGAGTTTATATCTTAATGATTCATAAAACCTATATTCCATGGGAAATGATTTTATCCAACATGCAAGTCAGCACTAGACCTGACACCAAAGTCTTAATGAGGTCTTAACTCACCTATGGAATAATCAGCAATGGGATAAACATCATATCCTGCATTGTCTAATCACTTCATACATCTTTCTTATCTATGTGAAGATACAAACGAGAGGTAAAGTACCTAAGTTTATTTGCCTGGTCATCCCACCCATTAAGATGAAGGAACACATTCTGTAATCATCAGAGAAGTTAATTACAGAAGTTAATACTTCTACCTATTGCAGAAAGTTTCGTAGGCAGGGTAAGGCATTTTTAGAGCGCCTTGTTGGGGAAAGATAAAACGAAACTCAGGCACTGCTGCTGCTGTTGCTGGGTTTGTAATGAGGAGGTTTGCTCACCTTGGCAACCTCACACATGGGGTTCTTCTCTCCAGATCTCATTAGCGTGAGGAGCACATTACCAGACAAGCTGGATGGATTCTTGACCTACTTAATTTCAACTGTGAAAACTTGTTCGGTTTTTCTGTCTGATTTTTCCAGGCGTACTTGCAGGTGACCTTACAATGTACTATATATTTCAGGCAAATATTTGTATGCAGGAGCAGTGGAGTTGAGGTGTAGTCTTGGAGTCTACTGGGAATAGAGACAACATCACACAAAAGATGAAATAGCAGGGCCCGCAACACTTAGACATCTGTACTTGAAGTTTTTGTTTGAGAAAAAATTTCCATAGTAATGTGCAAATGGATTCCTCACATGTTTTGACAGCACATCCACATTTATCCAGCCCTGCTTCCCCTGACAGATTAGCCAGGCCAATAGCTGCATAGCACCCACTGCCTTCTCCAAGGTGGAAAGCTCCTTTTTGGCTTTTTATTTCTGGATTCTTGCTCTTTGTACTTAGCAGAATCCCAGTAAGGCAGCTGAATTCCTACCAGAATAGCCTTGGGATGATTTAGGAGTGGATTTCATGGGTCCCTTAGCCCGGGGAATCCAGCTGTGGTTTGGGCACCTCCTGGACAGTTCCAGGGTTGACATCTGGGGGATGCAGAAAAGGGAAGAGAGGAGGGAAAGGAGGAAAGGTCTTTGGTGGAGTACAGAGGATCTCCTCAAGGAAACCCACAGCAAACGCAGTGGATCATGAAGAAATATAATGCAGTGTGACAGGCAGTGTATTTAACAAAAAGCCCGTGTGAGTGAATGGGGTGTGAGGAGAAGTGGCAGACTGGCTGCAGCCAGCCACTCCAGGGGCCAGCAGGGAGCTGTCCCCAAGCAGCTCTGCCTGTGGCCACAGCAGGGACCCCCCTGTCCTGCAGGGCTCCCCCCCAGCTGGATTTGGGAGAGCTGAGGGCTAATCCACAGCACTGACAGCCTGCTTCACTTGGTAAATAATAATCAGCTCTCCAAATCAGCTCGGAAATTATAAAATAAAGTTATAAAAATAGCACGCGGACCATATGTTAGTTTTCATTTCAAAGTTTATCCTTGCTCTAAAGAAGGTTAAATCGTATTCATTTCTCTGAAAACAGTCAAGATATAGGAATTTAAAATACCATGAAAGTGTTATCTATAGAGTGCACTCTGGAGTACCAAGAAAGAAATCACATATGCATAGGATTACAGAATACATTTCAAGTCAACAGAGAAGCACATCATACAGTAACTAAGAAACAAACATGTTTTTCTGACTCAGGAAATTGAGTTTTATTTAGTCTTCAGAAACCTGGATCTGTCTGGCCTGGAAGCAGACATGGATAGATGTGACACAAGGAAGATGTGACACAAAAAAAGCACTCTGAGTGTCTGGTCCCTGGGACCCAAACCCAGCTTTGGGGCTGCAGGATGTGGGGAGAGGCTCTGCAGCCTGAGAGTGAGAGAGGGATAAAAGGACAAAGTTTTGCATCTTGGAAACTCTGCAAAAGTTGGAAAGCCTGTGAATTCCTGCTCAGTGTGAAGCAGCTCAGAGCTGTGAGAGCAGACAATGCCTCTCCTCTGGCATGGCAAGGTAGACACAGCAGGTAGAGATCCACAGAGGAACAATAGGATGTGGATAAGGACTTTTCTGTGAATTAATAAGTTAAAGCCAACCAAGTACAGAAGACTGGTGTTAACACTTCAAACACTCCCTCAACACACAACCAACTGTCACGTATTTGCCACAGAGACATTTGTGATCCCAGCTGGGGTGGGGCCACAGGACAAATTCTTAATCAACCTGGCAACCAAGTCATATTGTGTGGTCAAAGTAGAAATCCCTGGGAAGATCAGGGGCTCAGACAATGCCACCATTTCCCTTCTTACCACCACAACCTCACTAAAAGGAACAAAAAGTATTCTTTTCCCCTTATTTTATCTGTGAATATTTTGTGTGTAGAAGGTATCAGTGCCCACCACAATGACACACACTTGGGTCAAATGCACCCCAAGGAGACCCTGACCTGCTCTGTGGCCTTAAGGTAATTTCATTATCTTTGTGCTGTAGGAGATACTTGGAGATCCAATCAGAAGCATCTCAGACAAAATGCAGACAGAATTGTACATGATACACCAGTGTCAGCTCATTTTCTTGAGGCAAGAGAGACTTTCCTGAATTCATCACCCTTCAGTTGGCCACTGGCAGACTCTCGGAAGGGTTCAAGCACAGAGCATTCAGGAAAGTCTCTCTTGCCTCAAGAAAACGAGCTGATACCAGTGTATCATGTACCATTCTGTCTGTATTTTGGCCATGCAGTTCCCATGCTTGCCACATATTTCACCATCATGTTTCTCGCACGTGCAGCCAGCCCTGACAGATACAATCTCCAGGCCTCCAATGGCTGCAAATATTGTGCGTATTTTGGAAGGTATGGCAGGAATCTGAAGGCACTGCAGCATCTGTTGGTTACGTATGCAAAAAAGGAAACTTAAGAATTGCCATATGGGGGTTTGAAGGACTTGAGCTCAGTTTTTGTCCTTCAATGCCTGAGTGCAGCTCTCCGTAACACCTTGAGCTTACTTAAGTCAGAAAGGTTTTTAAGTCCTTTTTGGTTTAAAAAAGATACTCATATGATGGTACAAACAGAAAAATTATGTTTGTTTTATCACAGATTTGAGTCCCTATATTGTAACTGTATGGGATGCTTGAGGTTAGTCAGGTAGGAAAAGTCTGCTGAAAACCCAAATCTTTAGGTTGTGTTCTAGGCACATTTAGGTCACCAAAGATTCCTGCCTACATTTCTGAGCTGTAGAAGTGAATTAGTGGATAAAAACCCAGTAATCCTTGAATCCTTTATTTCTGAGCACTCACCAGAAGATTACTGAACAGGATCTGTCGATCCCAAATTCCTGGATAACCACCGACTCCTCCTTTTGAACATTTACAACTGAGAACTGAAAAATAGGATGTGTGTGGATAGGATATGTGTCCATAAAATATTTGCATTATGGTTCCCTTCAAATGATAAGTGTATGGAACATAAATGCAAAAAGCAGCCCAGCAAGGAATTTGACAATATAGCAACAGGACCTGCTAAGAACAAATATTTGGCCAACTATTAGGGGACAAATGTGCAAATGCATGGAATTTGCAATTGTCCATGCAAAACATTCCCATCCCAAGTGTGCCTGGGGAAGATGGATAACCGTCCCCAGGTATTCCTGCTCGACCATTTGGCCCTGGAATCCCCCTGGTCTCAGTGTGCACAGCCCTGGTAGCTGCACATAAATCAGCTGTGGAACTGGGACAGGGCTGGGTGTGAAATCAGGACCATTTTTCAGTGGAGCCAATTCTCCTTCTTTTATCGCTGGTCTCAGGATAGTTAGTACTTGTCTTTAAAGCCTGTTTCTTTCCAGTCCCGTAGCTTTGGGAGCCTCTCATATTTCATTTAAAACAAAAACAACCAAAAGAAAACATGCAGCTTTTATGGTCACAGGGAAAAAGCCTGAAATCAAGAACATACCAGCTCTAAAAGTAGAAAGCAAACTGTAAGAATCCGATACGTGTTATTAAAAAAAATATTAAGTCCCTAAGCCACTCATGATTTTTAAGACTGTACTTAAGATTTCTCAGCATATGGCACTGGGAAAGCTGCTATTTTCAAATGCATAATGTTTTATGAACATGTAAGCAGACAAAGCACTGTAGATACATCAAAACACAGGCGAGGAAGGGACCTTCTGCTACAGCAAATTTCTTTCTCCTTTCATCACACGTCCAGACCCGTAGTAGACTTTGGACACACAGTTGTACCTCCTTTTCTTCTCAGCTGTGTGTCCTTCTCCTCTCTGCTTTCCCTGTATACACACTCCACCTCTAAACTCTGCAGAGCAAACTTTAGAGCCTCAACCCAACAGAGAAATCCCAGAGCATCCTCAGCTCCTCCTGGAAGCCCAGAAAAGCCACCAGAAACACATCAAGGTGATCATGCAGACATGCAGATTTTTCTGCAATGCATAGAAAAAAAAATATAGCTGTTTTCTAGAAGGAAATGTCATAACTAATATAAATATATTAACATTGAAAGGCCTTTCCCACCTCCCTGTCTCATTTTGGTTTTCTTTGTGTTGAAGTGCGGGGTGAGTCATAGTGTTGATCAGATTACCTGGTAAGCAGGTCTCAAACTTCCCACAAACTAATACATAGAAAAGTTTAAAATGGAGGCAAAACTACAAAAGCCCCTTGAGGCTGGGCCAGCTCAAGCCCAGGGGATTTTTGTGCTAGAATGTCATTTCCTTCTCTTATCACAACTAAGGTGTTAAAGCACTGCTAAAAACACATCACCTAATGCAGGCAGGGACACGAGAGCAACCCCCTTGTTTTCCTTTCATTTTTAAAGCTTTTGTGCCAATAATTCCTGAAGGCTCCAGGACCAGCTATGACAGGGACTGAAGTTCCCTAAGTGATAACACAACCTGATCCTGTAAAAACAAGGAGGAGAATTCAGTTTGCTACCAGCTGGCCCCGTGCCCATCAGTGCAGAGTCAGACTGGGGAGGCAAAGAGAGGATGCTGAGCAATCCAGCCACGGGGCTGCTCCTCCAGACAAATCTAGTGCAGCCTATTTTAGCTGAGTTTCTTCTCATTAAATGCCCAAATCGAAAAAAAAGGCCAGTGGAAATAGCACACTGGGAAACTTCAGGAGAACGGGGCTGACTGCAGGAGCATCAGTTGTGGATACACAGAGAACAATTTGTTACTACCAGGCAAAGGTGAAGCCAGGTTAATATTACATATTTATGTGCACCGAGAAGAAGGCAGCTTGAAAAAAGGGAATTAAATGTTCTGAAATGTTGGTGGGGAAAAGTCCAATCTCCAGGTTTCATTACAATTGTTTGGTATTCATATAAATGCTCAGACTCTGTGTCATTCCTTATCAAATGACTCTCCCATTGTAAATCATCTAAATTGTTACAAATTCAAGTTAAGAATCAAAAGCGTTCCTTAAAAATCCACTCCTTTGATGTAACGTGAATTACTACTCAGAGAAAAAAAAAAAAAAA
>VWZU01010915.1:451206-458706 GCA_013397095.1 Sterrhoptilus dennistouni
AAAAAAAGAAAAAAGAGAAGCAGACCTAGATCTGTTTGCTGCCTAATTTAGTGCCAGTAATAGTTCAGCTCTAATCCCTGGAAATAGAATACAAAAGTACACACACACACACATATGCAGTGTATCTATAGATGCGTTTGAGACTTCTCTTGCATCCAATCTGGTGATTCAGTACATCCTGCTAATAAACACAGCTCCATGACCATGACTCATCTCAGCTGGATCTTGTGTGTGTCAGGCAGCCAGTGAAGGAGGAGGGAGGTGAAGGGGCTCAGTGATGGGAATGTGCTGCTCAGGACAGGGCACGGAGCAGGGGCAGCAGTGGAATCACCTCTCCAGCCAGGAAAATGTTTTTTTTTTTTCCTGCGCCAGTGGCTCCTGCATGAAACAAATACACACAGACACACATTTGTGTGTATCCAGGTGACAAGGCCAGTTTTCTCCGCACAGGAAAAGTCCCCTCGTGTGTTCTGCCTCCCAGGGAAGGACTGGGACAGGAATGGGTGCCCAAACTTTGCTCCTTCTCATCACAACAAGACACATTCGATCAAAAGCAGAGGTGCAGAGTGGGTGTCTCTGGCAGAGACAGAGTCTTTGTATGAGAGCAGCCCTGCAGACCTCCATCCTCAGCCCTGCTCTCTGCTCCAGCCTCTGCCAAACTGAATCCTGGAGTGCACACCAAAACCTCTACATGCCCCAAAGTCCCAAAACACACACCAGGTAATTCAGATTGAGGGAATGGCTTCTAGGAGCCTTCCAGGCAGAAAAAGACAACAAACCGTCATTGCATTTAAGAAAATCTTTGTATTTAAGAGAACCTTGCACAATGAAGGAGAGTGGCACTGGAACCTTCCTGGACCACAGTTGTTTTACAAAATCATGACAGGACATGGCAGCAGTTATTTCTCTGCCTGTTCAACACCAAGCCACTGTGAAAGCTGAAGCTTTTAGTTTCCACTTTGGAGAAATGTTAATGCCCAAAAAGTGCAAGCATCAGGTTAGTCTGAAATTTCTATGCCTAAAACCCGTTAAAAATGGATAAGGACCAAATACCTTGGTTGGGGAAAACTGTCAAATCTTGTGTTTGAGTTTTCAGTGCATTTACTGCTGCTTGGTTATCTGAGACACTTTAAATCTCATGGCTGGTAATGACTTTACCATAAAAATTCCAGTCTTAAACCAAACTCAGTCCAGGGCATTTTAACATGCACCACTGCCATGGCAGAGCCCATCTTTTCAAGAAAGACATAATTGGAAAATCCTGGCATTCTCTCATTCAGTTCACATTTGTTCTAAATGAACTTTAACAATAAGGCCCATTTTTCCTCTAGAACAAGACCCAGGCTTGAGGAATGTTCCTCCTCCTACCCTGACCACGAAAGCATTTGAAAGCTCCCAAGTAAATTGCTGGACACGAGACCCCCTGATTGCTGTGCCTACACGGCTCAGGATTGATGGCTCTAATGAAATTACTGAGTTTTCCTTTCTATTTCTGGCATTAGTCAAGGCTTCATGTCCAAAGATTATTCCACCAGACATGTTCTGCGGATGTGATGGGATTAGCCAAATTTCAAAGCTTATTTTTGACCTCCAGCAGAAAATTGAGCACATACGCTATTGAAGCCAACTGGGACTATAGAACATCAAGTTGATTCATCAAATTAGCTCAAACTGCATGACTGGCTATGGAACTTGTCAGCTATAAACCTGTCAAAAAGCCATCAGCTTTAATGTTAAATAGAGACACAAAGTAATGTTGTTCAGAATTTGACATTTGTTGGACTTACGCCTGCTAAAGGATGCTATCTGCTTTGTTTCCTCTTAGAAAAATGTGTAGTCTGAAATACAGCCTTGAGAGATTGCTGGAGACAAAAGGTAGAAACCCTGGCTGGTAGAAATCCCAGCTTTAACAAAGCAGATATGTCTGTGCTGCCTCTATTAGTAATGTCAACTAACACCAAAATATCTTCAGCACACAAAGACTCCAAAAATCTTTCCAGCAGTTACAATATACAAATTTACCACATATTATTCTGGTTTTTATTAAAAAAAAAAACAACTATGAAACAAACAGCACAAAACAAAACGCATGATTTTTGCTTTATTTTCCAAACAAAAGATCAATGAGTTTGGTATAGAATGCGTTGGAATAGTTGGAGTGAATTCTAAATGCCTGCAGATAGCACACCCACGATGAGAGCACTGACTGCACCACCAGGCTGCTCCCTGATTATCACACACCAGAGCATGGGGTAACCACATGGAAAACACAACTCACACAAAAAACTGGGAGGTCAGAACCATGTGAAAGGTCTCACAACCCCATCCCTCCTAAAAATCCAAAACATGCTGAGCTCATGTGCTGCCACCCCGCTCTCAATCTGTTCTCCCCTGCCTGGGAGGATTACAGAGGTAGGCTGGGACATCACAGCTTTAACTCCACGTTTGTTCAGCTGTGGCAGCAGCAAAGCCCAGACTTTGAACCTGGAAAGGTTTGTTGCTTCCTGGTTTCTTGTTGATTTTTTTTCTTTAAATGATGCTTCTAGTCGTCTTAAAATTTATGGATGATCTATTAGTACAATGCGTACTAACGTATTGTCTCTAACGTATTAATGTATATTTTTATGAGCCTTCAGCCCCATGGGATGTTGACTGAAGAACTGGAAACAAGGAGCTCCTGCACACTCTTTATGATCTCAAATGTCAGCCAAAGTGGGAGCTCTACAGGGTTTAACCTAAAGATTATAAAGCCTTTAGTGCAAATATTATTTTTTTTTCTTTGGTCTCTCCAAAAATCTTACTGTACTTTGGGCGGAATAAAATAGGAATGAAAAAAGGGTGGTGAGGGACTTACCAGAGGGGAATTGCAGAGAAAAAGTGTCAGGCCAAAAGCTCGGTGTAAAGGGAGGAACAAGAGGAAATGCAGTTCCAGATGACCAGATACCAAGTGCCTCTGCTGTTATCTTGTGAGTCCTCTTGAACGAGGGACAAGCAGTGGCTGTACTATCCCAGAAGACATCAGTAAGCAGTTTCTGCCTTGTAGAACATATCCTATTTTACCTCCACTGCAGATGTTATTATATATTATATTAGGGTTTTTTTTTTTTCATTTCAGAACCCAGAGAAATATATCAGATATTGGAGGAATAGTCCTGGACCCTGATCAGGTCAACGGCCTGGTGTCCCTGGGGTTTCCAACCCAAAATGAACCATTGTGCAACAACAACAGTGCTTCCTAAGCCTGTGCAAGGTGATGTTTGGCCCTAAATCTTCCAGCAGGGCAGGGCAGCCCCAGGGCTGGCACTGGCAATCAGCATCTCCTGCAGCAGGAGGGATCCCAGGAGCCTCAAATCCCCAGGCTCTCCCTCAGACACACGGTTAAAAACAGACCTGAGAAGTCAGAGAGTGACTTTCCTCACTCCTGCAGCTTCAATATATCTTTAAACCAAATCTGCTTTCTTGCATGCCAATTTTTAGCCTGGAGCCAGGTATTAGAGCTGAGTGATAAATCCCTGAAAGGTTGATCACAATAGAAACTCTGACAGACACTTAACACTCCTGGTACCAACTCAGGGAGCTCAGGATATATTTTTTTTCCCCTGATTAGGTGTTGGCTGTACATTTGTACAGACTCCACAAGCACAAAATGTATGTAGGACACACTGCAAAACTGCAAATCTCTGACTTATCTGTGACCTTTGGGGAAGCTGCTTTTTCTTTGCACTTTATTTTTAAAGGTACCATAACCACTAAACGCAGCTCTCACAATTGCATGTTTATTTTAAATTGAGCAAAAAAACTGGCATTTGAGCAGTGACGACTTGATAACCAGAACATTCCCCCTCCCAAGCCATAAACTAAGCCACAATACAGCAAGTGGGACTTGAACTGTGATGGGTTTCAGTATTAGCGTTCCTAAGATTTGTCACTGTCACATCTTGCTAACACTCAGAGCATCTCATTTTCTAAATATAATGTATCACTGTTTAGTGGCTAAAAATGCAAATTACAAAAAAAAAATCTAATCATGTTCAAGAAACTGAAAAAAAACCCCTCTGTGATCCCTGAGCCCCTCAGAGCACACATGTAGGGCTTTCCCAGCTGAGCACAACAAACCTGTGGGACAGCAGCATCAATGGCCAGAGAACACATCCCCTGCTCTGCACAAATCCCACGGATTTCCAAAAGCATCTTTGACTTGGATTCAAACGATAAAACAAATGAACTTATCCAAAGGAGTAAGAAAAATACATTCTTAGAGCTGATTTTGGATGTTGAAGGTTTAGTTTCTATTTTTCTTGTCTCTTTCCCCCCACTCCCCAATAAGACTCCTGGTATCAAAGGAACAGAAGAAAATATTCAGAACTTAAAACTATCTTGTTAAACTTCAATATCCTGTAAAAGCACCACGTAGGAACTCTTACATCTACAAAAGGCAGTTTCTTTGCTAAGGGCATTCTTGGAGTGCCTCCCCTCTTTAAATCTAAGCTACAGAGGGTTCATTTGTTTAGTACCCAGCTGAGCAAACCCAATGGCTAATTGACACCAAAATAAGTCTTCCATGTCCTCTGATCTGCTCCACACACGTTTCTGTCCTTTCCTCTGCTTGGTGCTGATTCTCACCTGACAAAACGCTAATCTAGACTGGGGAGATAAACTGAATTTATCTTTTGTACCAACCCCAAACCCTGCCTGGTTGCTGGGAGCAGGGAGTGTGGGTGTTGTCCCCAAGGAGGAAGAGCAGAGGACTCACGCCCAGGGTGGCAGGCACTGGAGTGCTCCCATTGGCAGCAGGTTTGCTGTAACCAGGTGTATTGTCACCCCCTCGCCCTAAACACCTCCCTCCAGGTACAGCGAGAAAATAAACCCCGGGTTTCTTTTTCCAGCAGAGTGCCAGTGACACCCTGCCACGAGAGGTGAGAGAGGCTGACGTGTAAGTGGGTTAGGACACCCTGAGTGTGGGGCAGCTCCAGGGGCAGCTCCAGGGTGAACAACTGGAAGGGGCTGCTCTGACAAAAGTTTGGAAAAGCCTGGGGAAAAAAAAAATCTATTGTGGAAACACCACATTCCTATTAATGAGGTGAGTGGGAAACAGTCTCATTATGATGTTAAAACCCCTTTCTGCTGTTCCATTCAGGGCTGTGAGTGCACTGGCAGGTTTACCTTAACCTACACCAGAAACAAACCTGCCAATCCATACCCAGGATCTTGATCACCACGGAACCAACTGAGTCTATTAATTACTGTATCAATGGATTCCAACCAAAACCCACTTTAAACCATTGGAATCACTGGTGGATAATTGGTTTGCTATTAAAACATCTCGAGTCCACTGCAAATCTTACCTGTTCTAAGGAAACTGCTTAGTAGGTGTGTTAATGGAAGTTATTGCTATTATAAATTATCTCCAGACATTGACGAAAGAAGTAATACAAGGTGTATTTTTTAAAAGCTCTGGCCAATGCATGGCTGAATGATTGAGTCAGAAAATGAACCATTCCTTGGGGTTAGCAAATGATTTTTCATCAGCTAGCAGGCTATTAAGCACACCTAGATAATAAACTGATGATTTTAGCAGTAATTCTACTTGCTTCTCATATTTTCCATTTTAAATTCCGTGTTACTTTTAAAGGATTCACACATTACCTTGATTTACACCGCGGAGAAGAGAGCCAATGATGTCCTTTAAATGTCGGAGACAGTGCATTATTATTTATCATTAAATTCACTCTTTTTTTCCCCCCACCCCCCTCCTCTTCCCCACCTTGTGAAATGATTGATAAATGCCAAGTTGGCTACAAAGCAGGGCTGTGATTTCCCACACTGGGCACACCCTGGCAGTGAAGGGAAGCCTCCAAAGGTGTGGGTTTGCAGCTTTGTGCCTGTTTTAATGCAGGATCTTGCCATGGCCATCCTTGCGAAAATCCCCCCTGTCTTCCCCAGCAGCTCACAGCTCAATCATGGGAACTTAAGTTACCGGTAGGAAACTAGGGAACAAAATCTTTACACTAATGAGATTATTTGCATGAAATGTTATTTCAATAAGACAGCCTAGAGAAGGAGGCCGTTCACACTCGATTTTCCACATTTGTTAGTAGATTTCTTGCCCAAAAGAACAATTTGGGGAAACGACTCCAAAGATGCAGGATTGGAACTGATGGTCAGTTTCAATGGAAAATAAACAAATTTTTAACGTGAAGGGAACTGGGGCAAGAGAGACATTAAAAAGTGGTTGACTGGCAGCTTGTTTCATCTTCATGTTCCAGTGGAGCTCTACCATTCAAACCACTGCCAAACAGGCAATTTTCTGGTGGAAAAGAGATGCATGGGCTCAGATTCTCGCTGAAAATGCCAACTACAATAACAAAAATGCCTGTGCCCGCCTGCTTGTGTGCATTCTTCTCTTTCAGGGCATTCAGAGCCTACTACTCACCACACAATTTCCTTTGTAGCAGCACTCAGAGAATACTGAAATGTTATTTAAAGCAAATTTGTTAAATTGGGTTCATACAAGTTCAGCCTTAGGGGCAAAAGCAGTACTTTTATACAGGAAGGCAAAACTTCTACAATAAAACAAAAAAGCACAAATATTCACTGAGTCTGGAGTTTCATTACGAAGTGTGAAGTCAATTTATTGGTTGGGGGTTTTGTATCAAAAGCAGATGAAACTTGGAAGTTTCAAAAGGGTTTGGCCTTGCAGTTTTGGAATGATTCAAACTTCAAATTCAAAATGAAACTGGGAGATGTGAACTTCAGTGGCTGATGCTGCAGAAAAATGCTGTGATCTATGTACGCATCTATTGCCATTTATTTTCACGAGATTTCATTTTACTTTTCTGGTAATTACAGACCCCACTTGCATAGGCAATAATTTTCCATTTGAACTTCTGCAGTACAGCCTGTTCCTCTCCTCCTTCAGAGCAGCTCTGAGCACAAATGCACAGATTTATCACACCTTTTCCCACATTAGCCCTTTGGAATTTCAGTTGATGGACCACTAGAGAACAAATAACTCCCATACTCTTCCATGTTTTCTAAAGTTTTGAAGCTTAAATTCTAAAATTTCTTTCCAACAAAAGGCTCTTCTTGCATTTCTTTGTGAGATACTCAGTATGGTTTTGATATGAAACCCCATTTTTCCAAAGGGATGGCAAAATTCATAGTCCCAGGGAAAAAAAAGCAAACACTACAGGAGATCTCAGGATGCTTTTTGAATAAAAAAATCCTTCATATCAATCTCCCCCAGTGCAAATTTCACCTTCTCAGCTTCTGGGCCAGCTCTTTGCCTGCTTAGTGTCACCCTGACCTGGGCTTACTCATTTATTCAGGGGCTGAATATCCCTAATCTGTAAAATAAATCTTTTAGCAAAGCTGCCCGAGTATTGTTTTAGAAATACGTAAGTAAAGGGTCACCAGAGAGTCTCTTGGCCACTGCTGTGTCCAGCAGCTGAGTGACAGACAAGCTCGGAGCCACGGCAGAGCTCTGAGCGAATTTGCAGG
>VWZU01010915.1:463706-466023 GCA_013397095.1 Sterrhoptilus dennistouni
ATTATGGTTGGAACTTTTGTTGGATTTGTTGCACTTTCTACTGTAAGGTTATGCCAGTTTGTCATCCTGCCAGTCCTGTTTTCTGTCTCAGTCAACTGGGATAAACACTTAGCCCTCCTTTTTCTTTCCCTATTACCACACCCCTTGCCTGTAACTGGTATAGATTACATCAGAAATTCCTTGCTGAGCCAGCTCTGCTAATAATTTTTGTTCTAAATCACAGAAAAAAAAAACCCAAAAAAAAACCTGTGAAATGTAATCACGTCCATACTTTCGTCCACTGCAAATACCCGGAAGATGAAATTAAATCTTACAAAGAGCAATCCATCTCTTACTCAATCACTGCAGGACAAACTGAAGTGCCAGAGCAATGGGGTTTTACCGTGTTTGTGTGAACTCGTGTTCCAGGCTGAGGCCACGGGCTGGGAATCTGCGATCTGCCAGTCCAGATGGGATTAGGAATCACTGTCACGTCTGAAACGTCTGCCTCTCCAAGAAATTATCTTTGAGGAGCAGCTTTATAAAGACACTTTCCATGGAAGCAGGAGAGGAGTAGAAAAGGGGCTGTATGTAACTGTACAGCTGAGATCAAATTCAATTAGAGCTGAGAGTCTGCAGCGTTTGCAGTGAACTCTTTCCCCCAGTGAGCACCACTGGTTGGTTATTCAGCCTCTCCAACACCAGTTTACTGACTGTTGTAGCCTCATCACCCCTTGGGGACCATTTTTGAAAGCACAAGGTGGCACAGAGCCATGCTGATGGCACTGAAGGAGGTGTGAGCAGTGTGTGACACACAGGGTGACTCCAGGGCTGGCACACCCCTGCAGCACCTTCTCCCCACGAGCACAGACACAGAAATTCATCAGCAGAACTTTATCTCCCCTCAGCAAAGACTCTCCTCCTGAGAATCCACTCTGCTTCAGCCCTGCCATGCCTCTTCAGCTAATTGGCACAGGGAGAAGTAGTTAAATGTAACAGAAACCAGGGCTTCCAAAGGAAGATAACATTTTTGAAGCCACGATTTCTGTGGCTTTTTTATTACCTGTACCTATGGTTTATATGACAAGGGGTCAGAGAACAGATGCAGATGCTAAACTGGGTGGCTGAGTAAATGAAGTCAACTTGTGCAGAGAAAAGGAAGTTAGGAGATACGAGTGAATTCACTTTAGTAGCCAAATGAAGTTTTGACTCACTGCTGACTCAAGTAAAATTCCAATTTAATACACTTCTAAAGCATAACCTCTTCTAGATAAAACAACAGTAATCCACTAACCAAATACACTCAGAAGAGAAAAGGAAATTCTGAGTAAGAGTACAAATATGAATCACTATTCTGATAATGTTTTTGTTATTATTTTTGCAGATGAATCCGAAAGCTCCCAGGACTCAATTAGGTTACCACAGCCAATAAAGACAAAAAAGCAAAAGCAAGGCAGATACTTTCTGCCTAGACACCATGGTGATGGGCACATTAGAAATGAGGTAGATTAGATAGATGAACTAGACAGACACATCTAACTGTCCTCCAGTGCACTCATTTGTTTGACAGCCTGGAAAACGCCAACATTCCTGGGATTAAATGAAAATAGAAAATCGCATTTTCACTGTAAAATATACACAGAACTTTCCTATGTCAGATTTTCTCTTTGTTAAAATAAACCAGGGCCCAACCACGTCCTCCTGGAGTGACCCAAAGCACAGTGAGATAAATGACACAGTAACCAAGGCACAAGCAGCTGGGAGCCCTTGGGCTGCTCCCCTTGTAGCCAGGTTTTAGTGGAGTGATAATGACCTGCACACATGTTGAGACATTAATTCTCTCCTGAGCTCAACAGCACCAAATATCCTAAACTGCCCATCTTGCATTGCTGTTTTGATATTATAATTCTTTCATCCATGACTTCCAGCTACTTTATCTTTAGGTGTTGGTCAAACAGTTTTTGTTCTGCAGTGCCTTTTCCCCCATTTTCTTCTTCAAGAAAGCAAAAGTAAATATCTTGGATGTAAAAAAAATAAAGAAGAACACTGAGTGGAGCAACTACAGCATCCAGCTCCTTGTGACAGTTTTCCCCACACAACATCACAATCAGCCAAACACATTTGTAATCTACTGCAGCTGGTGTTTCTATAATTGATAGAGATATAAAAGCCCTTTTTTGCTAAAGTTGTACTTTTGTATTTTTTCTTTCTTGGGGGAGTTGTGAGAAAGCAGCTACAAAAAGCAAGCTTTAAGTCTCAGATAATGTAGCTCCCTTTAGAATCCCAAGCTTAAAGCAAGTAGTTAGGAGTTCAAGCAATGCAAAAAAAAAAAAAAAAA
>VWZU01010919.1:0-10054 GCA_013397095.1 Sterrhoptilus dennistouni
TTTTTTTTTTTTTTTCCTTATGTAATGCTGTTTTCCATGGGTGTTATTTATCTTTCTTGCAGTAAAACAGCTAGTAGATTCAAGGGAAGGAGAGACACTGTGTGGGGAGAAGGGACTCATCTATTAACTCTGCTCATTTTGGTGAAGCTAAGCTAATAGATATCATTAAGAAGAAAGCATATTTAAATTTTCCAAGTTGACTTTGTAGACAAAAGTGGGACCTGCTTACTGAAACTTTTTGTGTGGCTTCCATCTTGTTACTATCTCTGCCAATTCTTCAATAACTGATAGTTTTTCAGATTGTGATTTATAGTCTTCCCTATGAGAAAACAATATATTGTTGCAAGAGCAAAGTGAAGTTTTGGGGGATAAGATGGCCTCTGTTAAATCAAATTTAAAATACTTATCTGATCATCATATTTGTGTGTGTTTCAGTATTAAGCATGAGTATTTGTCTTTTATCAAGTTGTAAATAAAACACTGTCTTGGTTTGGAAAGACGGGTGTCTGCTAAGGAAGGCAGGAGACTCCCTTGAAGATGTAAAACTCCTCCCTCTGAATTATTATAATTTTGAAATTTAGGGGGTTTTAGGCAAAGATATGGGATTAGGAAGAACACTTCTTTACTAGGAAAATTAAAATAAAAATGTAGTAGTACAGGAAAAAAGCCCAAACAAACAAAAAGAAAATACTGACAGTCAGAATACAACCTGACACCCTGTTGGTATGGGTGTTGGTAGCAGTCCAATTAAATCGTGGCTGCAGTCTTCCTGGAGTGACAGATGTGGTTCTGTTGAAGCAATGATCCTGTAGGTGTAGTTTTCCTCTGAAGGTCCAGTGATGGTGAGATGGGTCCATGTTCCTCTGGGAATCCAGTGGAAAGAGGCTGTCTTGGTGTCCTGAATCAGATTTTTATCCAAGTAGGAATGCTTGGCTCCTCCCTCTGGATGGAGCATCTCACAATGGGATGATGTAGTTTTATCAGTCATGCAGAGAAACTCAATGGCCCATTAACCAAAGATATCCCCCTGGAGGGAGGATGGGTGATGGAAGAGACAAAGAACACTGCCCCACCTGGTTTTAACAGATGGCAATAGAATACATACTTTTGGTTACACCTTGCATTGCAACCTAAGACACGCTCTAAAAGACAAATGTTAGGCAACTGTAATGGACAAAATACAGAAAGTTTGTGTTAAACAAAATCTTTGCTTTCTTCTGTTAGAAGTGAAGGTTAAAGATACTGATCTGAAATAAGGATTGTTTTTACTTGAGCCTGGATTATTTATATATTTCAATTAATAGCATGAGAGTCTTGAAAGTCTGGGGATCAGTCTTAATAGCTGAGAAGGGTAAAGAAACTTAAATGGCATTTAAGACTGCTTTGAGATTGGCCTTTTGATATTCTGCCCTCAAGAGCTCCATTTGGAGGCTAAACAACTATGTTATGATGAATGGGATATTGATGGGCTCTATTCCCAGGTTTTTTTACTGGCAGGAAAAATTTTGCAGACTTGGTCTTAATCACAATAAATAAAAGTCATTACTTTGAGCACATCTTTTTTTTTAAAAAAATATTAGATCTCTGCAAGGTTTTAGAGAAAATATTTGGTAGATTCTATCCAATGTCTAAATTAATTACATGTGTTTAACATCAGTGAGTATCAAATTAACTCATCAGATTCTCAAGTGTCTATTTGTTTGACTTAAGCATATTTTTTTTTCATTTGCAGTTAGAGAAATTTTCTGAAAACGTAGTGTTTATACCGAGTTAAATATAGATTTATGCTGCAAGAGTTAAATATACATGTTGGGTGTGATGCTTAAAAGACGAGACACACTAGCAGAGGTGCAAGTGAGTCCTATTTATTCAACAAAGCGCATCAGGTTTTATACCGCTAAAGCAAAGGCTATATTTAGCTACAGGCTAAAAGCTTAATCACAGTTCTATGATAAATTTGTCCTCTTGACATCTTCTATTATTCTTTCCAGAGTCACAGGCCAGTAGAGCACAAAGACCATTCTGTTTTAAATTTCTTAATGTTCTAGTAGAAATGGTGTCTTGTTCTTGTTCAACCCATTTGTTCCATTTCAATCCATGTAAGAGGAGTGACACATAGAGAGTTATGAATGTGTTCCCAATCACAATGTAAGGATATGTGGGGTTTTTGAGCCTCAACTCTTTTGCCAATCCACAAAAGAGCATTTTCCAGGACATCTAATCTGGTTGTTATTTTCTTGTCAATTTGTTCTTGTTTGTAACACTTTTGTAATATGGTTAAAGCTTGTCCCATGGTGTGGGCAGTTTGAATGGAATTAGTTAAAGCTGCAAGAGCCGCAGAGGCTGTGGTTTATATTATTACAGCAGAAATGATGGGAAAAATCAACCAACCCAAAAATTTGTTTCAACTCATTTCTTACTCTTTTGGATTGCCTCTTGGAATAGTTGAGCCAATGCTGAAAGACCATCCTTTCCTTCCCAAGTCTGAGTCAGATTTACAGCTACCAAAATTTCTGGTCTTCTTTTAAATGGAAGAAGAACAGAAAAGTTATTCATATCTTCATTGGTTACACATGATTTAAAGACAAAAGAATTAGCAGATAAAAAATACAAGCCATTCCTATAATCAATTGAAAAATCATTAGCTAAAGCAAAAACGTACGGGTGTGAAGTACAAGTCATTAGTGATTGTCTCTTTAACAATGTCAAATTTCTGATAGTAGCATTCTTATTCAAGTTCACCTGATATACCATATTACCAGAGGCAGGTATCATCTTCCAGAAATGCTGATGAACACACGATTGATTACTATCTAGATAATATTGAAACAATCGTCCGGCCATTCCACCAGCATGCCAAACAATGCTGCAGTTTGCCTTTTGGAATGGGAGGATGGTTGTATTTGTCCCCTTTTCTCTAAGGATACCATGTGGTCCCCAGTCAATTACTCTCCCATACTGTAAGAATTGTTGTTGAGGTTGTTGTCCTATACATGGTGTCCATTCCAAATGTCGTAAATTGGAAATGGATGTAAAATGACATTTGGGAAAATGAGGTGGAGTGGCATCCACAGAATTTTTGGAGATAGAACGATCAGCAATGTAATAGCAGTCAAATTTTTTACTGTTCCCTAGGATACATATATTAAATGCAATTGCATAGAAAATTTAGCACAAGGTAAGGGGAAAGAGGTATTTGATTCCACATTAAGCATATAGGCAGTAAATCAGTAACATAAGAAGCATTGGTAACATATGTATTTATAACATCGTGATCTAGGGAAGGAAGCTAAGTTCCTCCTACCCATTCCGTTCCATTGTTGCTGAGGGGAGGTTCTGGATCACACCAGTTCAGAAGGCAAAACAGTGGTGGCTCAAGAATGTGTGCCCAGTAGATTCTTCCTTCCACCACTAGATAGCAGTATAGCAGTAGAAAGACAACAAGCTTCATTGTTGTCGTCCTTGGCTGGATTTGATATATCTCACCGGAAGCCAATATGGTCTTGTGGGCAAAGAAACGCATCCATAACCTCTAGCCCAAGCTAACAGTAGAACTGGACCTTTCCACTGATCACTGTGTACATCTTTGTATGTAACTTCTGGGTGAACTCCTTCTCCATCAGTTGTCAGACCTAGGTGTCTTTGATGTGCCAAGAGGTCATCCCTAGTGGAAAGATTAAAAAAATTTAAAGCATAGGTTGCTTTGTCAAGCTGCTCTTGAGGGAGCATACCTGATACTGTCTGCCTGGGGCCAGCATGTTATTAGCCCCATAAAGGTGTATCAAGCTCTGAGGACTGACCAACAGCCTCTCAGAAAGGGCTTATGAATAATTAGCGAGACGGCTGATCAGAGGTGTTTTGAAAAANAACTGAAAAGCCCCGAGAAACTCCGTGCTCTCTCTTAAGTATTCTACAATCTAGGAGGTTTTTTTTGCATGCTGCCCAATAGAAAACAGCTACATTCTTTGAGGAACAGCTCAAACGTCCAACTGGTGCCTTTGTCCTGGCACTGGGCTAATTACAGTGAGAAGAGCATGGAAGTTTCTGGTTCTTCTTCCTTAAAAGTTCAGGGAGTGAGGCTTAAACTCTTTTCCTAATATGGGAACACCTGCTTGAATGTGGGGGGGCACTGCAACACATACCTACCAGATTTCCCCTTTTTTGTTTCTGTAGCATGTTTTTCAATGTGTAATGTGCCCTTTCCACTATGGCTTGCCCCATTGGAGAATGGGCAATATCTGTAACATGTCTGATCCCCCAAGTGTGGAAAAAATCTTGTTTTTTGAGATGTATGAGCAGGTCCGTTATCTGTTTTTATATGTTGAAGGACCCCCATAGTAGTAAAAGCATGCAGCCAATGTCAGGTGGCATCTCTCGATTTCTCACCTTTGTGAGCTGTTGCTACTATGAAACCTGAAAAAGTATCAATGGATGTTGGAACCCTGGAAGCTGAAAATTTCAGGCTTTCTGAGCTGAGGGGTGCTGAGCCTCAGGCAGGCACCACATTTGACTTGAGGAAATGGAAACATGCACATATTTAAAAACCCCAAAACTCAATATGTGGGTAACATCTGTTTGCCAAATGTCATTAGGTTTTAATCCTCATGGGTTTGTACCTAATGTTTGTGGTAAGGAAAGTTTGCTGACATTGTGAACAAGTATTCACTATATCTCAAGCTTGTGGCAAGGTCAAGCCAAATTGTTTAGCCAATGCTCGGGCATTTTGATGATAAAAATCATGAGAAAGTTTTGCCTGCCCTAACTTTTGTGGTATAGTGACTGTCATAGCGAGAGCATCTCCTATCACATTACCTTCCACTTTAGGGCCAAGCAGACTGGTGTGTGATCTAAGGTGCAGAATGTAATATTCATGAGACCTGTGAAGTAAAACATTATACAAAGTGATTAATAATACAAAAATATCTTTGTTAGAAACTTCCTTCAGAAATTAATGCTC
The DNA here is from genome assembly GCA_013397095.1 of Sterrhoptilus dennistouni. NCBI lineage: Eukaryota > Metazoa > Chordata > Aves > Passeriformes > Zosteropidae > Sterrhoptilus > Sterrhoptilus dennistouni. The sequence goes on from VWZU01010919.1 coordinate 4,958, forward strand.
TATTCTCTCAATGATTCCTGTAACATAAAGAGAATCACAAACAGTGTTAATGGGTTCCTGTGAAAAGAGACAAAATGCTTCTACCACAGCCACTAGTTTGACTAACTGGGTAGATCTGGGTTGGAAGGTTATTAAGTGTTCCCACTGTCCTGTATCATTTTTCCTCAGGGTCACAGCTTTGTGTATTTTCCCTGATCCATCAGTGAAAACAGTTTTTGCATCAGGGATAGGTGCTTTTGACTGTAAGCAACACAGTTGGAAGGGAAGTTCTTTAAAAGATTTTAACAATGCATGTCAAGGCATTGAGTGAATAAATTGTCCATTATAGTCTGCAAGAGCAATTTGAAATGACAGTGAATCCCTGAAAAGATTCTCTAATTCTGCTTCAGTAATAGGGAGATGTACTACTTCCGGATCTTATCCTGTCAGGCTCTGACATTGGAGTAGTCCCATCAAAAGCAGTCAAATAATCATTTCAAGTTGAATGGTAATAGTTTTTGAAAAGGTGTGTGGCAAGAAAATCCATTTTAATAACCAGAGACAATGTTCTTGCACCTCACATTGGCCAGTGAGAGTATAGGGTTGGAAAGATTGCAAAATCAGGAACAGCCACTAAGGCATATCTGGGTTTTGACATGTGGCAAAGGACTTATTGATTTTATCAAAGTCTCTAAAGCCTTTTGGGCAGTTTTTGTCAATTGCCTAAGAGAAGAGAGATCTGGGTCCCCTTTTAACGATTGAAATAAAGGAGATAATTCTTCTATTGTAATTCCCAGTGAATCCAAGTAATGGTGCCCAATAACTTTTGCAAGTCATTCAATGTTTGTATGTTGGTTTTAAAAGTTACTAGCTGTGGAGTGACTGTTGTTTTGAGTAGCTTAAAGCCCAAGTATTTCCAAGGAGGTTCTTTTTGGATTCTGTCTGTGGCTATGCACAGGCCTCTGCTGGTGAGTGTCATTTAGAAAGCTGCAAGGCAATTGCACAATAATGCCATGCTGTTTGAGGCAATTAAAATATTGTCCATATAGTGATACAAGAAAACAGATGGATATTTTTACCCTATTTGTTGTGTTGCTGAATGAACGCCAAACTGACAAATACTTGGACTGTTTTTCATACCCTGGGGTAGGACAACCCAGTGGTATAATTTCATGGGGGTTTCATGATTGACAGATAGTAAAGAAAAGGCAAATTTAGGTGCATCTTCAGGATGTAAAGGAATTGTGAAAAAACAGTATTTTTAATCAATTATCACCAATTCCCTGTGTTCTGGAATCATTGGGGGATTAGGTATTCCTGGTTGTAATGACCCCATAGGTGACATGACTGCATTGACTGCCCTGAGATCCTGTAAAAGCCTCCACTTTCCCGATTTCTTAGGGATAATGAAAATAGGTGTATTCCATGGGCTGGTGGAAGGGACTATGTGACCCAATTGTAATTGTTCCTGTACAAGGATTTGGGTTTGATGAAGCCGCTCATGTCTTAGGGGCCACTGATCAATCCAGATGGGCTTATCTGTAAGCCAGGTCAATTTCAAGAGCAGCATTTCATTGATGGCCCATATCAAAAATGTGTTGTAATGATCAAGACCCATTGAGTTAGTAGATCTCGCCCTCACAAAGTGCCTGGGATTGGGAGTACATATGGCTGCAAGGTGGCAGTCTTGCCTTCTGGTCCAATGATGTGGAGTTCTTTGGCTGATTGTCATGGTATCTGATGTGCTCTGACTCCAGCGACAATCGCTGTAGAGGGTGCCAAGGGCCAGTCAGGAGGCCACTCCTTCTGCACTGTGATGGATACATCAGCTCCAGTATTGACCAGTCCTGTAAGAGAGTCTATTTGGCAGGCAAGTAATGACTGTTGTATTCAAATTACTTTGGACCAAAAGATCTAAGGAACACCTGTGCTTCCAAAGCTCCCATTGTTTTGTTGCTGCTGCAATATAGGCACTGGACAAGGAATTGCTGGCAGTGGTATGAGTTGTGCCAAGTGACTCCCCTGAGGCACGGTACAAGGGAGGTTAGGAGTCCAAGCCATAATTTTGATTTCCCCTTTATAATCTGCATCAGTAATTCCCAGTAAAATAAACAGTCCAGTTCAAGTGGTAGAAGAATGTCCCAATAATAAAGTGTGAGTTTAAAATGGCAGTGGACCAAAACCAGTAGTGGGTAATAGATGAACAGAAGTGTCATTTAAGACTGTGGTAGAGCTAATGGCCAGGTCCAGGCTGGCAGTGCCTGGGGTGCCCCTTGCCAGGCCTGAGTTTGCATTGGAGGTTGGCTGAATTGGGCCCCGCTGGGTTGAGGAGCACCAACCTGCGCACCCCTGTTCAAGTTTCCCTGTTTTTGGAGTGGGTTGCCATCCTTTTCATACTTAGACTGGCATTGGTGACTCCAATGAAAGCCTTTTTTGCAGTGAGGGCAGGGTTTATTTGGCTTTTTATTAGTTTTCAGTCCCTTCAAGCATTGCTTTCTAACATGCCCTTCTTCTCTGCATGCAAAGCATTTAACAGCTGCTTTAGCTGCCTGCAATTGCTGAGCAATTGCTGGAGCAATTAGTTCTGCTTTATATTGTTCTGAGCCGACATTACCACATGCTTTGTTGCAATCAACAAGTTCAACATCTGTATAGTTGCATATCAGATCTTTTTTACAGTCATTATTAGCATTTTCATAAGCAAGGTATTTTAAAACAGCATCAGCTGTTGCTTGCATTTCAATTTGGGGCCTGACGGCTGATTGCAATCAATCAATAAGGGTAATACATGGTTCCTGAGGAGCTTGACTAATGGCAGCAAAACCAGGCTCTAAATTTCTTGTATGAGGTACCTTTTGTATCACACACAAGGCAATAACTGTGCTTTGTTCCCAAGCCTGTGATTGTAATTGGAGTTGAGCACAAGCAGTAGCATACATGCCGGTACCAGAGAGCTGAGGTGCTGTGATATTAATTTGCAGGTGCTGGTTGCCATTATTCAATGCCTGGGTTTGAGCCAAATCTAAAAATTCCATCCACCACACAGAATACTGCCTCCCTGTTAAAACTGTTTTAAAAAGAGATTTTCAGTGCACCAGTAACACGGTATGCAATTCTGCAATAGCATCTATTAAATGCACAGTAAAGGAGGGATACAAACCGTATTCCTTCACCAATTTCCTTAGTTCTTTAACCATTTCATATGACAACTCTTCATGATGTGGGTTTTGATTACAATATATAACAAGCATTGCTTGTAAAAATTCAACATCTCCTTCCTGAAAGCCCTTCTGCGGCAGCTACGTATAAACCTTTCTGGCTTGGGTTCAGTGGGTGACGTCCTCATAATCATGAGAGGAATGAGATGTGGCATAAGAAGGAGGAAAGGTAGGTGAGATGGTTGCAGCCACTTTTTGGCGTGCTGTTTGTAAAATTTCTTCCATACTAAGAGCGGTGGCTACCATGGCATGTACAGGGGTTAGAGGAGGGTAAAAATATGTTTTTTGGTCAGGGTTGACTGGTCCAGGATCAAAAGGATCCTGGCATTCTGTATCACCCTCCTCCGGAGATGATAGCCGTGCATCCAAAAGGACACAATCTGCTTCCTTAAATTGTTGCAAGGCAGAATAGATCACACGCCAAGTAACAATATCATCAGGGTGAATGTCATGGTGAGTGAGCTGACAAGTTTGTAAGCATTCACCAATGTTTTGCCAATTAATAAATTCATAAGAACCATCAGAGTGGTACCAGGGGCAATTTTGATTGATCCAGATGAGTAAAGATATGAGTTTCTGAGATAGTACTTTAGATCCTTGCTCCCTGGTAATGGGCAACAAAGTCTTTATTAAGTTCGTGAGATTTGGTTGCACTTTGCCCCATGATTAAAGAAAAATTACTTCCTGACTGCTCGCTTTGGCTAACCTTGGTCTATAGCCGGCAAAGATAGGAGCTCCTCAGTGATCGATCAGACACAACCAGCTGGTTCAGTCAGGGTGCATCACTGGACTGGATGACCACAGCAGTATTCAGACCATGTTGGGCACCATTCGTGATGCATGAAAGAAAAGACACACTAGCAGAGGTGCAGGTGAATCCTATTTATTCACAAAGCACATTAGGTTTTATACCCCTAAAACAAATGCTATATTTAGCTACAGGCTAAAAGCTTAATCACAGTTCTATGATAAATTTGTCCTCTTGACATCTTCTATTATTCTTTCCAGAGTCACAGACGAGTAGAGCACAGACCGTTCTGTTTTAAATTTCTTCACGTTCTAGTAGAAATGGTGTCTTGTTCTTGTTCGACCCATTCAACCTGTTGAGAGACATGGGTCAGCTGCCATTGCTGCTGTTCTCTGTCTAACTCTTTCCTGCTAACATTCCTCTAGCAAACATTTGTTACTCCAACATTGGGAGTTACATTACAAATAGAAGCATTTTAGGAAGTTAATTTGTATTTTATGCATGCAATTAAACCCAGTTGTGTAATTCACAATGCTAATTCACAGCTAAATTATTTTTTACTTTCATTGTGGCATCTCTAATTGCAGCACAATCATTTGTTATGTTCTACTACTAAAAAACAATCTGAAGCTTGTATCTAAAATCAGTTTATATCAGCTATTTATTTAAAGACTATGACATTCACTAGAAACACTGGAAAATGCTTGCAAGTACACATTTTATAGTGGATGCTCTGGAATAATTTTATTTTCATAATAAAAATAAATAAATCAGAGTACTTATTAGCATGTGTGTTTTGGGAAGTGAAATTAATTTATGTATTTGAGGTTTCCACAATCTATTTACTTCAGTTGCTTGTAAATAAAATCTCAAGATTTCTGTCTCTCACTTGAAGTAGTTGCATAAGGGGCAATGATAGGGGAGGGACTCAATGATCTTCGAGGTCTTTTCCAACCTTAACAATTCTATGGTTCTAATGAGGGTTGGGACTGCCCTTTGCAATGACAACTGACTGTTACCTTGTGTCAACTTGTCACGAATCCTGATTTAGGATTCTGCCAACTATGCCAATTTGTTGTTAACAGGCAATTTAGACTGCTTAAAGAACTGCAGCTTAAGGTATCGACAAAAGTGGTTTTATTGAAATATGAT
>VWZU01010925.1:3809-23022 GCA_013397095.1 Sterrhoptilus dennistouni
AAAAAAAAAAAAGGTTTCATGATTCTTTCACCGGTTTTAATATGACAGGGAATAAACTTGCTTACTGATGCAGTAAGTTATGTCTGATTGATGCTACAGGAGGTTTTTTTGCTTATGAAGTGATTTAGGAAAAATGTTTTCCAAAAAAGAAGTGAACTGGTTTTGTGTTCTGTCCTGAAGGAGTTCTTTGGGGTGGAAGAAATTCAGTTCTTATTGTACTGCATGCAAGTTCCAATGCTAGTGCTCTTGCAAAATATGTTTTCACCTCTCTTTCACTACTCACATGCTGCCTGGCATAATTATTTTTTAAAATTAATTTGGCTACTCTGATGTAATGATTTTTTGTGACTCAGTGTGAGTCAGGAAAATGTTCTTGGGAAAAATTGAGTCTATTAAGGACATTAAAGTAAGTGAAAGGTATTGTCAGTGGGTGTCTGATAGTAGATGGTTTGTTGTTTCTTCTGCCTAAACATGAAGTATTTATATTTTTTTGAACTGGACTATGTTAAATTGGTTGTTTTCCTACAGTTTTTCCCATTAAAAGCACTTAATTAGCTTTTCCATGCTGTTTATGTATTCCGAAAGGCTTAAAATATTCTAATATTCTCCCTTAAAAAAAAAACAACCAAAACAACAAAACCAAAAAACAAAAAAACCAAGGCAGGAGCAAGGGAACCCAACCTAAAATGTCACCCTACCTTTTATCTCTACCCAATAACAACAAAATTAAGTCTTCTATAATTCTGGGTTTGAATAAAGATATTTATTATTGTATTATGAGCAAGTTCACTATGGGAATATTCAGTCTTCTGTAACTATATAAATTTAGTGGAACAGAAAATCATCTCAGGTTAGTAAGTGCCCCTGCTTCTTAAATATCAAGGCAAAGATATTTCAAATCCATTGAGTGAGAAATAGTGGCCATTTCTGCAAATTACTCTCACCATTAGCCTATCCACTGTGCTACAAATACATGAACTCATTTAAATCCTTATCATAATGCAATAAGAGACTAAAATACATTGTCCCTCTTATTTGGACTGATTCTCCTTCTGTAAAAAAGAAATGTACAGTCTTGTGAGCAGGGTTGTGCTGAGCATCACCCACTACCTATTCCAAACTTCTATTCCAAATCAAAAGGACCGACAAAGCATCAAATATTGTTTTTCCCTCAAGCTGTAAGAGTTGTAGCATCCATCAATTTGCTATGAAGGCCCAACACACGGGTGTGAAATGCATCCTGTTTGTACAGTGAGAGGTGGAGACACAAGCATTGTGAAGTATTCATATAGTACCCAGATATGTCTGCAAGTAAATCTGGAGCTTTGGCACACCCAGGACAGTACCTAAAGTGATCTTGGATCCAGCAGAACTGTGCTCCTTCCAAGAGGTAAGGCCTTATGGGAGATGGTGTGAGAGCTGATCTCTCTCACACCTGTTGGTGAACCTGACTGAGATTGTGGTGAGCAGAAGGGATCCCCCTGAAGGGCAGAGGGAAATCCTCTCTTGCCAGAAGATTTGTGTGCCTGGAGTCTGCTGAGGAAACAGCAGAGTACAGATTCATCCCAAAGGTGGGAACAGAAGAGCTTTGGCCATTCAGCTCCAGGTGCTGTCAGTGGCAGATGAAGAAAGAGATTGCAGGTTGCACACTCAAGGAAAGAGCTTGGAAAAATAGACCCAAGGAAAAAGGAGCATCCAGCCTAACATAATAAGGTGTGGGAAAGTGACATCTTCAGGCAGCCAGTGACTGTGCGAAGCAAAATAGTACCCAAAACACTCAACTGCCCTAAAAGAGATGACCAGTTTCCAAATTCAATGGAGCAAAGCCCTGTTCATTAATGTTTCTGTGGTAAAAGTGTGTTTTTGTGTCAGCATGCAAATCAGCCTTTAATTTCCTAGGTTGTTAACTGGAACCACAGCAGTTACTTCATGATACCACATCACCTCAGGAGAGCAGATACGAAACACAGCCCCCAGTGTGTCCTGTGGCAGCTGGCACATCATTCAGTGCTTACTAGATCAGATCATAGAGGTGAAGTAAAGGAAGGAAAAAATCTCAGAAAGAAAAAAAAAAGGGAAAAAATAGAAAATGTGTCTTAATGGAAAATACTTCCAAATAAAAGTACCAGATCTGTCCTATGTGGGTACAGGTCTTTGACTTAAAAGCAAATTTAGCTCTTTTCCTAAAAACAATTACGAGAGATAAATAAATGGGATGAAGGGCTTGTATTGAGCTTCTTAACCCCCTTAATTTTCTCATATACTGACTACAGACAAGGTAGCCAGTATATGAGGAAATTAAGGGGGTTAAGAAGCTCTGCTATTTTGATCATTGGTGCTTTGAACCAAAAATAGAAACACTAGTGTTTTAAAAGACATCCCTTTCTTAATGGCTTATTTGTGCAAGAGGCACTTTCACGTTACCAAAGTGTGATAAGCAGTGAGAAGATAATTTTGAAGAACAAAGCTTCAGACAACCTTCCCTCCCTTGACAAGTATTCCCTTTCCTACACACAATATAAAAGAAAAAACCTGTAATTTCAGTCAGTTTTACCATTTAAAAAACCCCAAAAATCCTTCATAATTTCAAAAATTTTTCATCACAATTCTCTTGTGGATTTTGACTTTCACAAAGGCAGCCGCCCAGAAGTCCTTTCCAATAGCAGTTTTTCTCAACAACGCATATGGACTATATCTGCTTATTAGGAGTACTTGTTTTAGAATGTGTGGTACCTGCTTATGTGACATGGCAGCAACAATCTTGTGTAACTGCTCAGAAATGGTAAAAAAATTTAGTATTTCAGTAGGTTGACAAAGTGTGTCTCTGCCAGAGGCCTTAATGACTTTATGATACAGAAGAAGCTCATCAAGTAGAAGTATACATAGTTAACTCTGTTCTTAATTATACACAGTTTATAGACTTAAAAAACTGTGTTTTGGCCACTGTGACTTTGCCTGCTTCGGACAACGTCTCTTCCAGGGAAGCTAATAGGTGGGGTCCAATTCTGGATTTTTAAGTCTAGCAGTTTAATTCCTGCTTTTGTGGCTTATTGGTTTTGTAGATGCCTGAAATGATGCAATTCAGGCTGAGGAAGAACCAGATATGGTGGGATACATGAAAGCTGTCATAGAGTCACCAGGAGGCAGAGATACTTTCTGCCAGAACATAGGAACACTATGAGGCAGGAGGGTTTTCCAGGAGGCACAGGAGGGTTTTCCACATTAATTCAGGTGGCAGAGGTTGGCTTTAAGTCTTACCATGACTGTTTTAATGCTCTAATATGCATTTCCCATTTCCATAGCATCCTTAATTTGCTAATGCTTGTGGTATTATATAATTTGTGCATGGTATGATTTTGTTGGTTTTTTTTTAAGTTCTCCCCCCCCACTGATTCAGTTAAGCAGAATAGTTACTTGAATAGTTAGTTTCTCCTCTGATTAAGTTTTATTGTGTAGGTATTTCCATTATGATTTTTTTGTTGATGGATATTTAATAAGAGAGCTGGAAGGAATAGGTTTGGTTTTTTTTAAACTCTGACCACCATACAAACCAATGTAATTTAATTAAAGCCTTAAAGGTTTTTTACAAAAAGTGGTTATTCTCTCGCTTGCATTCCATGTGGTCTCCATGAAAATAATATTAAATCTCACCAGGTTTAAAGAAGCCAAATGACTCCCCTGCTGCCTACAGATCAAATAAACAGTTACCCTTTTCCATAACCCTTGTTTCTTCGACTGTCTTCTCCAGTTTTCAGTTTGGGTTTCATTTTTCCCCCTGGGCGCTGTCTGCCTTTCAGCTATCTTCAGCTGAGATTGTTCATTCACCATCTCTGACTAGAAATCATCTGCCTTTATTTCTTCTGTGTTTTCCAAAGGGAGGGAGAAAAAACGGTCTCTCAAACCACAAACAAGATTTTATTCAGCTTACAGATGCTCTGGCTGTCCAGGTTCTACTTATTTCCAAATCTTCTTACTGCAGGAGCTAAGTTGCTTTAAAGTGATTTTTTAAAATTGTTGCTAATCTCTTGCTCTTCGAGTCATGTTGTTTGCTGTGGGTGTGGCTCTGGTAGTAAGTACTGAACATTAATAATGAGCTTGTGGTTTTCTTGCAGTGCATGCAGTTTTTAATAATCCTTACATGCTATATTTATTAAATACATAAAATGTGTTAAGAATAGGGCACCTTGTGGGACAATTTCTGATGGGCATACAGCTATTCTGACCTCACAGATGAAGTCTGTCTTCTTTTTAAATGGGAATATACTTAGTCTTTACTAAATTACAAAATACTTATAGTCTGAAGCAAACCCACTGAATTTTCATCCTTTAGTAGTAGTAATGCCTTAAAAGGCAAGATTAAATCTAAGTTACCAATCTCCTCATTTATGGCATTTGTGTCTTTTTTGCGAGTCAAAAAAAAAAAGAGAAAACATATATGTCATCAGGTAAATTTTCGGTCATGAAAAATGTTAATTGTGCCCATACACAAATCTAGGGGTAAAGTGGTCACTTTATTTTTATTTAAAAAGATCTGTTAATTAAATTCCGGTATGGTGTAACTTCTGTAAAAAATACTTCATGTAGAAAAAGGTACAGTATTTTAGTATTTGCATTTCTGTATTATAAGATGCCAATTTAGTGCTTAATCTAATCATATTTATTTTATCAGTGTATTTCACATTTAATGCCCAAAAACTCTTGCACTTTTGTGTAGAGAAAATAATTGCAGTCTACATACTTAACATAATGTGAAACCCAACATACATCAAATAACATGAACACTGATTTTCAAAAACTAAAGTAACTTAAAAGTTGTCCAGTTTGAAGTTAGAATAATTTCACTTAAAGTTATTTAGCTAGTTAATAAGTATGTATTTTTATATACATATTTATATGTGTATATATATACATATAAAAGTATATATACAGATTTATGGGTGTATGTATATGTATAAATTTGTATATTCTATGTATAAATTTTTCACTTTATATATAGAAACCTTGTTTTGACTCTTTTATCATTGCTTGTGGTGCTCAAGGGCTGATTCTGCTAATTGCCAAGTAGATTTTGTTTTAACTGAAAAAGTAATGGAAATTAAGACAAAACAGGGTACTTTGGAGGACTAAAACTTTAATTTGTGTTGTGTTTTAATTTGCAATTGCATGTACGTATCTTTGAACACAAAGTGTGTAGAAGAGTTTTTTTTCCACATCTGTGCATTTGTTTTATGACCGAGATGGTTTTTAGAAGGCAACTCATGTTAAGAAATGAGACTTACTCTGGAGACAAAAAGCTTGTTAGTTGTTTTAACTTAAATGGTTGGAATGATGTTTTCAAGCCTCCTGAAAGTTAATGATCAAAAATTATGGAAGTTCATTATTGAAAAGAAAGATACTGAAAAATAATAATGAACATGTTATGCTTAAATGAACTTTGTTAATCCAAAGTGCATCTCTCTTTTAAGTTCCTGCTGCCAAATCTCCTGCATCTTTCAGAATAACCAATTCTATATAATCCTTTCTTCAAAGAGCAATAGTGAGATGAAAACTGCATCAAGTAATTTTACTTATGTGAATGTTAAAACTCTGGGCTCATGATGGGGTAATTAATTTAAAGAAGCATTTAAAATTCAAAGAATACTCATGTTTTTTGAAAACACATTGTTCTGCTCAGGTAATGATACACAAGAGTCACAGCTACATCAGGAGAGAAATCCATTAGAAATGGAAACTATTGAAGATTTGAGAAACAAACTCCAAATGCTTGAGAAAAAATATTTGGAATTAATCAGTCAACACATGAGATACAAAACCTACAAACTTTGCATGCAGCCTATAAGAACTACTACATTACCATGTCAATTTATATTCTAAACTCTACAGACTCCTTTCTTATGTACTTGTTCCCTGATGCCTTTGCAGGATGGAAAGGCAACATTCCTGTCTTTTGTTTTCCTTTTAACCCATCTTCAGCTAATCACTATCTTCCTGCCTGCCATGCTCACATCTCAAAACTGGCTTTCATTCCTATTTCACTCAGGTTTTACATCTACAGTATTTCTTACCATAAAATCATATTCATAAGTCCTTCCTGTCCCTTCTTTCCCAACACCAGTGCAGCTGTGGGACTTCATTCCACACAAAACAACACTTGGCACTGGGAGCTGAAGAAAAGCTGCACCAATCCAGGCTGTGCTCTCCTGCTTGTGAGAAAGCTGCCCCAGGGCTGGAGTGGCCTGGACACTGTCCAGGGCAGCCTGGACACACTGCAGTGTCCAGCCAAAGCAGAAATCATGTCACTGGTAGCACCAAAGTGTCACATTTCCTGGGTTCAGGACACAGAAGGTACAGGACAGTGACAGCACCAGGCTGAGGCGACGTGGTATTCACCAACCTGCTGCTGTGGGAGAACAGCTTGAACCTGCTTTTCCCATGCACTTGGGATAGAAGTGGAGGATCCCCGAAGCCATCCTTAGAATGGGCTTTGCTGTGACTTCTGCTCATGCTGCTGCAGATTGTGGAGACAACTGTACATAAAAACGTGCCATGGAACCAGATGTGGAGCTGACATGCTCTGCATTTCCAGAATATCCCATTGACAGGGTAAGATGGTGTCAGTGGACTCTGTATCAAGCTGTGACTCTGTGGATACCTCAGCCAAGAGAGGGGTTTTTTTTCAGGGTGATTAAACCTTTATCCTTACTATGCTTTCTGTGATATTTGCATCTCTATTTTGTAGAACTTCAGAATTCTTAATAATCTTAATAATCTTAATAATCTTTGGCCCTGTGAAATGTTACTAACATCAGCAAAAATCATCGTATTTGGCACACAAAAATACATAAATTTTGACATTTAGTAACTGGAAGGAACTAATTTCTATTGCTGATGACACACAAAGAGGGCAGGTTTGTGCCTTGGAGCCTATGTCTGCTACCGTTGACTGAAAAATATCCTTTGAAGTAGCACCCTATTGCCCTGGATGACCAGAATGGAGGTTCAGGAGGTGTTTACTACTGAGTCTTTAGCCTTTTATGCCAAATAAAAATCATGAATTCTTAGAACTATGTATTTATAAAAGGAAATCTAAAGGAGAGATGTTGTACACTCTGTGTGTGTATATGTGTGTCACACCTTGAACATACCCCATTATAATAACACACTCTCCAAACATTCATTCTTTTTTATGAGCATTATCTGTTAGGAAACGCCATGTAAAACTTAACTTTTTGTTCATAAGTACCTCACCTACTGACAACAATTAGAATTACTTACAGGGCCTCAGTTGCAAATGCAAAACATTCAAAACTCAAACTAATTGGTTATATTAGAAAACACACTTTGCTTCTCTCAACAAGCTATTTCTGAAAACATCCTGGGGCTGTTTGCATCAAACACTGGGATTTTGATAGCAGTAAAAGAGGAAAAGTGCACCATCTGTGGGAAAGTAATTCCCTCACAAAGTATGTGCTTGGAGGCTACTTGGGTCAAAAGAATTTATTTTTAATTCCCTGGCCTGAAAAACTGCCCATCATCTGCTTTATCAGAAAGAGAGGGTTGAGCCTTTGGCCTATTTCAGAGTCTTAAATGACTAAAGCTGAAGAGATTTCCCCCCAAAAGCAAAGAGTATTTTGAGAAGCAAGGCAATACCTGTCTGCAGCAGTGCCAGGGGAAGGTCCTGCTGCCCAGGGCCGAGCCCAAGGTGTCCCTGAGGATTTGTCACATCCTCTGCCTCCTCTGGTAGTGCTCACACAGGGCACAGCAGGAGGGATTGCAGCAATTTGTCAGCACGGGGAGGCAGAGCATGAGCTTCTACTGATATCTCCACTCCAGGGCCATGTAGCACTTTCACGCCAACAGTAACTAATTCTGCAGCTCTGGCTTCACAGTTGTTGTTGGCAGTGCTGTGATAGCCTCTGCCACCAAGCAAGAGTATCTGAAGGGGCAGGATGGTGTAGAGATGCCTCTCAGGGAACAGAGAGAACACCTCAAACAGCATTTGGCAGAGTTAATGAAGGTGCGGTAAATCACTTTGAAGGGAACAGATTCTAAAAACCTCTATCTGTGAAAATAAGAGATTATAGGAATGAAGAGGGTATGGGAAAGGGAAAAGGAGAATGGGAAAGGGGAAGGGAAAAAAAGAAAAGAGGGAGAGAGGGAGAGGATAGAGTCCTTGGAAATTCTGATTTTATCTAAAGGACATTTTCTGACAACATATGTTTGCTACAATAAATAACCCTTTCCCACGTGCTTTGGCTTTCTAGCTCTTGATATTAACTAAACCCAATGAGTTTTAAAAGAGATAGGAAAAAAATCAGTAAAAAGTTTTCCTTCAAGACCAAATATCTGCCACAGACTGAGTGCTACAGTTAATGGCTTCTGAAGATTCACAGGAACGATCAAAGCATTAAAGTAATTAAACAGGTCTTTGGTTCCAGCATAAGTTGCACTGTTAAGGAGATTAAATAGAGATTCACACTGCGCTGTGTGTTTTTTATAGTCTTGAAAACAGAAGCTTAATAACAGTATTTCATGCACACACAATAATGCAAAAAATTACAGCCCATGCCCTTTTGTCCTGATAAGTATTTGCTGCAGCAGTCACATTCCTTTTAAGTAAAGATGTGTTCTAAGGCCTTTTTTTCCCCTTTTCTGTTGAAAACTGTTACATGTCAAAAAAAGTAATAGTCCCATATGCAGCATTTTCTTCTTGTAAAGGAACAAGCTGAAATCTCCAGGCAAATATAAAAGGGGACACGATTTTAGAAGTAAGTTACAGTTTTCATGATTCTCACTTGAATTCAGTTTTGACTTCTGAAGAATTTAAAATCTAGNCAAGACCAAATATCTGCCAAAGATTGAGTGCTATGGTTAATGGCTTTTGAACATTCACAGAAATGATCAAAGCATTAAAGTAATTAAACAGGGCACTTTAGAATCCAGCATAAGTTGCACTGTTAAGGTGATTAAATAGAGATTCACATTGTGCTGTGTGTTTTTTATAGTCTTGAAAACAGAAGCTTAATAATAGTATTTCATCCACACACAATAACATAAAAAATTACAGCCCATGCCTTTTTGTCCTGATAAGTACTTGCTGCAGCAGCCACCTTTCTTGTAAGTAAAGATGTGTTCAAAGGCCTTTTTTTTCCCCTTTTCTGCTGAAAACTGTTTAATATCAAAAAGCATTAGTCCCATATGTAGTCTTTTCTTCTTGTCAAGGAACAAGCTCATATCTCCAGGCAAATATAAAAGGATACAAGATTTTAGAAGTAAGTTACAATGTTCGTGAACCTGACTTGAATTCAATTTTGACTTCTGAAGAATTTAAAATCTAGCTGAGAATAACACAGCCTCATCTTTCCTTAGTGATACGTCAAAGTCCAGAACAAGAAAAGAGAATCTGACTTGTTCTGCTGGTGCTTGTTGAAATCAATATGTAATGGGAAATTATTATTATTAGGAAAGGACAGTTTAAATTACATGACAGTCTCTTGCCTTGGTGAACTCTTAGCCCTCTGTGATACACTTCACCTCAATATAGACTTCAGGTGGTTTGTTGTTTTCTTTTTCTTCCTCTAAAACATCAAGAGATGAAAATTTTTGGTAAAAAAGAGGACTTCTACTTTCAATCAGAGCCAAAGATAAGCTCTGCAGGGCTTCTTCCTAGACAGAGATAAAATATTCTGGGGATCTTATCACACCCTATTTTCAAACTTTTGGCACCAGATTCTACTCTGGAACACCATGACTTCCTTATAATCTGAAAGAGGGGGCAAATTGAACTTCAAGAGCTGGTCCTACCTTTAAAACCAGTGTTCCTCCCACCAGAAATTTCTTTTCCTGTGATCTGCAATAGTCACTGTTTATTTCAATAAAATGCTTCTTTTTTGATTAGGTTTACATCACTTCTATGTGTTTTTATGAGCTTTTATGCTCATATTATATTTTTTATCTATATATGTTTAATATCACTATCTTCTTATTACTACCATCCATGAAACCCTTTTCACTCTTCTCTTCATGCTCCTGCAGAAGGTCAGGTCACTCTGGGTTTTACACAATAAAAGTCCAGGTTTTGTTCAGATCCTAGGTACGATGAGCAAGCACAGTTTCTCTGCTGACATAGAGACTGATGAAAAACCCCTCTATTGTCACAGGAAAACATAAGAAAGGAGGAAGTTTCTACTCATTAGAAAGTCTCTGTTTACCCTGATGGACTCTGCCTCTTCCTTCCTCAGCAGCAGCTCTGCAGCCAGACACCAAAAAGGACAAGAGAGGGACAGGTGGTGGATTTGTCTGACAATTTAACACTTGTAAACAAGAGCTGAGTCTGTCAATAACATTTCTGCAGTGGCAAGTCCTTGCTGAGGATGAAGAGCTGTGTCACTTGTGTTTAGTTTGCATCAAATTAATGACATGGAGGGTTTTCATCCTGCAGATGTGGCCCCTGTGACAACAGTCTGTTCATCCTTCAGGGGTGTTTGTACCCACAGGGACAGTGTTCTTGCCAGCAGACCACAGTTTGTCCTCATGTCAAAAAATCCAAGCAAAAATTACTTCTTAAATTAACATTTTCCTTTTGTTCTCAGGCCAAAGATTTATATGTAATGGTATAATAGAAACAAATATTCTTCCCTCTTGTCTATCAGAACAGGTGTAAAATCCTACCACATCCAGATAGCAAGGCACTGATTTCACTTCCACTGTGAAAATTACTTGCAGGAGGAGCAAGCAAAGTAAATTTTGTGCTGGAACAGTGAAGTTCTGTTACTCTAAATCAGTGTGATGCCGAAGGGTTTTGTACCAAGTTTGCACCTAAATTGGTGTTAAAGTTTATAAGGTCCAATACAGACCTGAGGTTTGCACAGCAGATTTTAGGCTGATAGCTAAGGGAGCATAAATGGTCTTTCCAACCCAAAGGACTGATGAGAAATGTTGGTATTTCTGGTCTCCTTCATTGTTTACAGTATAGCAACATATTTTTTGAGATTTTGGAATTGCAGCTCTGAATTGTGGCCACATTAAGATGTGAATGGTTGTTGTGCATTTCTAACTGTGGAGGTCAATATCAGTGTAGCTGCTTCTAGTAATACAAAAAAGCTCTTTCAAGACCCTTCTTAAGAGAAAAGTCTTTTTCCATTTCATCCTTAACTGCAAAGGCTCCTCCAGGATGTACAGCAAAGAGGTTATCAAGATTGTCTTTTCACAATAACAGAAAACCCCCCTTTAATCAGCCTGAATTGCACAATTCTCATCTGTATTAAGGAATTTCAGTTAGTCTCTGCTAATAAGTGATTTCTATGCAACAGTGTTGATTAAGGACAAACCCCAATTAACAAGAGTGGTATCTGTTAAAGCTACCATTACTCATCACATACTTTAAACAACCCATACTAGTCAAGCCCAAGATAATATGGCTCCTTGTTAAATACTTCTGATGGATTACACATCCTTGTGTTAAGAGAGAATTAGGATTTAAAGTCAGTATTTATGTATATATAAGCCTTGTGCATGAACATTGCATATTCAAAATGAAAACCAGATATCACCTGTACAGGGTAAACACTGCAATAACATGAATACACTTCTCCCATTAGGTTCACAGGCAGCTTAACCAATTCTGTGCTTGCAAATATTCTGTTCTGGCGTCTTTTGGGGCACTGAACCAGGGAAAGTCACACATAAATACTGCAGAACCACAAAAATCTCTCCAGATACAAACCACTCTCCAGATGACACTAGTGACTGCAGCAACATCCAACAACAGCAGGAGACCCAGGTTTGCTGTGTTCTCTTTGTCCTTATGGGTTTGTAATTCAAGCTCACAGAGGGGCTTGAGTTGGAAGGGACCTTAAGGATCCTCTAGATCCAGCCCCTCTGCCATGGGCAGAGACACCTTCCACTAGACCAGATGGCTCAGACCCTGCCTGTGGAAGCCTAATTACCTGGGACAGATCAAAGCTTAGCCCAGGTTCCCTACATGGAGGGAATAAACCTGAGACCTTGGGAGGTGAGACATTACAAAGATGCTAATAGAGTAAGCCCCATTGGTTCAAGACCTTAGACTCACACAGTCAAGCCCCTGCCCTGTAACCAAGTTTAGACACCTACCCCCAGGTAAAACCCTATAAAATGCCATAAAACCACGCCTTTGGTCTGTGGATGCTGCCTGCAGCCAGACGCATTAAATCCTATCTCTGAGTTATCCATCATACCCATCTCATTTATTAGCCACGTGCAACCCAGCCAAACTGGGATTGCCCTGCTCGTGGCGATCATCCCCCCTCTTTGTGGCATCCATCCAAGCATTGACAAATACTCAAGGAGACTCTTTTCTCTGCTTTACGAGGTCAGATTTCCATGCTCATATTCACAGATGGCTCCAGTCTCATGCAGACCATTGCTGGGTAGGTTACAATTATCTCCACAAACCAGCAGAGTCATATTTTGGCTGGCTCTCACTGCTCCCAAGGCCTCAGGAACCAGCCACTGTCTCTCCTCCTTCTCCTTTCTCTTCCAGGATCAGTGATTTCCTGCTGCTTCCTCCACATGTGAGACAACTGGAAGAGATAAGGGACTGAGGATGTGGCTTCTGACAGACAGTTGATAACACTCAGCTGAGTACTTTATTCTCCTGCCACTAACCTGTCAGGCTGCCTACGCAAAATTCCTCCTGTTGGAATTGGCTGGTGTGAGCAGCAGGAATTGTTACTGGCTGGAACATTTCAAAGAGCTGGACAAGAGAAGCATTCTGTGGAAGGCCAGCAGTTGCCCTTCGTCAGGAGCACGAGGTGTGAATGTCCCCTTTGACGGCCATCCCTGCACATGGACTGCCTGGCCTTCTCCAGTATCCAGAACATCTTTCAGGGTGGCCTCATCCCTCACCCTGGAGGAGCAGGTTGCTGTTGTAACTCACATATCATCCACAGTTTCTGGCTGGATTACTTTGTCTTACCACAGACAGCCCTGGAGACAACACTACATTGAGGCTCAATCTGCAATAAAAGGAGATTTTGTTCCACCTTTTCCCTCGGACCAGCGTGCAGCAAGCACACCTGGGCCTTATTCAGGTCTCTGTGTGGGCTGGTGTTCAGCTTCGGTTGGGAATTTAAAGCTTTTATTTTACTTTCCACAGCAAACTATGGAGCAAACCCAGCTGCACCAACACCAAATTTCACTCAAAAAATGACAATTTTCTTTTTCCTCTATTTAAGCCATGAAGAAAACAAACTTTATTGAGTGAGATGCAGACACAGTGTCCTCCAAGATCATTCATGAGTAGGACAATATTCCAGGGGAAGACTGGCAAATCCAGAGTTTAGTGATGTTTAGAAGGCTTTGCAAAACCTTCCCACCTGTAGTGGTATTGCACCCTCCTGAGCTCCCGGAGGCCTCACTCAGCTCAGGCACAGTTTGGACAGGAAGGGGATGGTTCAGTTTGTGAGATGTGGAGACAGGAGGAGGGAACACTTTGCAAACACTGATACGAGGGCAGAGCTGCTTCCATTTATGGTGCCAAGTGGCAGTACAGAATCTTTGATTTAATGTGAGGGAGGTGCTGAAGGGCAAAAATTCTTAGTGGTAAGGACATCTTCCACTCACATAGCGAGGTAAGTGAAGGGGAAAGTGCAATCAATCTTTCATGGAAGGTGTTCAGTTTTTAACAAATTATTTTGGCTGAAGACGTGCCTAGGCAGTGGTAATTTAGAGAATTTTATGACTCTCAGAGTATCCTCACATCTGTTTTGCCACTTTTTTTTTCCTTTTTTTCACTGTGGATGATTTCTCCTGTCTGGCTGGCTCCTGGTTGGAGTTCTACACCCTGGAGTCCCACACTCTGGAGTCCCAGAGTTTCCTCAGCAGGCCTTTGCAGAGAGTTCTTAGCCAACGTGTGGCTCTGCTCCATCCCAAGTCTGTGCATTCCTTGCCCAGCCTGAGTGCAAATGGGGCATGTGCTGGGCATGGCTGGAGAATTCTGTGGCCAAATCCTCCAGCATTTACATCTGCTTATTGCTCTGGATAGCACAAATCACAAAACACCCATCACAGTTGACAAATGTAATTTTTTGCAGATTGCTACAGCTGCACTGCTGATTGACAAATACACAAGAATCGATCTTACATGAAAAATGTAATTTATTAAAAATTTCTATACCTGCACTGACAATACAGAACTATACAGATATCAATTAAGATTAAAAAAAGTAATTTATAACATCAGTAAAACAATGTTAAGTAAAAATATACAACTTCAGTTAACAAAATTTATTCCAACCTCTACAACAATTCAGTATACACAAAGATCAATTAGGTGTTTAACAACTTATTACATATTACTACAAGTGTACTACAAGTATACTACAGTATACAAGCCTACAAGCCCATATAGAAATAAAAAAATATCATTATCTCTCTCTAAATAACCCAGTACCAAGAACTCAACAGATAGAATTATACAACTATACGGCTGCATACATAAATAGAAAGCAATATATATATATAACCACAACATACACATATAAATATATATTAAATATTACATATTACATACAGTATATATAAATAGACACATGAAACAAATGTTTATTATTACAGATCTAACTACATCAATAGAAACAGATATCTACACAACTATACACAGGAAATAGAACTTAACAGAGATACAACAATGTTGTATTGCACTAAGTAGTTAGTTCATTTTGTTATATTGCCCTGGGTGGTTTTGTTATATACATTCACGAAATATTGTTTGCACCTTCCCATGAACCTTTGCACCTCCCTCACCTGATACCGCCTCTGTCTCACTTCCCCCTGGGTCAGTCCCCATTAATAAACAGACTCCCTTCCCCTCTTCCTCTTCCCTAGGGCTTAAAACTCCCCACACAGGGAGTCTACGCCTTTGTCTCCTTTTGGGCTCCATGGTGTAGGTTCTACATTAAAACTGTGGGACTGTGTCCTTGAGGATTAAGAGCGCCTTTTTGTCTTTCATCTTTGTCCTAGTTCAGATTTCCCCCTGAGGTCCTTTGCTAGCCAGGACTGGACCGCAGGGGCAAGGGAATCTGGGCAGATTGGTGCCCAAACATGGGAGCCTCCCAAAATGTCTGAGACCCCACGTGATTAGCTGGATTTCCACTTGGAGCCTGTGGATTTTACAAGCGTTGGACTATCAACTACCCAAACTGGAAGTGCAGTTTTTTGCACGGTGCTCTGGCTTAGGATGGGACTGGCAGCCTGTTGAGACCCAGATGGACCTGTCCTGGATGAGGGACCCTTTAGAGCAGGTTGTGGCCAGCTGAGGTCCCAAGAGGAAGGTAAGTACTTTTGGGACTCCCTGAAGTGACCCCCGGGTGTGTGGGATGGCAGGGCACAGAACTCTGGCTATAGGGAAGGGACCCCACATGGGTGAGTGGGTTTATGTCCTGGGTTGCAGTGTAGTATGTACACAAAGTATTTATCACCATCTCCGTGAGCTGTTAGAACCACATGGGGCAGTGTTTTCCCAGGCCCCCTTCCTTTGGGCTGTCTACTGCTAATTGCCCATTAACGCCTGGCCCGTGACTCACAGGTAACTCCCTCCAGGAGTTATCTCTGTTTAATGGGCCATCAAGGACCCACTTCACAACTCATCAGCCCATTGTGAGATGCTCTGCCCAGGGGGAGGAGCCAAGCATTCTCACCTGGATATAATCTGGGATTTGGGACAGTGCAAGCAGCCCTTACCTACTGGATTCCCAGAGGACCAGAGCTACCAGACCTTTCTACAGGATCACTGCTTCAGGAAGAGCACCTCACCTGGACTGCTTCCACCATCCTGCTCAGGTTGTATTCTGACTCTGTCAGCGGTCCTTTGTGTTATTGCATTTATTTTATTTTATTTTATTTTTACCTTTTTGCCTTTCTTCTTATTAAATTGTATTTCTGACTTGGAGCCTCTCACTCGTTTTGCTTTCAAACCACAACAGTTTAAAAGCTGCAGGTTTCCCCTGACACATTGATAAAAACAGGGCAAGCAGACCTTCTTCTCCTTCTAATTAATGCCTTTATTAATCAGCGTAGGGAGGGGGGCCAACAGGTCGCGCGCACACTGCCGCTGCTCCCTGAGGCCACTCGGAGGAGGAGGCGGTGGGCNGAGGAGGAGGTGTGCAGCTCTTCCCGCTGGGGTGCAATGCAGGCTGAGCTGGGACTTCCGTCCTTGCGGTGGGACTTTCATAATGAGTTTTATTGTAAGACAGTTGTTCTTTGTACCCCTGTTCAGTGCAGTTCTCTTTTTAGTTTCCCTTTTGTTACGGGGTCCAGGGTTGGGGGTGGAGCCGAGGCTGCTGCTGTTGCTCCTGCTGCTGCTGCTGCCGGAGCCAGGACCCGGGGTGAAGGGGAGGAAGGCAGGGGAGAGGGCAAGCCCACAGCCAGTCCCCTTGGAAACAAGACCAGGTGGGATGGCTCTAAAGATCAGAGCCAGGAAAATAAAGCTGTACCATTAGCAGCGCCCGTTGTTTATACTGGTAGAGGTAATGCAGTAAGAACCTACCAGCCTTTCTCTTTCCAAAATAGAAAGGAGTCATGCAAAATCCAAAGGGAATTTGGCCAAGATAGCGAGAAGTTTAAAAGTATGATGAGAACTACTTTTTCATCTCTGAAATTAACACCAGCAGATCTAAAAGAAATAGTTAAATATGTGTTGTCTCCCTCAGAATTTGATTTCCAGTAAGATAACTGGAAAACATCCTTAAAAGAACTCCTGAAGGAGCTTAATCAAACCGCTCAAGGTGCTAAAGATTAGAGGGGAGAGACATCACCTATGAGAACCAGTTTGGTGAGGGGCAGTGGGCTACCCCCGAAGAACAAGTTAAAGTGTCATCAAAGTTCATTTAGAGAAAATTTGTAAAGTTCTAGAAAAGGCTTTTAACCAGTTACCAACAACCATACCTCAAAGCAGCTGCTATCTTGATATTAAACAGCATAATTCAGAAGATTTTTTGCAGTTTGTGGATCCCCTACGCACAGGAATCAAAAGACAAGTACAGGGCCAAGTGGCACAGGCAGAAATACTTCAAGAGATGGCTCAGAGAAATGCCAACAAAGCCACAGGGTAATTCCGGGACTGCCTGTCGACTCCCCCCCCTACACTGACACAGATAGAAAAAGCATGTGCCAGGAAAGCAGAGCTGTTCAACACACCTGAAAAAACTCCGAATTGACCAACCCAAAGACTGTAGCAAATGCAATACCAGAAGAGAACAGACAACAGACTTCACCAAGACAGCTTCAACACATCACCTGCTTCCTGTGCAAAAAGCCTGGACACTTCCCCATAGGCTGTCCCCAAAAGCAGCCAAAGAAGATACAAGGCTCAGAAAGATGAAAGAACCAATAATCAAAAAAACTAAGACTCGGGTGCGAACCCATAATGCGCCATGACACAAATGCAGCGGATTCCAATGCGGAAAAAGACTCTCTCTCAACAGAAAAAAAGGGGGGAAAGAAAACTGGGCGCAGGGAAACAAAAAGAAAAAATGTGGAGTGTTTATCTAACAAGGCTTGGCAACATTGCAGGCATTTTAAGCTTGTGACTAAAGATATCTTTCTTTTTAGATCTACCCACTGGACAATCACTGAAGTAGAATTGCCTGAAAAATTCTGAAAAGACTTAACAGTAGATCACACAGGACTAGACAGTGAGTTTTTTGTTCCTGGGGACATGCACACACACCCATAGAGATTGATATTGTTCCCACTATCATCAAGGAGAGCATACCTATACTCAGTCTCTTGGCGCGTTGTCCTCAGCCACCCTTCTATTTGGCCAAGGGGAAAATCATGGCCCAGGCCATTCCCACTCCAGCAGAGGTCCCAGTAGATGGCAAAACACCTGATGTCTAGTGGGTAGAAGTAGTGGGTGAGGACAAACCCATGATGGGATGCAACCTAACCTGTGGGACAGACCATCTCCACACTGATGGCTTATTAGACTGTGACTCAGATGTTACGATTATACCAGAAAAGGTGGGGCCTTCTCATTGGAAATTGCAACCCGTAGCTAGCAGACTTCAAAGTATAGGAGGGCTCCAATTGGCAAAAATCTCAAGAAGCATGGTACAAATTGAGGGGCCAGATGGAAAATTGGCCAGTATCCGTCTGTTTGTTATCGACTATAGGACTCCCTCGTGGGGGACAGAGCGGGGAAGAAGGTGACAAATGCACCACTTTAAGTACCAAGAGACATATGTAACTATCCATAGACATATATGATGTGAAAGAGTGGCCTCCAGAATGAAAACTTTCTCTTGATGCATGTCACTATAAACATCCAGAAACAGAACTAGAGGGAGAGAGGTTCCAGCTGCCCTATCTTTACAGCTTCTTCCTCAGCTGCTTCATCCCACACAGAGCCGTCCTCCTGCAGAGGTTCAGCACGTGAGCATGGAGGAAGCCAAGGGCTGCAGGGCCCCTGCAAAGCTGCCATGGAGCTCTTGCCAAGCCCTGCCCAGCAGCGGCCCTCACCTGTCCTTGCCAGTGCTTTGGGCTGACTTAGGACAGTATGGAGAGAAAGGTGGGCAGCAGAGCCTGGGTCATCCATACCTGAGCTTTCTGGTCCGCAGGTGCCTCCCGCATTTCTCCACTGTGTGTCCTCCTCTGTTTCCTTTCAAGCTGGTATTCCCTGTCTTCTAGCAAAGCCTCTTTTTTCTTTCCTTTCTCTTTTTTCCTTCCTGGGGGTAGCAGCCTTCAATCTTTCAGCCACAAATTTGGATTGAGGCAAAGCCAGGAACCACAAGGTAAGTCCCTTCTTGTTGGAACCAGTGCAAGCTCTTTTACCTTGTTGACTCAAAAAGGCTCATCAGGGCTTTGGCCTTTGCCAGAAGCCCTGTGGAGCTGAGAAGGGTGTTTGGAGACAAAGGTGGAGGTGCCTAAAGCAGAAATTCTGGAGATGAGAGGTGGCAAGAGACAGCCTGGAGGAGGAAGGGAGCAATTGCTAAATCTCCCCCTTATCTGTGCAGAGAAGATGCTGCTTTGCATCAGCCCCTCTCACACAGTACAGCTGCTCCAAAGAGACTGGAGGGAGCTGGGATGAGCTGGGGTCTGAGCAGAAGGCCTCTCAAGTTCTCAGCTCCCCACCTCCCTCTTTAATTTGCAAGCACTTTGTACATTGATGAAGCATATGCCCAAGGCATTGGGCAAGCAACCTTTGTAGTTTTCTCTAGCATGTAGATGGGGG
>VWZU01010925.1:67609-96880 GCA_013397095.1 Sterrhoptilus dennistouni
CGAAACAAAAAACCCCACACCAACAGTGACTGCCTTAAGGCTGAGGACCAGATGCTTAAGCAGTGCCAGTCCTTTCTTTGGTGAAAGAATTGTTTGATAAAGTCTAGTATTACGTTCGTAGTGTACTCAGGGGATTATTTAATAGTAATATAAACCTGCAACATAGTATTTTAATACATTTGAAATGTATGGTCCCTTTTAAAATGAAAACTTGACCATTTGAGAACAAGAAGTAGGCTTTTAACCCACACGCCTAACACTTATTTTGTGTACAAAATCAGGACAGCTTCAGGCTAAATTTTTCTCTCATTAGTATGATGGCTGAATATAAAATAAGTTAGTCTTTATGCTAAAATTCAATGTTTTGCACAGTGTTAAAGAATTACAAATTGTATTTCTCAGGTCTTCAAAAACCTAAAAATATAAACCCCTGAAAATTGAATTCTGTATTTTAAATCATGAATTGCAAACATTTGACTTTAAAACATTTTTATATCTATGATTCAAATAAATTAGATCTAGGAGAAACAATGATCATAACTGAGGGTGAAACATAATTGTTTCACCCAGAAGTGTGCATCTTTTCTTAACAGTAAAGGTAACAGGAAGGGAATGTATTTTGTTGCATTTCGGGGGAGGTTGGTTTGGGTTTTTTTCCTGTAAGGATGAAATAGTTTTCCTTCTTCTCTTTTTTTTCCCCCATTGCATACTAGCACTGAAACAGTATTAATGCACTGAAGACTCCTTTGAAGTATTCCCCTTTAGGTATCAATAGATGATGTCACAGATTCCTTTCACTGAATAAAACACTGATTTAAAGAGGTTCTATTACTGTAATAGAATTTTGTTCTGTTACATTAGTCTGTGATGCTTATATTCATACCTGTGTTTTAAAAACTCAGTAACGCAGGAGGAATATGAAGCTGAAATAAAGGACAAATTGGATCATCGAGACAGGGGATCTAAATCTAAGCCTCCATTTTGACTCAAGGAAACAACATTCTCTGGTTCAGGTAAACTTTGGACTCCAAACAGACACAAATAATATGAAAGTTGTGAATTCTTCTGGTGGAAGTCTTAAGAAAATCAAACCACCTGTAGTGAACCTAAAAAATACCTGCAGGGGAAGCACACATAATACAACTGTATTGACATTTTCATTAGAGTCATGTCCAACATGACATGGATAATTTTCTTTCTGGAGGAAGCAAACCCAAAATCTTATAAAAACTGCACAAAAAATGAGAATTTTTTAGTTTGTTTATAAGATTTGTGCTACGGATTACTGACCTACAGTGTGTCACCATGGTAAAAGAAGGAACAAGTCTCTTTGTACAGAGGAATTGAAAGCTGGCTATTCTGCAGCTAATATGCAGAGTCAAATTATTGGTTTAGTGACAATCCAGAGGTGAGATGCTCTCAGTTTCTATAGGTAGGCAGGAGAAGTGGGCAGGGAACATGAGTCAGTAAGTCCAGCTCTCTATCTCATACACCACAAGCCTCCTTGATCACTCAGCTCCTTCTGGTGCTGCACTCCTTTAAGATGGCAGTGTAAGCATCCATCAAACATGTTAAAAAATGCAATTTCTTTAGAGACTTCATCACGACATTACTACCACTTATTAATACTTCATTAATTTGTGTTTTTAGGCAATTTATACTCATCTCTTACAAACATCTTGATGTCCTTTTGACTAGAGTTCTGTAATTAAAAAAAAAAAAAAAAAAATTGTCCTTGCTCTGCTTTTAATAGCTTCTAAGTTATAGAAGGACTAGGCTTTGAATTAAGGTCTGCTGATAGAATCTAAAGACTTTTAAGCTACTGTAACCAGTTTGAATATTTGCTGAATCATAAGTAGGTTTCAAAGATCTATTTACACTTGCATTTTCCATCAGATTTCCCTCCACTAGTATGGCATCTGCCCTTAAATTTGCCCTTACAACTGTGTGAGGGCACATATATCAATGCTTGAGGCTTTGCGCTCTACCCAAGAATGTTTGCAAAGCAGACATCTATTGAACTACTGTGGATGTAATTTTTGTATCCTTCTGTAACAGCAGTTATCAATTGACTGTTGTAGATCACAGACTATAAAATTTGTTTATTACTAGAAAAGTGTAAGCACCATTTATCCAAACTCTCTAAATATTTCAACACAGAAAAAAAATGAGGCTCCAAAGGAAACCCAGGCCCTGGGAAGCACATCAGCCCCCTCACCTTACCAGAGAACTGTGTCAATTCTACTAGTCTCTCCTTTGTGCAACACCAACTCTCTGTCTCCTCAAGGCAGGACTGCACTATGGAACATCTGAGTTCCTTAGAAAAGAAAGGGCCAAAGTCAGAATAGGAAACATAAATCCCCCTTCTCTCAGTCTTGTTATATGAGATTTTGATGTCACTGTGGAAAAATCTTTGCATAAATTAATGCTGTCAGGTGATTTTCTAAATACCAGTAAGCTTTCCTGGATACCCTCAGTCATCAGAAGATGTTGTTTACTCTCATAGAATTCAGGCCACTGCTATAGTTGCTAAATAACTTCTGTTGGGACATACCTTGGTAACCTGGGATACTCTGTGTGATATGGAGGGAGGCAGGTAGAGTCCCCACCATCCTGGCTGATTAAGTTCACTGTGCTCCTGTGTGAAGAATCTTCTGCTAGCTAGTTTACTGTGAAAGCATTCTGAGCTCAAGCCACGTTGAGGAAAAATGCAAGTAAAATCATTCATTGCATTCAGTATAGTAGCAGCTACAGAGACTTAAATGAAGAATGAAGGGAAAAGCACTTTTAAACTACTTATGGCTAAATTCAGTTAGAAGTGATATTGCTCCCCCACTGACTGACTCATTCGCTTTTCCTAACACTTGGCTAGAGAATCTCTGCTTACTCTTTTTAAGGAGAACAAGTCTTTTTTCTTTATGGCACATTCTGCTTTGTACCAACAACCTGGCCTTCTGAAGACCTGTAGGGCTTAGACAGACTAGATCTTTCTTTACAAACCTTGGCTATTCCTTCATGTCCATGAAATGATCTGTCTTTTCCTCTCTGTTGAAAGAGTTTCACTTCCTTCAGGGAGTCAAGTTTAACACAGGTGTCAATTTCTGTGTTTGGTTAATTAACTCTCACCCAAAATATTGAAGTCTCACCTTTTAGTAACTCCTTCTAGATCTAGACACTACTTATGAAGTGTCTTTGCCGCTAAATCTCTTATGAATCACTCTGTGAAGACAGTAGATTTGGGGTAATCCTCACCAACACCTCACTTCTGAGCATACTGAATGCAACATCCACTCCATGGTGTCCTTTTGTCATCACATCTGATTTTTCTTTACAGAAATGAAAAGAAAATGTGGCAAAATATCACTGGTGAGGTACACTAATGGTTGCCTTCCAAAAGGTTCAAATTCAGCCAGCCAGAAGTTAAGGAGTCTTAGAAATAACACCTCCTTGTTATCTTCTATTTCTAGCTCTCCTTGTTTCTTACTAAATGGCACCTGTGCACTATCACATTTGTTATGATTTCTTGGCTTTGTGTTACTTTCTTTGTTATGAGACTTACAAGCTCCAGGTGTGTTAAAGGACATTGTGCTTCTATGGAAATACAACAATTTTAGCTGTAAAAGGAGCAGTGCCCCTGTCTTGAAGAATGTCATCTTTTATATCCTGCGGCTCCCATCTAATTAGTGTTCTTTTCCTATATCCATTTCCTTACCCTGAAAATTAATATACTCCATAGGGCACTGGGTAGCTAGGAGGAAGCAGAGGGTCACTAAAAAGATGATCTGATATGGTCCAGCAAGCCCTTAGGACAAACTGCAGAGATGCTATTAATCATCAGCTTAAGAGGAGCAAAAAGCAACTCCCCAAAACAAGAGTTGAATGTTTGCAACAATTCTGTTCTAAAAGTGAGGCAAAAAAATTGGAATAATGCAGTTTAAAACCAGAAGGTTAAGAGAAGTGAACAGCAAGCAGACTTATTCACTGTTCAGCCATTAGAAAAAGTTAATTCCTTTGACAGGGCACTTTGCCGGCTGTGACTTACCTGGCTGAGCCATTTTGGAGTAATTAGGACCATTTCAGAGTAGTCCTGTCCCACTGTTGCTGCTGCTCCTTGGAACAGCCAGCAGCTGAGAGTTTTGCAGGATGGATAATGAAAGAAAACTGCAAACCTGGTGGATTCTGTTGGTTCATATGCATGTTAAAGCACAGAGAACTGCACTGGGGTAGAAGTGGCATTTTCAGACATCAAACACAGAGGTAACTACTGTCAGGGGAAAAGGTGGCACTGCTTAGAACTGCCTGGTAGGAGAATTTAGGTGGAAATTATTAGATAGAAGTTATTAGGTGAGGAAAGAAAGATGCATAGGAATTCTAAATTTACCAATCAAAGCAAATCAGTATTTTCAGAACATTTTGGGAGGAAAAACACTTGGATGATTTTTCATTAAGAACTTAATCTCTTTTTTTTGTTACAAAAGATTCACAAGTATTATTTGCTCTAGCTTGGCTCTAGTTTGACATACCTGGGCAGCTGCCACTACGTGATTGTCCCACTTGGAAGAATAATGGGGAGTGGGGGGGGAAACCTCAACAATCAAGTTTTAGCAAATTACTGTCTTTTTCCTCAGCACTCTCCTCTCCCACTCTCTCTGTCCCTGATAAGAGCAAAGATCTTTATATTCTCACAGCTGCTGCTCAGCACATCTTGACCTACAATGGCTGCTGCAAGTATTGGTACAGATCATTAAAAAACTTAAGCTAGAGATTTGGATGAAGCCCAAAAATTCCCAGCCTGTGAATTGTAGACAAATTTGTTGTGTGATTTTTTTTTTTCCATTATGCCTTTAATCATTCTATTTGTATGCAACTTTACTCAGACATAACAATAGAATTGTGTTTATTATAGATTAACAAGAATTTTGTCAAACTTCAACAGAATGTGAAGCAATAGTGTAATCAGGCCCAGCATGAGCAGTTTCAAGTTCACTTTTAAAATAACTTGTATAACAGCATAGCAAAAGACACATTTCTGCACCCTAAAATTCTTTACAAGCATAGCAGTGCTTTTTCTCACAGTCTTCTCATGCTTGTCTCAAAAAACTTACACTGTCTGGAAAAGGAAACATTCTAGGGTATATGATTAGTCATTAATTTTAAAAGCTTCTAAAATTCCACAGTTCCTTCTGTTCAAGAACACGCTTTTTACTTCAGTAATTCAGAGCTTTCTTTTGAGGGGGAAAAAAGGAGAAAAGAAAAGAAAAAACCAGAACAACAACAACATCAAAGCAAAAAACATCTAATCCAGAATTACTACGTTTCACATATTTCATATTGGTTTTAGCAAAACATCCTAATGAAATAATGATATAGCAGAATTAGAAGGAGACCCAGAAGAAGCAAAGATAGCAAAAGGGGATTTTCACCTTTAAGAAAATTACCAATAAGAGTAAAAATTCACAGAAGTTCTAGACAGTTCCCATGGAGGATTCCTAGAATTACAGCAAAATCATGTTGCACAAAGGAGGCTTCAGAATATGGCAACATAGCAGAAGTCAGACTGATGATGGGATGAAGAGATAAGGGATGAAGGTTTTTACAGATCATATTTGACCTAGAAAGTCTTTATGCAAAGCTGGGGCTGGGGGGAATTTTGCTAAATACCTGTTTTCCAGTGTGTTGAACTCCAACACCACAGCTATTTGGGTCCCAAGATCTTCATGTGTGGATGATCACATCTTGGTGCCTAGAATTAGGAGATACAAAGGTGGCTTAGACACGGTGCAACTGGTTTGCAAAAGAAGGAGCCAGCTGCAGACCTGATGCTGAAATGGTTTTCATGCCCTTAAAACCCACGTAAGTTACAGTTCCCAGACCGTGCTATGCTTACTCAACATACAGAAAAAGGAATGAGTACTGTGTTTGCCACAACTGTACATACTTCTGATGACATTCTTCTGAAGACAACCTGGTACACTGAGTTCCAGTGAGGGCCTTGATACATAATACAAAAACATCCCAATGGTTTCTAAAGGCAACAGACAATTGAATCTTATGAGCTCAGAAACGAACAGGGGAAATCTAGAAAAACAATCCTTCAGCAAGTAATGCAGGGGGTTTGTGCCAACCCTAAGGACTCTGGAGATTGTGCTGAAATTCACAACAAGAATATTGTTGAGAGAATACTGAAAGAAATACTGAAAGACAAAGCTCAGCAAGAAGTGTCTGTGAGGGCAATAATTCACCAGAAACAAGAAGTCTGCAGCCCTGGGAGCAGGGACACTGAGGGAGCTTGGTGTGCTGTTCTGAGAGAGGCAGAAAACAAGGAATGGAGTGGCACAGAGAGGTTGTGGTCATGCTCTGCTTAAAACAATGCAGCCAATGGGAGCTAAGCCAAGGAAGGGTACAAGCAGTGACCAAAAGTTGAACTTTGCTTCATTAACTCAAAAATATATATTACTTTTTTAACACTCCCTCATATGCCAACAAAGTAAAGCCTGTATATTCATTACATGTGTGAATAAAATCCCTCAAACGCCACCTAGCCATGAAATGACATTAGTTAGAAATTTTCCTCTTTCCCATTCTCAAAGTAAACAATAGACATGTGACTTAAGAGGGAAAGGAGGTCAGAGGAGACTCCACCTTCCTATTCTGGGGCCTTTGAAGGGCTGTGCCCATCTCCTCCCTCATAAGGAGACCTACAGAATAAGCTTCCTTCTGTGGTGATACCACTGACTTGCCCTTTCTCATACCAGTGCCATGGCAATTTCTGACCTATATTCTGCCAGAACAATCAACAAATCAACACTGTTCATGAAACACCATATTGAACATGACCAGACTTACAGCACTGAATTGGTTCTAATCAGAAATGGAGCCAAGCCATACCCAGTCCCTTTGATCTTTTAGTTCCAGCTGAAGTACAGGGCTAGTGGGGTATGTTCTGTCAAATTTCATACTCTAAAAAATATTATCTGTGAAGTATATGATTAAGTTCTTTCAGGTATTTGGACAGACAGATAAAACACAACTAAGAAGGGGAAGATCTTGCTGCCTCTGGACCCACTATGTCTGCTTCAACTCTGCTCTGAAGTTTTCTCAGGGAGTGGCTTTTTGGCCTCCTCAACTCTTCAGCTTTCCTTTCCACATGAGACAGAAGGTATATGTACAATCTGCACATTTTCAATGTGGGCTCTGCCTCTTTCTGGAGGCAGGGAAAAGCAGAACGCTTTACAAAGGGAATAGTTTTTCCTTCTCTCAGGTAGCAGCACAGCCCAACCAGGACAAGAGCATCACTTTGCAAAGCATGGCAATCATATGAGAGAAAAAGTTGTCATCACTCTGGAAACCAGCTGGTCACATAAATAAAGCAGAACACTGTCAGGAAACCACAAACATACAATCAGGCTTCATAAAGGAAGGGAAATCCATCTCCTTTGAACAGCTGAGAACTGCTCAAGGTTCACTGCAGATCCCACTCCCGAATTTGAGACTCTTCCAAAGACAGAGTGGGAAACTGAGATGGAAATTCCTTTCAGTTTTGGGGTGACTTCATCACTAAATAATCTTCCATTTTTCACAGAGCAAAGTGGAAGTCACACCTCGTGCAGATTTTTCTGGTCTTTTGGGTCTGTTCTAGACAGATCTATCTCACAACTGTCTCCAACGTGAAGCCCTATCACTGCTATTTTTTGACCTCTGAATCCAGTTCCTCCAGGTACCCAGATCTGAGAAGATATTGGCATCTACTGGTTTTATTAGGGCAATGATTATGCACATGTTGTTAGACTTCTTTCAGACTTCATTTTCCAATGTTCAGTTTACTCGTCCAAATGAAAACAATGACACTCGCTGATAATACAGAATTCAAAGCATCTAGAATGCAGGAAGAATGTGGTTTTCTGATTTCTCTTTAGTGCAATAAAACTACGCTGTTCATGGTTAGTTCAGTAGATTGTAAAACACTCATTTTCAAATGCAAACTTTGGGTATTACCCTGCTGGCTAAATTCATGCCCTGAAGTACTCAAGTGTTCTTTCTTTGCCCAAATCTTAAGCCTCACAGCCACAACCTAGAACTACAGTGAATTTAACAATTCAAAACAATGGCTGCACAAAATCATTGACAATGGGTAAATACATCAGGAAAAAGAAGTGATTCCAAACAGTTTTGTTGCATCCATAAATGAGCTACCTTTATAGAATTCTTTAATCTACTAAGCATTTCTAAATGGATTTAGTATAATTATCCTTCAAGTCTTGAATTTATTATGACTTTCGTTTTAACAGACTTATTCACTGAATTCTGAGTGTTCTGAACAGGTTCAACTAAAACTTCTATTTCAAAAAAATGTAAATTATACACTGCAAACATACACTTTGTTTTCTTCATATTACACTCTTTCAGTTTATTACAAAACAGACTTTTCCCCCTTGCTCTGCTATTTCAGTTTGTCTTTTATGGATATAGCTGATTAAACTTCAATAACTTAAGGATAGGGTTTACATTCTCCCCGTTGAGGCTTTATGTTTGATAAATTTCACACTTGGATTTATTTCCACTCTGCAGACAAATGCATTTTGTGCTTCAGTATTGTCGTCTAGTGTTTTCCATGCTCTTTACTTTTGTGTTACCACTACTAGTTGTTAGCCGCTTTTAAAGAGAGGAATTGGTTTTTTATTTTCTTGATTGTAGGACTCATAAAAATCTGGTTTATTGGTCTTTGAAAGAGCAGCTTTTCTCTATGGCTCTGGGAGCTGTGTGCTAACCCATTCCTTTAGTCCAGAAGAAAAAGATAATTATATTTTTATACTATTAATATAGTATACATTTTTAATACTGAGTTGACAACCTGTGGATCTTCTCAGCTCTTTTCCAAACAATTCACTAAACAATCAGTGTCTGAGGGCCGCAGACAGCCATATGACAACCAGTCAAGTCAGCACTTTTTAAAGATCAAAATTTTCCATGCAGCCCAAATCAAAGCTGAGACTTCCAGTACTGCATTACAGGGGTTTTGTTTTCAAACAGGAGCATCAATGTGCTAAATATCTCTGGATAAACTAGTAAGGGCTTTACAAGGACTGACTCCTGACAAGATGACCTGTCTCTCCATCCCTCCTGCTGCCTGGACTGTCCAAGAAGCTGTAGAGCTTCTCAGGAAAGGGACATTTTGGCTTGTGAATCAAAGAGGTGTTCAGGCACCAGAGCTGCATGCTCAATTGCTCTGTGCTCAGCAGCTTCTGGTCCAGTCTGACAAGGACCCAGATGTAGGCTATGATTGATGAAGCCTGAATTTCAGGAAAGCATCGAAGATTTTTCACCTAAACTAATATTTTGGAAACAGACACATATTAGCAGAGCACAGCTGCCTGAAACTTTGGCTCTTTCTGTGATGTTTTATGTCCTGGTAGCCAGAGAACACTAGACAGAGCTAAACAGAAATTATTTTGTTTCTGAATGAAAGCTGAAAGTAGGAAATACCACTTAAGAAGAGTCAGTTATGGTATCTACATGTTCCATTCATGAAATCAGAATAGCCTGAAGGAAGAATGAGAAAAACTGGGGAATTACCATAGGAAGATGAAGAAACTCCTTTCTTCTATGTCCTCAATTAACCTTAGGTGGATCACTAGCTGCAGGCTGTGATTTGTCACCTTTGAATTATTTATCATTTGTTGTTTTTTTAAAAAAATATATAGCTACTATTTGACAAATATCTTGTGGACAGGGACTGCTCAATCTTTGCATGCTCAGAAGTTTCCATGGCAACGAGCAAGTTCTTGGCCTCAAAAGAATAGTTAAAAGTAAACAGTTTTTTGTATGTATGGGATGCTTCCACTGACAGAGCTTCAAAAGAAAAGGTGGATCCTCTCAATTACCTGTCCTTCATAAAAGTCTCATAAGAAACAATTAGCAGACAGAAAAGAAGAGCTTTTTGTTCAGAATTTCCAGCCAGTTTTACATCTTATGTTTAAGCACAGGGATAAACAACTCTTCACACAAGCCAGAACCCCACGATTTTAAAGACTGTCTCTAAAACAGGCCCTGAAGAGGATGAATATTTTGCAATTAAATGCCTTTCACTTAATTCTGAAAACAGTATACATGCTCTTACTCAGCTGTAAAAGTGACAAGGTTTTAAATATCCCATTGAAAAATTGGAGAACAGACTTTTCTTTTTTCCCCCTTTTAGTCCTAACAAGTGCAGAAATGAAACTGTGAAATGGGGAAAGAGTTCCTGCTAGACCAGGATTTTATTTTCATCTAATTCCTGGTGTAAATGGAACTGGTTGAATTCTCTGTCTCTGCTCCCCATCTAACCATTATCAGTGTTCAGTCGTCCAAGCTGTCAGATCTCCTCTCCAGGCAGCATTCCTGCAACACATATCTGCAGTACCTCATCATCAGACTCAGGGGTGGCTGGTGACTGAG
The DNA here is from genome assembly GCA_013397095.1 of Sterrhoptilus dennistouni. Classification (NCBI taxonomy): domain Eukaryota; kingdom Metazoa; phylum Chordata; class Aves; order Passeriformes; family Zosteropidae; genus Sterrhoptilus; species Sterrhoptilus dennistouni. The sequence continues at coordinate 78,044 of VWZU01010925.1, forward strand.
ACAACACAAGGATATAGTTAATAATGTGCAGAAAAGCTCTTCAGACACATTGTTTAAAGCCTTGTTTAAAATTACCTAAAGTTGCATGCTTTGAGTGACATCTAACAAAGACTTCTTCAAGATGCACGCATAACCTGGTCAGATCAAATGTAAAGAGAGAGGAGCACTTTTGCAAAACAAATCCTAAAACTAGGTATCCTAGAGCAAGGATGCTCTGGAAAGGTCTCTAGATCAGCTAAGCAGCTGAAAAACTGTAAAAAAAAAGTCATGAAGGAGCATGACAAGTAATACATGGGAATAAAACAGAGAAGCAAGCATAACTGGAAGAAGATCATTTGTTCTCCATGGCTTCTAAACATTATTACAACGAAAATCATAAATTTTCACAGCAAGAGAAGGGCCTGCTCCATTGTCTTGGGCATTTCTAGCCCTGGAGGAATGGGTGTCTCATCTCAGCAGAGACGACTGCTGCGGCAGTTTGAGTGATCTTTAGAAATGCCCTTTAGAGGACCATGGAAAACTTCTACTGTTTGTTAAGGATTACTCCATGTTTATTTATGACAAAAATAAAATACGCAAAATCCTCTGGAGACCAACTGGAAGAGGGGAACTTTATTTCAAACAAAATTTAAAATCCTGGTGAATTTCCAGTGCCTGTTCTCTGTTTGAATTTGTCAGGCATTTTGAGGGATGTGGAACTATGTAGTCAGAACAAATTGACACTTGCTTTCCCTCTTTATCAATTTTGGTATTTTAACATAATCTTTTATGGCCCAAATGAAATGCATTTAACTTTCTGCTGTGAGTTAAAATCTTTGTTGCTAAGTTGGTCTGGCCTTCTTACTGCTCACAAGACATGTGAGTATTTGTTTGTGTCATCCAGTTAGAGGCCATCAAAAAGACTCTGATCACACCAGAATGAAAGAAAAAAATTCTTCCACAGTTAGCTCTCATCATTTTCTTGGTTAAATATGGGGTATCATATTGGCTGAATTTGTTTTATCAATGAACCCTAAATCCCTAGCTACCTTGCTTATGAGTTCCGAAAGACATTGGAAGAGAAAGTAATAAAAATAAACAATGTTATTGAAATCAGGCTGTTAATTCCAAGTTACTCTTTAAGAGTGATTATTTATCACTATATCAAATATCAAGAAAAATATTAAACAGTAACTGAGTCAATGAGATGTAAGTGCATGTTGGGAGTTAGATTTCTTCCTTTTTTACTTACAGAATTTTTTCCCATAAGTTGCTAGGAAACTAACCACTGGGTACTTATGTGTACTTAAACAAAACAAAAGAAGAGAGCAGGGTAGCACCTGGCTACACTTCTTTTGTCTCTGGGAGTTTCTCTCCGAGGGAAGACATACTGTGAGATTTGCGGGGGCAGGTAAAGGACGAGGCGGGGGGCAGCTGCTCTTGTGCTCAGTATTGGAAGGAGGAGGGTGAAGCTGTTGGTTACTATGGGGAGAATCCTGAGCTGCCTTTCCCTGCCCTGCTGGAGCCGCCGCTTCTCCGCCCTGCCCGGGGCCTTTGCTCCGCTGTAGCCCCGCAGCCCCTGCCCTGCCGGGACATCCCCACGGCTCCAGCTGCCACCCAGGAGCTTCTGATACATCTCATCCACCGGCCCGGGGCTGCTGCTCATCCCTGCCCTTCCAGCTGGGTGCTCCTCAGAGCCCTGCAGGGGCACAGGGCTCAGGCTGCCCCAGGGTTTGTGGGGCAAAGCCTCTCCTCCATCCCCTCCCGTCTCGGCCGTGAAGGCCCTCACGGGGTTCCTGGTCCTGTTTTGGTGTTAATGCCAGAGTTATTGCTGTTTGTTTGCCTTGTTACACATACTAGTAAAGAACTGTTATTCCTACCCTCATATCCTTGCCTGAGAGCCCCTTAATTTCAAAATTATGATAAGTCAGAGGGAGGGTGTTTTACATTCTGCATTCTAAAGGAGCCTTCTGCCTTCTCCAGCAGACACCTGTCTTTCAAACTAAGACAGTGCAATAAGAATTTGAACTATAGGAACTGAAGATTTTGATCGTTCAGCATGCCAATCTCAACACTGCTCTCCAGTTTTTATGTTTGCACTTCACATAACCTAAGAAAAATAATCCTTGTCAAACAAAGACATTAGCAAATTTCACTGTGAACTTGAATATGTCCCCCCATAATAATTTTTCTTGCATTACTTGAACCGAAGCATTTACACTGCTAGCATCAGCTACCAGTTGTGTGCTCTGTGGCAGTGCATCAAGGAATTGAGGCCATCATTGATTCCTCATGCTCAGCTCCATTCAAACCTGAATGAAATTGCAGTGCATACTCCGAAGTCTGCGCATTTTAAATCATAAGAGCTTTTCCATTACTTTCAGTGATCAAGTAGCTGATCCTTGGTCTTCTTTTTAGATATTTTCACGTTTATACCAGCATGGAGCAAGGGTCTGACTGACCAAAGTGACTGGAAAGAGGAACAAGGATATGTTTTAATTAATTTTAACATTTTATCCACACCACACTTTTCAAAGGGTTGTTCTGCACACTTAAGATTGTAGTTTTGTAGCTTTGTAGACAATTACTGATTGATGCAGCTGCACCAAAGTCATTCAGCGAAAACTGAGGGTGGTTCTGCAGACATAAAGGACTGTCCTGCCCTACAAACTAAGCTATGCAAAGTATGGTCACACAGCTGAAAAGGCTTTCTTGTGAGGCACCTAAAAAAGAATGAAGATTTTTAAACTGACCTTGACCTCAGAGCATGACAATTCACAAATTATCCAGGAGACACTGGCTTGTAAAGATGCAGGCTCATTGATCAGCCTGCAGAAAACAGATAAATCTACTGCAAGTTCTTTATGAAAAAAAAAATTGCCAAGAGCCATCTGATTGTTTGCAAGTGCTAGGAGTGAGCTAAAAAGCATTCATGTAGCAACACCAGGCATTCCACCCATACTCAGTAGCATTCAGTGTTAGTCAAAATTAGGAAGCCTTTTCAATAAGGAAAAGCTGGAGAAGTCAGAGATCACCTGTGCTGAAGTGGAGAAATGTTGGTGTAGTCAGGGAAAAAAGGCTGAAATAATATCAAGTTATTAGGAAAATAACCAATGCAGATAAAAGAGAGAGAGAGAGAAACCTGATTCAAATGTGATTCTTACTGGTTGTTTTTTACTAATGAACTTTCTTCCTAATCTTTTTTGTTGGGTTGTGGGGGACATGTTTGGTTTTTTGGTGTTTCTTTTTTGTTTGTTTTGTTTGTTTGGGTTTTTCTGTTTGTTCATTTTTGTGGGGTTTTGTTTGGCCTAGATTTTTTTTTTCAACTAAATGATTTTTACTAATATAGTTTGAAGAAATCAGAAATCATGAAAGTTTAAAAAAATAAAAAAATCAGCCAGTAAAATTGAACAGTTTTAGGGTAACTGAAACCAGGTCAGAGAAACCCTGGGGAAGGTTATTCAACTGAAAGCTAAGAACCTAGCAAATGATTCTGAGGACATTATGACAAACCAGTAACTAGAGACATTTCTTCTGGAATAACTTTTTTTTAAAAGCCCTGACGTGTATACTCCACAAACTTTATTAGCAGAGACATGCTAACCCTCTGCTATTACCAAAACTATTGCAAGAGCCAGCAGCATCACAACAGGGTTTTCTCTTCAGAGCATTTGATTTGAGCCAACCCAATGTTTCCTGTAGAGTTTCATTTACAAATTAAAAACCTTTATGGGGCATTGGAATACAGGTTTTAAATACTGTACAGGACATCTGTTTTTTGGGACTGTGTTTTGCTTGTTGTTGTCACTTTTGACTTACCACACCCACAGATGTTTGCCCTGGCAGAGAAGCAAATCAGATGACAGATTCCCAGTGCATCAGGATGCTTAGAAAATCTGGAGCAGTGGGTATGAACTGCACATCCCTCGTTCTTCTGAAAAGGACCAGTGGCCCAGACAAGCTGCAGGGTTTCACGTCCTTAAATGCTGGTTTCATGAAACATAGATCCTACAATTGTCTCAGTGTAAGTACTAATTGAATATCTGATTTTCCAAGAAGTCAGTTGAAACTTCCAATTTATTCTCAGTAAGTACTAATTAAGTTTCTAAATTCCTCAGCAAGCTTGATAAGTAATGCTCGGGGAGTGTGAAAGTTGTTAAAATACCCATCTCTTCTCTCTAGCCCAGAAAAAAACATTATCTGATGATGATATAATAGACTTCAGATGAGGACAGTGAATTGTGCATGAAAGCCATCATGTGACACTGAAGAGGGCACCACCTCCCTCTCAGCTCTGGCCTCAGCTTCCCTCATCCAGGCCTGAGGGAAAGCATCACTCAGTCCCACTCAGGACTCTGATAAATGGAAAATAATTATTTTTCATTTGAATCTTACTACAGCCGGTGGGTGGCACAGGCACCAGAGGCATGCCATCATGGAGCTGTGTGTTTCTGCAAAGCAACACCGAGCAGTTAATAAATATTTCTCACAGCTCTCTAATGAAATGCTGGCAATTACATTGATCTCCCTCTTTTCCTAGTCAAAGCTGAAACTTCACTGGTACAAATCACAAGAGCAGCCTCAGTTCTCACACAGCCAAGGGTTGTCTTTTCAAAGACAACCTGACTTTGCCCCATCTTCTTCCCCTATGTTTTGATTTATGCCACCTCATCCTTTTAGGAAACTACTCACAGTTTTCCTCTGGCTGGACTTTCAGGGGCTGCAGAGCAGCATCCTGTCAGCTACACTGGTGGTGACAGGGAGCATGTGTCAGAGAAATTATGAGAAACATTAATCAAAAAGTCAGGCAATGGCAGACCTACCACAGAAACTGTTATCCTAGTTAGTGTGGGGACTGAAAATCAGTTTTTTTCCAGACTGGCCATGTCCTCTCTGACCCCCAAATGGTCATTTTTCATTGGATTTGCAAAATAAATGGAGGAAAGACTTCTCAGCAATGCCCAATCTCTTGATTACTATCATAACAGATGAATGGCCAATTCAGAATGACAGTCTGGCATCCTTTTCTTGTACCACAGAGATCATTTGGAGGGGGCAGAGGACACTGCAGAACCTTCTATGTCTTATGGCAGTTTCAACTTCAAGTAAACATGATCCTAAAATACCAGAGTGATAAAAAATACTGCTGAGAGAAACACAAATAAGTCACCATGTCATAGTATGTAGTCATCACTTTGTGCAATGTTCATTGACTTGAACAATATGATGGAACTTTATTCCCTGGTGAGAAGTTGAAGTAGTGCAAGCATATTTATAGCCCACAAACACAAAACGAAAACCTGTCAATCTCTACATTGCAACTTCCATCTCACCTTTCAGTTGTTGTGAATATTTTTGGTTACAGAAGGCAGAAATAGATGGCAAACTAATTAACTCATTGACTTGGTTCTCCCATTCAAAATGTTGCCATCTTTAGGAAACAGCAGAAGACGCAGAGGTCATCCCTTATTGCAGAACTCACTGTACTGCACATATTTTGGGTTACACTTCGGTTGAACTGGGTGGCTTTTCCTTTTACAAAAATATGCCTATTAATGCAATACATAAAATAATCTTCAGCTCCCAAAAGTTTATGTTTAACTCATGCAAATATTTAATCCACTATTACATAAAACATGAGCTGACACTGCACTTATTGTCATAGGCACTTCATTAAACACACTCTTGATCATGTATAATGTAGTAGAAATTGTTTGCTAAAGGAGGAGATCAGTTTGCATGTATTGGGTTACACTTTTAATCCCCCCTAGTCAGGCCATGAAAATAATTTTCAGTCTGCTGGTCAGACGTAAAAAATGGGAGGAAAAACTTGGAGATATAGCAGAGTTACTCTTGAGCAAATTATTGCCCAAATTTCAATTGGCAATGTTGAAATATCAATTTTAAGATGTACTTGCAGATGATTATTTCATCAAATTTGATTAATCGTATACATGAAAATGACAACAGCAATTTTGTGCAGCTTAATAAACTAATACTTTTTACTTTTCCTCAAGACAGTCATCCAGCTGAGCAGTCACGCAATTCTCCCAAGGGTTTCATTAGAGTAATTCTTGTTTCTCCAGGCTGCAAAAAGATAATTTCCCAACTGCTCCCTCTCTTTAAATTACTCAGGAAAGAACCTCTGGATTCTGAAGAAATCCTTCTTCAGACTAATTAAGACTAATTTCTATATGGTTTAGTTTAAGTATAGTTAAAGTATTGCTCAGTTAAATTACGGGTTTTTTTCTGCTAAGTTTGGGCCCTGTTGAATTTAAGCTAAATCTAAGCTTAAGTTTTATAAAGTTAAGTGATAATAGATTTATATCCTATTGATTTAAAAATTTTAAAATGCTCTCTCCGCATTCCTCCAACTCTGTGAGGAAGGCTTGGATATTCACAGGTGTGTCAGCACTCCAGCCAAAGCAGAGGCTCACCTGCAAATCACAGAAGTACCAATCTGCATAAAATTAATATCATTTTGTCTTGAAATTGGATAGAGGTGTACCAGAATGGAATAACAATAGGATCCAAGGTTTCTCTAATCCTGGAAGGCAGTTTTAGATAAGGATGTGACTGGTGTGATCATTCCAAAAGGCAACAGTGGGTGAATATACACAAGAAAGTTGAGTGTGAAGAAAAAATCCAAATAAATGGAAGAGTGAGCAGAAGAGAAACCTTCCCCCTGTGGACAGGGAGAACAGAGTAAATACAGGCAATAGGAGGGAGAACCTGAGAAGAAGGAAATCAAATTCAGTTTAGTTCTTATTTTTCTCCTTCAAGATTGACAGCTCTCTCAACCCCACTCACCTTGATTTCAGGGCAAGCACCAACAAGGGACTCCAGCCCTCTGGGCTCCCTGTTTGGCATCAGCTCCACAACACTGTAAAAGCCACAGATAATTTAGAGCACATTTACTTAATTTAATGGTTCAGTGTACAATAAGTGCTGATTAACATGGTGTGAGAACTGGCCACCAGCAACAAGGGCATTGTTAATTAATTAGTTCAATAAAGCTTAAAACTGGCCTGATTGGTCAGTCTTCTAAAAACTTCCATTACAGCAATCCCAAATTCCCTGAGATAGATAGATAGACATACAGATATGTACACATATATTTTGTTGCAACACTATACATAGAAATAGGTATTTTAGAATGCACACACAGTCTCCCCACAAAAAAAAAAAAGAACCAGTGTGAAAAGTCCTGGGTTCAATCTGCCTAAGACAAAGCTTTTTTTCTGATAAATCTCAAATGAGAGAGAAGACCCAGTGATCTTCTTCTGCCAATAGATCCTGACTCTGAAATAATGATTGGATTTCTCTCTTCCCTAAATGCATTGAAAGTGATCCTTCCAATTCTTATATATAATTATAACATACAGTTGATTTAAAATTATCTGTGAAAGCAAAGAAAACAGACACAGACCTTTCAAGAGCACCTAAGCTAGTTAAAACTGGGCAAAAAACTTGCAGCTTCCAGATGCATTCCTCTTCAATAATCCAAGACAGAGTTAAGACTGCAAGTCATTGTGTAAAGAGAGATCATATCAAACTTTCTATGGTAGTCTTACTTCCATATTTCCTTTCAATTGTTCAGCTTTCTAGCCACAAGGAGAAAAAAACCCCCAAACCTCAAATAATTTCTAGCAATGACACTTGAAAAGAAGAAAGAATGTTTAGAAACTGACATTTCAGGAGGTAGGCCTCAGCACTTCTCACATTTAACAGATCTTAATGTAGTTTGCACAATATTTTAAACAAAAGTATAAAATAAAATCTGCTCTGAATTGGGTTTGATAATTTTTCAAATTATGGTTAAAGCAAAAGTTTTTGCTGTATGTAGACTTATAACCATGGGATTTTTTTCAGCACATGTAATTCACTCATGGATCTTCTGAAGTCTTTTCTATTCCAGCCTCTAAATAAATGTACAGTCTACCATCTAACCATGACCATCTCTCAGAAAGAAAAATGTGACAACACTTTTACCTCAGGTCTTCTCACATGTGTGAAATAACGAGGTCCAAAGATTCTGAGGTTGGCAGGCTGCTTTACTGCAGTTCAGGGTTTGGTCCTATTGGCCATGACAAGGTGCAATCAGTGGAGCTGTTAGCTAACAATTGGCTGTCCCACTTAAGAAATCAAGCAGTAACCCTGCATTTTTTCACCACATATGCCGTTAGAAATGTCATTTTTTTTCCAAACGTACAGGAAGCTAACCCGCCTGGATCTCCCCATGATTTCACAGGAAAATCTCTGGAGGCTTGGACTGTGTCTGGTTTTCCACCTCCCCTGCAGCTGAGCCCGCAGCCACTGCTGACCTGGGGGCAGATCACTGGCAGTTGCTCACCAGCAGAATGGTGAGAAAGTGGCACAACTTAACCTTAATCACAAAGTCAAGTTATCAGCTACAGCAAGGTTCCTCCTCACCTTCAACAGAGAAATTCTACTGAATTTCACTCAGCATTTAGCCTGTGCACTTTGTTTTCTGGCAAGCAATGTTCATTCTGACACAACCTCGCTGTGTGAGTACACAAGTGAATATATATTTGCTTTAAAGCAAAGCCTTGGCTTAGAACAATAGATAGTGTTCTGGGAATGTAACTTGTGGGAATAAGATTCAATGTCTTTTTAATAAAATCTGTAGATTCAGGGAGTATGTTTTTCTTACAAAGGCTTACAAAGCTGTGAGAGGAGAAATTCTCCACAAAAACCATGTACTTCAGTAAGAGGCAACACTTCTTTCTTAACTTTTTCCATTCTTCTATCTCCTCCTTGTAAATGAATGTAATATACTTTTGCAAACTACAAAGGAGGAAGTAATTTAATTTACTATCAACAGAAAATGTTGTATTTCTTAATGCTACATGAGCTCCTCTTAACATTGAGTAATCCCACCCCCATGAAATAGAGTTAGCAAATACCTACTACCTCCTTTTATGTGTCCCCATTCATTTCATAATTGAGCTCTAAACTTAACTATTATTGGAATCAGAAACAGGAAGAAATACACACCAGTAAATGTCTGTACACACCTCCAAAAAAGTTGATTTTACTTGTGAAACCATAGTCACAAAACTCTGATGTTCAGATTTAGCAACAATAACTAAGCAGCTGAGACTCAAATATAACTACTGCTATGTGATACCCCACATGCCATTAATGTGTGCCAGTCATGTGAAACCTCCATTAAATTTCTCCATTAAAAAATTAATGTTACAGCATAGTAGGAGTACACATCTCAAGAATATCCTGGACCCACTGCTGTGTTGGACTTGCAGTTATCAAATGGAAGCCAAGCAAGTCCTGGAGCAATACAGTTTTCCACTCCATTACCAACCCAGAGGCATTGAGAACCCCTAAACTGGTTATTTATCTAAGTGGGTTTTTATTGGCAATAAAAATTTCAGACTCTAACCTATACATTAGTGACTATTTTCTTCTCATTTGTTTCTTGCTCAATCATTGAGTTCAAACAGGTGGAGCAACAACAAAGAAACATACTTCTAACTTTCTGTATTTTCACTGTCAATTACTAGAATACACAGTCTCAATATCTTAGAATACCAGCAAATGTGCAGAAGAGGTCAGATTTCATTAAAACCCCATGGGGTTTAGGGAAAGTAATTTAGGAAAGTAGAAAAAGGTAAGTATTCTTTCTACATCAATGCAAACAGCTTAAAGAGAAACAGATGAGGCAGAACACTTGGTGTCAAGAGAGACTCTATGTAAAGAGGTGTTTCCAACTCATCGAAGGGTGACAGTAATAAGTAGAGTAAATTTTTCAAGACAAATAGATTTGATAATGAAATGGCTGCTTTTAAAACCAGTCAATCTGGCAGGCAGACTATGCAGTGGAAATTCAGCTTTCTGGGCAGTCAGTGGAGACAGGCAATTTCAAAAGGGTGAACCTTCTGAACAGCACAGAAAAGAGCAGCACCTGTCTTCTGGCAGCTTCTGAATATGCACTTTGTTCAGAAGCACCACTGTGATCCAGAAGGATGTGTTTTTAAAGAGGCGTCTCATCTCAGGCATTCAAAACCTGTCCTTCCCTCCAAGTGTTTAAATATCCTTGGAAAAGACGATCTTCAGTGAAAACAAAGCTTACAGATATAAAATTATTTTTTACTTCTTATTTTACTCTCATATTCTGTTTAAAATTGTAGTTAGAAGCTACAGATAAATATTATAGGAGCCTTTCTGAAATGAAGTGTGTTTTGCAGACTGATAGCATGACACCTTGATGCTCACAGGGAAGAAGGGGCTTATAAAGGAATTCAGCAGACAAGAGGAGTGTGAACTGTCATCACATCCTTCTTGCCAGGACTGACTAAAGAAAATTCACAGGACCTGCTGTATTCCTGAGAATCTCACTCTTTCTGTGAGCTGCCTCCCTTTGGTCAGACACTGTCAGCATATTGAGTCCTTTGAATCACAACAAAGCATGTCATTCTAACTCCTCTGACAACAGTTCTGAGCCAGGCATTCCAAACAATGCTTGGGTAAGGCCATTAGGTGTTCATTGACACTTTAAATAATTGAATTTTTGAAAATTTTTTTGAATTATTTTTTAACAATTGAATTTTAAACTTCCACTCAATAAGGCTCTTCCAACTTGCTTGTGGTTTGGATCCTTGCAGAGTGCAAGAAACTTCTTATGCATTGAAGCCTGTCTGCTTCTTTTCCTAAAAACACTGGTTTTCTAATCAAAGACTAGAACAACAACCCATTAAATAAAATGCTTACATGTAGCATTTCTCCACAGCAGGCATATTATCTCAGTGCTTTAAGGAAGAGAACTTTGTACATGCCAGATTTGTCACTGACTGGCCTATAAGGCAATAAGTAATTAATTTATCAGAATCAGAAAGAGGTTGTAGGTTTACTCAAACATTGCAGCAAACAACTCAAAATCCATTTTTGCAAGAGATTAGAAACATCAGGTCTCTTTTTGCTCAAAATAATTAATAAGCTTCAAGTTCACAGTTCTTTTTCATCTGCATCTGTTGCACCGCCTGCACTACAAAATGTTTTACGTATACCCTGTGTGCTTAATTAAACCTTAGTGACTATTCTACCAGTTAATTAGGAGTGATTTAGAGGGTACCTGTAAGATGAATTAGTAGAACAACAGTATTAGCTTGGCCACAGTTTTCTATAAACCACTGCTGCCGCTTAACACCTCTGTCATAGCAATTCTGAAAAATAGTAGTGCTCTCAGGAAGTCAATACTAAGCTGCTCAAAGCTGGTGATTTTGTACTTTATACTGATTTCCTCTGCTTTACACTCCCTTTTCTTCCTTCTCTCCTTTCCTACCCATCTTCTCTTTTCCATCCCCTCTCACCACTGTCTCACCCTTCCCTCTCCTTTTTCTGTTACTTCCTTTCTCTCTCCCTCCTGACTCATGAAATTTGAAAATTCTGTAAACAGAATCTGAGAAACACAAATTCCGAGACAGTAAAAATAATTTTAAAAGCCTGAGGGTTTAACAACCTATTAAATTTTCACACCTGCATACAAGGTGGGTGAATCACTTTGTGCTTTCAGATAAGACTCACAGATTCAAGCCTGTCCTGCAGGAGGATTTGGTGCTGTGACTGCCCTGTCCTTTAACCCAATTTACACATCCTAAATGTCCCATCAGTTGTCCATTGACTGAATCAACCCTCCCATGTGCAGGATCAGGAAACAGCAGCTCCTGAGTCCATCTCTGAAATGCCTTGGGGGAAGTTCACTTTCTCAGCTAACTCTGAGTGAGAATCCAGCTTCTTAATTTGTCCTCCTAAGAAAAGGTCTAAAACCTTCTCTTTCTGGCCTTTCCTCCCTTTTCCCTCACTGGGTTGATCATGCTGGGACTGGTAACATCTTTAATATCCAGGGTGGAAGCTTGTAACATTCCACGTCAAAAATTAGGATTTGCCCCAACAATACGTCATGTTGCTGTTTTAAAATAAAGCTTCCTATTTGGAAGCTGGGTGGCAAATACTCAGGTAATGTGAAATTGGAAGCATTGATGGGTAGTTTATGGAGTGAGTTCTTTTTAATTTCTTTAGTGAAAGTAGGTCAACTTAATAGGTTCTCTTGAATGGGACAGAACATTTTTTTACTGTAATTTTCTCCATTGCCGGGGAATCTACAAGAAGACCAGAATCTTCTTTTTCTTCTATAGATTTATCTGACTTATGCACATTGCAGGTCTGCTTTTGATCAGAAGTAGTTTGTTGACTTTTTATTGTATTTTTGTTTGATAATATAAATGCAAATTATCCTTTATGTACCAAAGAGGGGGGAAAAGTGATTTATATTTTAAAAAGCTCCTAGAGGAAAACATTAAAATTTATTATTGTAGGAAAAAAAGTGTAAGTTTTTCTAGAGGGCTAAAGGTTGCTCTTGAGCTAATTATTTTCAAACTGGACATCTATTTTCTAGTGCATTGTTTCATGAATATTTAATACACTGAGTTTGCCCATGCTAAAATTAATTACCATCCTTTGATAGTGTACAAAACATTATAGTGGATACTAATCTTGTTAGCAAAGGGATGTTGGAAGCATAATGTTGAGTCATATGTGTTTAGTTTATTGACAGCCAAAACAGAGAATTAAAGACCCATAGAATCAAGTGAGGTTGGAAAAGCCATTTAAGACCATTGAGTCCAACTTGACCATCTAATACTGAAAATTTAATGGTGCAAATCCTTGGTTCACATATGAGTAAATACTGAAAAAAAGGCATGAAAATACTTCAGCTAACATTCTGCTGAAATAGTCAGTGTAGCAATATCACCTGCAAGGTTTAAGCTTCTGAAAATAATCTAACATCTCTCTGCCAGATTTCCTAACTTCATTTTAAAAATGCTTTCCAACCATTGAAGTAAAGTGATTATCAAAATGTTTAAAATGCAGAGCACTGACATATTCCTTGATATCATGGCTTAGAGGAGTAAAAAATATTCATTAAACCTAAAAAATGCTAATGCCAGAAAATTAAAAAATCCACAGGACTTTGCAGGGGATTGATAATAATCAGATTGTAATAATTTTCTCAGCTGCTCAGTGATTATTCATAGGGAAAAAGAGTGCTGCCATCTACTTAAGGACACTACCTATAAGAGATGTCTTCTGCTTCACTAATTTTGAGAGCTGCAATCAGTCTGTGAAGACTTTTTTTCTATACAGGTACATAATTCTACTTATGCAAGACTTTTCCTCATGCAAAAACACGTATGACCTGGCTTTTCTTGTTACTCTAAAACCAGACAAAAAAAAAACCCAGATACATTCTAACTGTCCAGGGTACATGAAAGAGCACAAAACTGGATTCACTAGGATGAGACCTAGGGGAACTGTCTGGGCCTGGCTAGGGAAAAGTTCCCTATCCTAAAATGTTTCATATTTCAGCAGTTAGTTTGCTTCACTCTTGAATAAAATCTAGAGGTTTTCATTATGTCTAAAACAAATTAATCAGAAACAGCTCCAGGCACAGCTGCAAGGTTTTTCACTGTCGATACAATCACAAGTTTAAATGTGGGTATTTTTACAGTTGATTCAAGCAATAAATGAGGCAGTTTAAACATCCCAGTGACCAAAGCAGGTTCTCAACCCTCACTTAGAAATGACTGTTCTAAGTTCCTTGTCCCCAACCAATGCTTGGTTTAGATAAAGTAATCAAAATTACAGAAAAAATTTTTCCTTGTCCCCAAGATGCCTGACAATTATGATACGAAGAACAATCCATGTGCTAATGAAAATAAAATAAATGAGTGTGAAAAGCAGGTTTATTGAAAAAAAAAAAAAAAAAGAAAAAAGGTCTGAAGGTTTTATGGCAAAACATTCTACTGTCTTCACTGAGTCACCCTCCTGTAACCCACATGGTTACAAAACAAAGCTCTTAAGGGCATCACTTAGTGCACAATGATTGCACAACATGTTTTTTGCTTCTACTGGGACGTGGAGCAGAAGTGAGCCAAAATCTGACAAAGGTAACAAGGAAAGGAAACCTGTTAGCATGTTGTGATAAAATGCTGTGAAATGGTCAACATGATGTCTGTATTTGAAAGCGCAAAGACAATGTATCTGGGAAAGGATGGAAGTTGTTCTTCTTTTGTGTATAAAATATCATCTAAATGAGTAAAAAATTATAAATAGTAGAAATTAGAATGCATTGTTTTCAGAAACACAATTTACAAAAAAGAAATTATTTTATAAAAAGGATGGGTATTTATAAGGCTTTTAATGCATCACTACCATGAGAATCCATATGCAGCAAAATCCATGGAAAGTTTATGCAATTTACACTGAGTTTTTCTTCAGGGTAAAGTTTTAAGCAAATGTCAAACAGTAAGTGCTACAAATTTACCCACAGAAAACTCTGTAAGAAAAAACACAGACCCTTTTTAAAAGCCTTGATGATGTCCACAGTTAGCAAACACTTTAAGGGCAGACTCATGCTTCTAATGATAGTAACAAACCACTATTTCTCTCCATGACATAATGCCCAGAACATCAGATTTATCCATCTCCCAATGCTGAATCAATAGTTGTTAGTGTGAGATGTGGCATGGGAAAAAGAGAAAAAAGAGAAAAGTGTGTTTCTGTCCCCTTTTGCCACACAGATCATCAGCCTGCCCCTGCAGGGAGCATCCCCTGCCACAGCCCTGTAAACTCTCTTGGGTTACCTGTCTGACACATGGTGCTCTGTTCAGCCACCTTCACATGTACACAGTCCATGAGAGAGAAAAACATTTCCAAAAAGCTAATTATGGCTTCATTTTTATTTTTCTATAAGTACTCACTAACTCCCTTTGAAACACTCCCTTTGCTCTGGATTTTTCCACAAGCAACTGAAGCAGAATTTTACCATGGGCACCCTTGACTTATTGATAAATTCAAAACAAAATAGAACTAAAAACTACCCAGATGAGAAGGTAAACTTAAGCAGCTTTCATTATAAAGAATAATTAAACCAGAATCTTACATGAAGGCAGCCTTCACAAATGGAACCACAGCTGTGTGTTCCCTGTCTGTGGCTGGGAACAACATCCATTTTTAAGTTTGTTTAAATAAAATAGTAAATTAAAAGCTAACATATCTCCAGACACTGGTCTGTGCTGCCCCATTTCCAAAGTCTTCTACATTTCATACCACCCATCCTCCATTCCTTTCCTTTCTGGGATTTGTACCCTCTATTTATGCAAAGAGCTGCTTCTGCCTCAGGAGTCCTTGGGAGCCACCAGTCAGCTGCCTGAGGAAATCCCCAAGTTTCTTGATGAATTCACTCTCCTCTAGTTTTTGTCAAGCCATCCAGTCCCCAGGGCTCCATCTTCCTCAAGCAAGTAAATTTGCTGCTTACAAAGCTACCCTGGGAAACAAACCTGCCCTCTGCCATGAGCCTTGTCCTCAGCACTGTCTTTTAAATCCATGCCCCAGGCTCCAGTCCTAAATCCAAGTCCTTCAAGATGCTTTTTGCAGGCATTTACAAAACAGAAAGAGAGAGAGCATGCAATCAACATCCATTTTTGTAATACCACCCTTTCAGGGTGAAGACAGTTTGAAATCAAACCAGCTGGAGCTTGACTTGTCAGTCGAACCAACTTGTGAAGAGCTGTGTTACTTGACTGACACGTATCTCTGCCATGGATCAGCACCAAGGTCCATCATCTGTCAGGGAAGTGTGAAGCTCTTGAGGCTCTCAGATAAATCCACTCTGCTAAAATCAGTCCACACAATCCACACGTCAAGGTCTCATTTCCACCTACACTGTTAATGGTGTGTGGTTTGGGGCTTGCCTTCGTAACAGGCATAAGCTTTACTTCTTTGTGTATATTTAGCATTTCTTAAGACACAACAGGTAAGCTTCTTACCTATAATGAAATGTGTGCAATGCCAGAAGGGACTATATCCTGACCTGGCTGTCTATGTAAGAAACCTTGGATAATTATCTGGTTGACAAAAGCACATGGAAAACAGTGACTTCAGATGTTGAAAATTTAAGCTGCTCATCACACATATCTTGTATCAGAAAAGAGTATCAACCACTAGAACACTAGTAGGTGGAATGGCCATGGAGAATATCCCATTGCCTGATCCTTTGAAAAAAATAAGTATTTTTCTGTAACGTGCTCCAGTTCCAGTAAAGGTCATCAGGCTTGACACAGGAATCATCTGCTGAAATACTAAGGTTCATTTTACATGGGAAGAGAGGAAATTATTACAGTAATGGCCCATTCTCTCTCTAAAATCTATGAAATTATTAAGTCCATGGAACAATACCAGCTCATATCCACCTGCTAATGTGAATTTGAAGACAGTCCTATAGTGGGGCTGTGCCTCATCAGCTCTAAGAGTCTCTGTAATGTGTTCCTCAGTTGGTGGATGCAAACACAAACTCAGCTGGTCAGGTCACTTTAAAGGGAGTAGCATTTTTTAAAGGGACAACTCAGGAGAAAAAAAAAAAAAAGTATATACTATTCTAAAATCAGATCTGAAAACCTTAAGAGAGAGCCTCCCAGAAAGGGCAAGGACCACTTATGTAGAAGACACGTGGGAAAGAAAACAGGATTTTCTTGCCCCCTTACAGTGGGTGTCCAGGGTTTCAGAAGAGCACTTTCAGAAGAAACTCCTGCAGAAGTCCTGCCTCACACTGTGCTGTGATGTGTCAGAAATCTCACTTCAATATGTGTGAGCAGCACGTGGTGACACACGTGGCACAGCCAGGAGCAACCCTCTTCTCCTCCACACTGAAGTTCCCAAAGCCCAGACTGCTGGTCTTTGCTAGAAAGCCAAAGTGTGGCTTTCTAATAACTTTAGAAAATAGAAAGTGTGACATTCTAATAACTTTAATTTCTCCAGCTTGTGCAACCTGATTATACCACACAAATGAATTGATCACTGCAATAAAATAACGCTCAATGGCAGAAAAGGTTAAAATTCAGTTTTTAACCTGTATTTGCTGATTGTAAAGCACAGCAAATTAAAATTGCATTCAGAGATGCATTGCTACATAATTTTTGTGACACTTGATGGTGCCTTTAATACTACTCATGTCCATGAAGTGTTCATAAAGGAACCTGCTGTAAAGTAGTTTAACGGTAGCCTGACTTCAATCAGCTTTGAATGACAAATTGGAGCATTGTTAAATGCAAATAACTCTCATCTTCTTTTAAGGTGTAAAATAAAAACTAGGAACCTCTGTACAGTGCATAGGAATTATACCACACTGTTCTTTTCCTTAAAGTAATTTCAACTCCTGATATTCTCAAAACTATTTTGACCCTTTGCTTTTAGCAAGAAGGATTACCCTCACACCCTTTTATCTTTAATGACTTCACAAGAAGTCCTGGTCTGATACTACTCTGAGTAGACTTGAGCTGCACAACTCTCTATTTTCTCATAGGCACTGAGCCTTTTATTGTGCTGGAAACAAAACTCAGTAGCCTTTAGGATGCTAAAGAAAACCTGACCAGAATGTTCTTACAAACGTTCTGGTGCAAACATACCCAACATCTAAACATTATTTCATTCCATCTTTTCTTCAGCCATGTGGCAGCTCTGCACATAAAAGCCTGTCCCATGCACACACTGCGCTCAATTCCTGAAAATAAAGGACACACTAAAGTTGCGTCTTGTCAGAGCTCATGGAAGCTCTTGGTCTATAACTCTGCATATCTTTGAACCACGTAAAGCAAATATCTTCCCACAGTAGTTTTACACATAATGATATAATAATAAAATACATCAGATGAAAGAGGATATGACTTATCTGCTCCAAAGGTCATAAATGAGGATTTTAATGATGTGAATTGTAATATCTGAGCTTGCAGGCATCAGAAGGAGCATTTAATTGATGAAGTATTTATGAAGTATCAAGCATCATTTACTGGAAATGCTTTTATTTATGACTGATATAAAATCCAACTTCCTAAATAGGTTAACAACTACAGCATTTCTGTAGGAGATACTGCTGCTGCCAGCCCCTCTCTGCAGATTCAGCTGGAGGGTTTGCTGTCTGTTATTTCATCTCTTCTGGGGGAAAATAACAATTATCTTCTGATCCTCTCTTGAATCTGAGTGGTGCCAAGGCTAACTAGAAAAGTAATTAATGCACAAGTGATATGCCATGAAAAGACCATCTCCCAAGGCAATGTATTCACACACTGCCATGCCCCAAATCTTTGGGAAGACAAGCGTGAAGGCATTCACTTGGGCCACCAATTCCATTTCTTCCCAGTCAGAGGCAGCAGCACAGAACATCACACAGTGCACGTTCTAAGAACAAGCCTCCAGCATGAGCTGATTGCAGATTTAAGGCTATAGAGGCTGAGAGAACATCCATCCATCCATCCATCCATCCATCCATCCATCCATCCATCCATCCATCCCTGCCATTCACCCTCAGCAGGATGGAGGGAAGTGGGATGGAAGGGCCTGTGGGACCAGAGAGCTGCAGGCATTTTGCCGGCCAGGTGCTGCTGGCAAACCAAAGCAGGTTTTTAACAAAGACAAAACACACCCCAGCACCTTTCCCTCAGGGCCTCCTCAGGGCTTCCCCAGGGCCCAATGTCCTCCGAGTCCCCTCAGCTGGAGCCCTGCAGGGACAGGTCACCCTCAGCCCTCTCCTGTGCAGCTCCTTCTTCTAATGCTCTCACCAGACACAGCACACCTGCCTCAGTTCCAGGCTGCTTGGCACTGGCTTGCCCATTTGTGCTCTTCCACTTTCTGCCCTGTCCTTGTTTTTCCTCGCTCCTTTACTCACCCAGAGGTTCCCACTTTCATTCACCCCCACCTGTGGCTAAGGGACTCAGTCAGGCTTGGCTGTAGCTCCTTGGCAAGATGGAATTGTGTGGAACAGACCCT
>VWZU01010925.1:96922-111397 GCA_013397095.1 Sterrhoptilus dennistouni
TGCTCTCTCCGCATTCCTCCAACTCTGTGAGGAAGGCTTGGATATTCACAGGTGTGTCAGCACTCCAGCCAAAGCAGAGGCTCACCTGCAAATCACAGAAGTACCAATCTGCATAAAATTAATGTATTTTTGCCTTGAACTTGGATAGAGGTGTATCAGAATGGAATAACAATAGGATCCAAGGTTTCTCTAATCCTGGAAGGCAGTTTTAGATAAGGATGTGACTGGTGTGATCATTCCAAAAGGCAACAGTGGGTGAATTTACACATGAAAGTTGAGTGTGAAGAAAAAAAAATCCAAATAAATGGAAGAGTGAGCAGAAGAGAAACCTTCCCCCTGTGGACAGGGAGGACAGAATAAATACAGGCAATAGGAGGGAGAACCTGAGAAGAAGGAAATCAAATTCAGTTTAGTTCTGATTTTTCTCCTTCAAGATTGACAGCTCTCTCAACCCCACCCATCTCGATTTCAGGGCAAGCACCAACAAGGGACTCCAGCCCTCTGGGCTCCCTGTTTGGCATCAGCTCCACAACACTGTAAAAGCCACAGATAATTAAGAGCACAATTGCTTAATTTATGGTTCAGTGTATAATAAGTGCTGATTAACATGGTGTGAGAACTGGCCACCAGCAACAAGGGCATTGTTAATTAATTAGTTCAATAAAGCTTAAAACTGGCCTGATTGGTCATTGTCTTCTAAACACTCTCATCACAGTAAACCTGATTTCTTCGAGCCCACAGGCAGGAACATGGTGAGCCTCTTGGCATTTGGAGGAAATTGGAGTCACATGTGGGACTTCAGCGTCTCAACAAGCTGCCCTGGACATCCCATTAAGGACATTGACCATTTCAAGAGACTAATGAAAATTTAGGAATTTGAAATGTTATAGAATCATAGAATCACTAAAGTTGAAACAACTCTTTGGGATTATTGTGTCCAATCAATGGGCTGGTGCTGTGAGAGACATAATTTGTGTCCCTACAATAAACTACAACAGTGTGTGATTTGACAGCCCAGGAGAAAATAAGCTGGAAGTGTAGCATAGCTGAGCAAAGAAAGGGGGAAAAAATGGGAGAAAGGAAGGTAAAAATGAAGTATTTCCAAAACCATGCTTTCTCCACTTCAGAAATAATCTAAACACATGAATGACCAAAGTTTCTTGCTGGAAAAATAGAGTAAAAAGAAAATTGATGGGATTTATTATTACAAAACCATCTGCAATCTCTCTTCTTTTTACATACATGAAATAATGGCAAATATGCAGAACATCTGCATATCCACAGGCCGGGGGAAGAAATACCACCAAGAAACAGTGTCCAGGAAGGATTTTTCAGGGAAAAGGAATTTTGTCCATGTGTTGAGAACTTCTTTCTTACCTTCTTCTCTATGTATAACATAGTAGGCATAATATAATAATAAATCAGCCATGGCATAATAAATCAGCCCTGAAGAATTTTATTGGGATGATTTCAGAAGTAGCCACCTGTAACTGGACAACTGACCCTTTGCTGAACTCCTACAGGCACCTGGGCTCCAGCCACATCCTCTCTTTTGTGACCCTCCTGAGCAGACAGCAACCTCACTGCTCAGCTCCTCCTCATTGTGGGGACTGATGGTCCTTCCTTGCCATGAGGTGATGCACTCACATGGTTGGAGCCCTGCAGGTTACTTGGATAGGACTTCCCTTTTCACCCCCAGCAAGTCTGGACCCAGCTCCTTGGACACAGAAGAGCAGAATTCACCCTTGTAAGCAAAAATATCAGTGCTCTGGATCATGGCAACCCCTGCTGACACCTTAAGTGTGGCATTTACTTTTCATTACCAGTCCAGAGTGTTGCCCAGTTGTCTTCTGAGCACTTCTCCAGTGAGGCTTGGTTACTCCTGTGACATTATCCCAGTTTGTGGAAGGTGCAAAGGAAGCTTGGGGTGTTCCTGTTTTTTCCTACATGCTCTCATCAGGAATTCCCCTTTTACAGAATGAACATGAACTATAATTTAGGCTCTACCTCAAAAATTAGGCCTACATCCTCAACATTCTTCTGTCATTGTAGGGAAAAAAAAAACCCAAACAGATGTAAGAACTCAGTAGGACCTTTTTTTTTTTATGCAGAGAGGATGAAATGGAAAGAGTCAGAGCAGTAAAAGGCTTCTCCTAACTGGCTGAAAATCTCCTCAATGACAGCATGCAATTTGTAAAAGTTACTGACAAACTGCAAAACAATTACATAGTACTAAAAGCATTCAGAGTTGCTAAGGAGCTAAGGCCTGCAGGAAGTAGAATAAACAAGCTCCAGCAAAAGATCACACTTTCCTCTTAACTCAATGTTTTGTTGCAAACTCTGGTTTAAATTCAGCTACCAAGTCCAGACAGGCCAATAAAGTTTGGGGCTGGAAACATTCTGCCATTTCACCACACTAAGTGTTCCTGCAGCTACTGGCTGTTTGGAAGGGAACAGGAGAGAGGGGAGCAAAGATGTGTGATGGAATCCTGGAATCAAGGGCAATAAAATCAGGTAAAAGTTTTCTTATACCATAATGTAAGAGGAAAAACATATAAAGGGGGGTTCAGACAAAGGAATAACTTGACTGGCTTAGATAGACTAAATCAGAATGGCTGGGGTGGTATTCAAACAGATTACAGGCTAAAAAATTTCTTGTTTTAGAAGGGACAGGAAATATACAAAATGGGAAAGAATGGGCACATTTCTTTTTTATTTAAATACCTCCAGCTCCATTCAGCCTATTCCTAGCATTATGTCCAAGAAAAATGTCTCTGTCATCAATTGCACGGGCAACAATGACAACATTCCCATTCCTCCCCCTGATCCTCCAATTCCCAGACACTGGCAAATACTGATTTGTATTTTGTGCAGCAGTTGAGGTGTTTTCTTTTGCTATCTCCTATGAATGTAAATATGCCCTGAAAATTCACACCAAGATGCACATTCATTTTACCTAACTGTTGATTTATTCTAACTGCCACAATGGTTGTTTGTATTTTGAAATGGATAGTTTCCCAGTTCCTTTTTGTTTGTCAAAAAGTTCTCTTTTCAAAAAGTAAGCTTTTTTCTCTTTTTGTTTTATTTTTACATCCATCACGTAACAGTCATCTCTTTTCTCTTAACTGCTGCATCTTTTTGTGTTCTCTTCATATCCTATTTTCACATCAAAAAGCTTTGGTCAT
Organism: Sterrhoptilus dennistouni; assembly: GCA_013397095.1. Taxonomy (NCBI): domain Eukaryota; kingdom Metazoa; phylum Chordata; class Aves; order Passeriformes; family Zosteropidae; genus Sterrhoptilus; species Sterrhoptilus dennistouni. Next base: position 100,108 of record VWZU01010925.1, read on the forward strand.
TTCTGTGTTTGAATTAATTCTGAAAACAGAGGAAGTTTTTATTTGCAAACACCACTTCATTTTTACCTTCCCTTCACCTGTTTTTCCTTCTTTCCTTGTTCAACTATCGTACACTCCATCTTACTCCATACTCTCCAGGAGCAAAGTAGGGAATGTTGTTTATAGGAAGCTGAATCATGAACTTGTCCTCCAAAGAGATGTGCCTGTCCCCTCTCTGACTTTTACAGGTTTGCCAAGGGTGAGAAAGTTGGTCACCTGGGAACTTGTGTTCTGAGATGATTTAGTAAGCACAGGAATGCAGCAGAGGGGAAGAAAAATAGAGCTAAAGCTGACTGACTATCCAATTATTAATCCTATTCATAAAAAATTTAACCTCTGTTTTGTTTAGCAAATAGTTTGGAAACTTGTCCATTCCTCCCCTATGTGAAGTATTTGCTATTTGAAATGTCTGAAAAACGTTTTTCAGATTGAATGTTTGTCTACACTTTCATCCTTCATCATTTGGTTTTGGTGTAGCATTGTACGTAGACAGTTGGTTCAGACAACAATCAAGACACCATGGCCAGAAAATTTTAAATGGAATTGTATCACTGAGGGTGAAGGCAATACTCCAAAACTTTTTTCAAGATCACTTTTGCAAATTTCCAGCCATGGCAAAAATTACCAGCTGACTGAATTCACCCACATTTAATACAGGTAAGTAAATTCAGAGACAGCTCAGGACCACACAACATCCAGACATGTCTTGAAAAACCTCCTGAGATAGGGCCGTCACAGCTGCCTTGGGTCCCTGCTCCTCTGCCAGGCTCACTACATTGTAGTCCCTTTTATCTTTTTTCAAATCAGAATCTTCCCCTTTTCAGATTATAACTATTGCTGCTTGTCATAAAACAAACCAAATCAGATTTTCTAATCATCAGGTGTCACAGAACCAATAGGGTGGCCCTGGCTGGAAGAGACCACAGTGGGTCATCTGGTGCCACCTCTCTGCCCTAGCAGGGCCATCCCAGAGCACGTTTTTGTCCTGATGGTTCAAGAATTTCCTCAGTGAGGGAAATTCCACAATCTCTCTAGGCAACCCCATCCTTGAAGCTGATCTCATCTCCAGGTGTCCTATAAGGCATTGGGCCTATTGAAAAATCTGGCTTGTGTTTTCTCTCTTTACAGCTGCAATTTAAAACACTGGGTCAGTTAAACCTCACTTAAAACTATTTAGATGTGGGATGTATGCAAATTCCCCTCCATTCTGGCAGTTTTAAGGAGCCAGTTTTACAATGAGCTAATAAGAAGGAAGACCTCACATAATGGTGAGTTGTTCCAGAATATTTCTCATTATATTTCCTGACCCTAAGACCACTTGCTATGACTTCTCCCCAAATGTGTGCACACATACTCACTACAATTCCACATATCCACAAGCTTTCCATAGAGACAATAATAAATGAGCAGTAGAAAGCAAGAGCAAGTAAATCACTTATGTGATACAATTAACCTCTTTGAGTGAGTAAGATAATCAACTGAATAAATTAATCTAAGGAATTACTGACCAGTCAATAGCTCTATAAAAGGGGTCTTAATTTGTTTGAGAATGTATCAGCAAAGGTCTGCTGCTCCAAAACAAGGAAGCAAAACAGTGGATCACACAAACTAAACTGGCCGCACAAAGCAGAGAAAACTATACCTGGAAGCCTAAGAGTCCAGAAAAAATAATAAAACCCCTGGTATTCACTACATAAAAATTGAAAAAAAAAAAAAAACCAGAGTCACTTAGATTAAGAACAGAATAACAGTCTTAAAGCATGGAAGAACTGCTCCAGAGTTGTGCAGATGAGCAATTATCTTAAACTTCATCATGATTTTTTTTTTCTCTTGAACTCAGATAATTAGCTTTTATCCTGGAACATAAGAGGCATCTTATCTCATGGTCTTGCCTTCTTTGTTAATGATCTTTAGCTAATTAGAATTTGGGAAATTAGAAGCTGAAAATGTGCTCAGAGACCAATTGACACAGAAGTCATCTGCATGACTGAGAGAATAAGTCCAGGCTGGTCATAGCCTGTAAATCATTCCCTTGCTGCAAAACTCCAGCAGCAATGAAGATAAACAATTACACTTTGCAAAACAACAGCTACTTTGTTCCTCCCTATATCAGGGAGCCCTATTTTATAAGCCTGGTACTAAAACTCAAGGCTCAGCTTTTATCTCAGTGTGGAGTGAACCCTCATTGCTGCTCCCAGCAGCTGTGGAGAGCCACATCTCTGGATGCATAGTCTGAAAAGCTCTCTTAAAGCCATAAACTTTTTTTTTTCACTATTGAGCATACTGCTTTCTCCAGAAAAATGTCTTATATCAAAGCTTTTGTCAGTATTCCTATTAAAACCAATTCTCAATGTTTACCTGTTTAATCTGTTTTCATTTTCTTGCTCTTATTCTCATTCTTGGCCTCTTTTGTCTTCATCTGTTTTAAAATACTAATATTTTAAAATACTAACTAAATAACCTGCTAGTGACAAGGCATTCTAATAAAATCATACTGTATGTCCAGAGCAAGATAAAAGTTATGAGGAAAGCTGAATGGCAAAATAAATTCTCAGCCAACTAATTCACCTAAAAAGCAAAATGTGGACATCTTTTATAGCAAATGATAATGATAAAGATCCTCCTGGACTGTAGTCTCTAAAAGCTGATTTTCACAAATGCTGTTTCCATAAATGCTGTCACGAAGTTATACCCAAAAGTCAAACTCATCTGCTTCACAGTCTGCAGCTTATTTAACAGTACACAGGGAAACTCTAATCACTAATTTGTCAGAACATAGCAAAACAATGATGCAGAAAGTGGCTTCACATAATCCGCCTTTAGGCACCAAAATCAGGAAGTCAGATACGGGGGTAACTAAATCATTAGTTACTAAATAATTACTAAATCAATGGGGTAGGTAGGATGGAAAACAGGGCTCCTCTCTACTGATGAAAGGAAATTCCAAGTCCTGGAGCTTTTCCCTTTTTATTTGGACACTGAGCATAGAAGCATTCTCAGAAAATTTCTGTCTGGGAAATGGAATAGCAATATCCTCTGCTCTTCCTTCAAGGACTATGGTCACGAAAAGCAAACAAACAAATAAACAAACAAGCAAAACTAAACAAAAAGCCCCAACACTCAAATTCTCAGTTTTTCAGCCAAGGACCTTGCTATTTTCACCCCTGAGGCAACACTAAGGTAAATAAAAGATGCAGCAAGGTGGTAATTATTGTCTGACTCTGTGTCATAATTATTCCCGCGAATTTTGTGTCCAGTTCTACAACCCTTTGGGGAAGTGGTGACCGTTTATTTTAACAGTACTGCTGTGGAGTTGCTGACCCTCCCCATTCTGGGAATGCAAAATGGAAAATCCTCTGATGAGACTCACAGCTGCTTGGGCAGCCTGAGCTTCATCTTTTGCTTGTGTTCAGCCCCAGAAATACAGAACCTGTAATTTCAAACACTTAACGAAGAAAACAGTGGATAAGGAAAGAAAATTTATTTTAAATAGTGGGTACCAATTTTCATTGCCGTTTTTCTTCAAACCTATCAGAATTTATTTTGTCTAAGCTGCACATTTATTTAACAAATGGCTATGTCAGAACTGTTTATTGTTTAAAAACAGCATAAAAAGATGTCATACCCTATATATCATGATGGATAAAGTAGTTGCAGCATCAAATGTAAATTTTTAATGTTGTCTCAATTTCTCCTAATGCAAATTAATTTGTAAAGCTTATAAAGCCAAAATTGTACTGCAGCTAAATCCTACCACAATTCTGTTTCTAAGCAAACACTTCCTTTTCCCTTGGTAAAGCTGAGGCTCAGTCAGCCTTATTCAGTAAAACTGCAGCATATTTGGTGGTGCATGTTATAGCCAGTGGGACCTGAAACAACAATAATATGTATTCCCAAACATAGGCAACAGTGATTTAATGCTTTGAATAAAGCACAGTAAAAAAAAAAAAAAATCAGAGATCTGTAAAACTTTCATGTCACATGATCACAGTTGATCAAGGTTTTTGCCACCTGGTGTAGTCCTAGGAAGACTTTACAGGCTCTTGCACATAAAAGACTCCTTTTTTTCAAGCTTGTTCTGAAAACATCACTAGAGCAGGGACTCATGCTGGAGAGCTGGGTAGTAAGGGGCATCCCAGATGTCAGCATATCTTAGTAAAGCTGGTATAAGTCCATTAATAAAGTAATTCCTGCATGGCAGGAGACACATAAAACTCTAGTACCTTCCTTACTCTGGGGAACAACTGATGAGAGAAACAAGGGCAATTATACCCTCAAGAAGTCCTTGTTATCACTGATATGATAAAACTGCCTTATTTTCTCCAAGGAAGTTCTAAATAGCCAAGAAAAAGCAGACAGAAAAATTAAAATCTTCCCTTAGAATATGCCCTAAAGGTGATAGTTTGCTTTATTAATTTGCTTTAACTCACTTACATTGCAAATTTCTTAGTCTGAACTTCTCAGGACAGAATGAGAGACTCAAACAAGAACATTTTGCTTTCTTTTCTGTAAACTATCAGTTTTTTGAGTTAACAAGCCATTTATGACCATACTTTATGCGAAGGGCCACAAATGGAGAATCTTGTTCAGCTATGTCATTCTAATATATATAAAAATAAGATGTTCTGCTTTTTCATGGCTTCTATATTTAGCTCAGTTCAAGCTAATAGAAACTACACTGTCTCTGATATTGACCTCCTAATTGCTCTAATAAAAACTGGATTAAAATTGATCTCCTGAATGATAGTCTGCCAAAGGCATAACAGCTTTTCTGTCAATCTTTAAAAGAGAAGACAACATAAGGCCTCTCCAGAACAAAAATTCTGAATGAGAGGAAAAAAAGTTATAGTTACCATTACTGAAAAACTCAAAATTATTCCACCAGCTTTTTAGCTAAGAATACTTTCATTGTTTGTGACACTGGAAAGAACATATCTGAAATACAAAGTTAAGATTATCTGCATGCTTCCTGTCATCAAGATTTTGAGGATAATATCTTTTTCATCATTATCATTTTGTATAGTACAGGTGAAAAAACTGAAAATCTGAGTCACTAAGTTCTTGCCATGGGTTCTCAAGGGAAGAGACACACAGTTAGATACAAAAAAAAGTGAGAGAGAGGTGGGGTAAAAAATCCTGTTGTGATTGACTGCAGTAATTTACTTCATCTTCCTCTACACAGATCTCCTGTGATCTTGATTTGCCACTCACCAATTGCTTTATTATGATAGTTAGAACCACACTTTTCAATGACAGACTTAGGTTTTAACTGGAGCTAGATGGCCAATACAGTGATCCAGGGAAAACTCTATTTAAAAAAGAAGGTTTTTCTTCCAGGTTATGTCGTAAAGGATTGCAGACAGAGGCAGTTGACATGGCAAGGACACCTGAAGCATATTAAAACTGTTTACAGCAATGTATTGTTGGCATGCAGTCAATAATGGTCCCTGAAAGGAAGAAAATAATACCTGGGCTTCAAATTCAAACTTGTGCAATTATTTCACAGTTGCTTAGCTGGCATTTCTGCCAGGTGTGTTATCCTGAATGTAGCTTGCTGCTAATGCTTCAGGGAACCCAAATTTCATACTCATTTACCCAGTAATTTTTTAGTGGGCTTGCATAGATCCCCTTCAAGAAATGCCCTAAATCCAGGCCTTGCTGAGGCTTGGAGAATGGGAGGGTTATCCCAGATACTGGGGAGAGGTGACCTGGCCACACAACAACCTGAGGAGTTTGCCTAAGCTTCAACTCACCAAACTCATCTGCGCTGAAAGTTTGTAAGTAATTTTTAGCAATATTACCCTGTATTCCAGTTTATGGTTTGTTTCATACACTTTCCCCAGCCTAAACACAATGTCCTCTGTAAAATACATTCTTTATGTGTGACAGAAATTTTTAACTGGAGCTGCAAGTAACATCATCACATTTATTCATGCAGTCTATGTTAGTCAAGCTTCCAGTTTTCCAAGCAAAAATTTCCCTTTCTCCCCTCCTGTTGTTTTACAAAGCCTTGTTGAATGGGGAAATAGTGGAAGAAAGTAATGAAAAATTCTGTAGGTTTTGATGGAGACCTTTTTTGTTTTCCCATAAGAGTCCCCCTTCCATTTATATGGGCAGATCATGAATCAGCTGGTAAGTGTCTGATGTTTTAACCCTGAACTGAATAAATAACCCAGGAAATAATGATTTTGTTCAGTTAGATGATGCATGTGTAGTCCCTGTTCTTTAATTTCTAGATTTTTCATTTTCTTTTAATTTTCTAGCTATCCAACAGGACAGTGGTGAATGTAAAGCATTGATGCTATTGACATTTGATCTGCTATAAGACAAATGTAACAGTGTTAAAATTATCTACCTGATGTAGACAAGCATATATTAAGCTTCTGTGTGAAAGCATTCCCAACCTTTAGTTATTTTTCTCTCAAAGAGAAATCTGTCTTTTAAAGACTCTTATATAACAAAATATTGTTTAACTATTCAATATTATTTCTAGCAGAAGTTATTCTCAAATGTTTCCAGATTACTTGGTTATGAAATAGAATCTTTTCTTTGCTATCCAAATTTCTGTCTTGGGGAAGAGTGTACAGTATTCCTAAGGGACTTTGTCTCTGTGGTGTTCTCCAAGAGCACAAAAGGAAATAAATAGTCATTAGAATGGTCATTTATAAAGACAGTGGAAACTATTTTTGACAAAATAATCAGTATTGTATTCTAGCTGCTAGGACTGTTGATTGTACCACAGGAAGAACACAGAAGAAAATTTCATCACAAAGGCAGACTTATATCATTCTGGGGAAAAAAATTATGCCTTTGCAAAGCTATGGTTGTTTTTAATCTAAAGCTACTTTAGAGTTCCATTCAGCTTGTGTAAGCTTGATTTAGGAGTGCAGCTCTAGGTCAAAGAAGACTAACAGTATCCAAGCAACATGATTAAATAAATTATACATTTCAAGTTTTCTTACTGAAGAAGAAGGTTTACCTAGCAAAAGTGAGAATAAGTGAGGGGAGAACACAACAGCTCAACTCAAATTTTATATGTATCACATTCCATCTAAACATATAGTATATTTCTGAAAAAACTTTGAAAACTGAAAGCACAGCCTGTCAGCAATGCACCACACTGCTTCCACCCTTTTTCTGTGAGGGAGATTGTTTGTACACACCTGATGTAATGTGATTCTTCTTTTTCTTAGACCTTATCCCACTGAACATTTTGCCATGAGGGAGAAAAACAGAAAGAAACCATCAGGACACCATAATATTAGGGCTTCACAATCATCAAAACCATAGCTGAACTTTATGTATTTAATGTCATGGATTCTTTCTTTTTGTTTTGTTTTGTTTGGGATTTTTTAAATTTGTTTGTTTTTTGGTTTTGTTTTGGTGTGGTTTGGTTTGGTGTGGTTTTTTCTTTTGGTTTGTTTTTTTGGGGTTGTGGGGTTTTTTTGTTGGTTTTTTTTGTTTTTTGTTTTTGTTTTTGTTGTTTTGTTTTTGTTTTTGTTTTTGTTTTTGTTTTTGTTTTGTGGTTTTGTTTTTGGTTTTGTGCGGTTGTTTGTTTGTTTGTTTTCCCCATATTTTCCAAATGTTTGATGGTCCAGAACACCAAGTTTCCCAAAGTATTCAGAGCAGATAAAGAGTTCATCAGGAGAGGTAAAAGGTACTGCACAGAATGATCTGGAGTGAAAAGGGTACAGAGTTCTCATTATTATTCAAATTCTAATATCACTTGTAGAAGTTGTCATTACATCATAATCTTCTTATCTGCCCTGTGGTATATATAACAGTGCATCTGCTGAATATACCAGTCTGGTTTTTAACATTCTGCACATCCAAAAAACATTAAACCAAATTAGAATTTAATTTATCATCATTGAACGTATTTTTATTTTACCTTTTGTCTCACCTGAATTCTGTAAGAGGGAGGCCTCCTTATTCTCAGAAATGCCCTTCTACAGGAATTTTTTTTTTCTGGATACAACTTCGTTCCTGTTTGAAATGTAAATATATATTTTTTAATTTTCAGTGACCTAAATATTCCACAGATAATTTCTGATGGAAATACCAGCACAAAACACTTCAGTTTCTGCAGCTTTATGCTTAGATTCTGGAAGTATAAAATGACTGGGGATCCTTGAAAAGGTAAGAAAATTGTTTACACTGAATCAAGCAATAGGCAATTATATGGGAAAAAAAATAAGAGGGAGAAATTAACAGTTACTTTGGTTCTGTGTCTCATGAGTTATAGCAGGGACCCCTAAACTCTGAATTAAATGCTATGGGAAGAAAAAGAAGATTAGTAAACACAGATTCTCCCTACTGCATGTTCCAGTTTTTGGTTTTTTGGTTGTTTTATTTTGTTTTGTTGGTTTGGTGAGGTTTTGTTTGTTTGTGTTTGGGGGGTTGTTTGGTTGGTTGGTTTGTTTTGTTGTTTTTTGTTTTGGTTTGGGATTTTTTTTTGGTGGTGGGATTTTTTTGGGAGGGGAGGGCGTTGGGGGTTGGTTGATTGGGTATTTCTGGGTTTATTTTGTTTTGGGTTTTTTGGGAGGGTGGAATTTTTTTGTTCGGTTTTTTGTTTATTTGTTTGTTGGTTGGTTGGTTTTGGTTTTTTGGGGGTTTTTTTAGAGCACAGATCTCTTGCAAGCACATCCACAAACTGGAACAGCCTAGCCCTGCTTTTGCACAGATGGTCTGTTGAGTGCTACCAGCTCTACACATATATCACTTCTCATTCAGACAGTTTACTGGAGTTGAAGGCACTTAATAAGATAATTTTGGACACTCCTGTTTTCTTGGCAAATCTAGAGGGGAAAAAAAAGTGCTTGGTTTAATAGGCATGACAGAAGTTTAAGTTGCATGCCTGGAGTTTAGAAACAGCACCTGTGTGCAATAAAAAGAAAGTGCAAGGCAAAACAAGTTCATAACTGTAATATCATGCAGAACCTAGGAACTAAGTCCAAGGAAGAAAAGCCACACACCTGATCCCTGAAATAATCAAGGAAGAAGGACAAAGGCAGATCAGTGTGAGAAGCAAAGAGTATTTTCCTTTGAGACCAGCCAGGTGCTCAGAAAATGCCTGCATTAGGCATCACTGCCTGTTCTTTTAGCACAGTGACATCTAAGGGTGCCTGTGCTAATGCCTAGGGAGAAATCCTTCCTCATGCCCTCTTGTACTGCTGAGATCTTAAACCCCCTGCAACTCACAGGAGAGCAAGAGAACTGCTGCACTTTTATCGTGTAATTTTTGTGCTCCAATATGGACCCTTTGCTGGTTTGACACTAGTTATCTCTGTAACCTTTACTCTCATCTGAACCAGACAGTACAGAAAACTTTGACAGTTTTATAGTGCAATGTGATTTAATGTGATTTGAGCTTCTTACTTTCCCCTCACCTTCAGTAAGTAAATCCAGCCCTGTTTTTTCATCATGGTATAGCATGCAGAGTCCATTGTCTTGGCTAAAAATGTAAATTAATATTATTATTTTCTTCAATCAGAATAAGCTCTTTTACACATAAAGTGACCTTCTGAGGGTGACTGAAGCTATGTTCATTAACTATGTAACATGGTTATGCTATATATTAGAACATAATTAAACTTTGCAGTAATAATAATTATGCATTGCAGTAAAAACTGGCATTTTGTCTAATGTCATGGTGCCAACTCAGAGTGTATAGGGAAATGGCTCAATGAAAATCAGATTCTTCTAATCGGCATGATTTTATCCTTCTGTAATAGGCAAGAGGAGTATTTGGAATCTAAAAGTACTCTCTTTAATAACGTGCAGGTATTTGCAATCTTTGGATATTGTAGGTATTCCCTTATCTGAAATTTACAGTGTGCTATCACAAAATTGTACATAATCAGGCAAAGTGTAACCATCTTCCCACTATCATAAAAATCCCTCAAAGTTGTATTTTAACTTACACCCTCACTTTTCAAGGGTTCCTACGAATAATAGCCATTCACTTCAGACAGCACATATTTGGGGGTCAGGGGAGAATTTCGTGCACCTCTCAAACAATCTTCCATATAAATTTTGAGCAATGTTTCCTGTCTGTGACCCTTCCCAGCTGACTATGAATACTTTAATCTCTCCTGCAAATATTCTCCAGCTCACAAACATGGAATAAAGTATTACCTCTCTCCTCTTATGGGAAAGAAGATTTTTGGGGTTTTTTCTCCCATTTTTTGTCCACTTTCCTGCAAACTTCTGGACAAAGTTCTTTTCAACAGCTTCTCTATTTTATTATATGTGACCTTAATCAGTTTCTTTAAGGAAACTGCAAATTAGTTGTCACCGGACAAAAATGTTATGTATTAGGCAAGTATTTATCCAAGTAATTTTACCTGTAAATTTTACTAGTTGTTTTTGCTGTGCAGGGGCACAGCAAATTTTAGGTTGAGCTGTGTATTCTACTCCCTTGAAAATCTAGTACTATATGCAACTTGAGGAAAATTAAAACTTCACATCAAAATGGATGTGGAATTCTGTCACAGAATGAGCTGCCTTCAAGAGACAGAACTCCTGGCTGTACACAGACACATTTCATGATACCAGTAAAGCTCAAATGGTGCAAAGCAGGCCAGGCTTGCACAGTTTCAAAGGAAATTTAAGCAGACCCTAAAAGATACTTGCTCAAAGTTTTTGCAGCAGAACAGTAATTTTAATAACTGATATTTCCATGTATTAGGCAAAGTCTCTGTATCTGAAATGTCCTGTAACAGAAGAAAATGCTCCAAGTAGGAGACTAATTAGAGCTGTTGTTAGAGGTAGGGGAGTGGACAATGGTTTCTTCTATGCTCTGCGTAACTCAAAAGGTAATGTTGCCTTCTCTTGTTTTTTGAAACTAGTGTTGTGATAAGAGTATAGAACTTCGGCAGGAAAAAAACCCAACAACCTTCCATTCCAGCTGGTCCTCAGAGATCAGAGGGTCTGGGGGCTGGGCTTTATTTCTCTTTTCATCCTATTTGGCACTATCATCCTGGTCACTTTCAGTAAGAACTTCTGTGATTGCAGACTCACAAATAGTGCACCAGCTTCTGATGCCATGACTGAGTTAATGAAGAACCTGCACTACCCAGAATCATGAACTTTCATGTGAATTCACGTGAATTTCACAAAAAATTAATGGATGAGTTCATTGAAACAACAGAGGGCAGATTCAGAACTACCTGTGAGAGGTGCAGTAGCGACAGAGTGCCAAAGTGCAGTAACAGAGATCTATTAGAGGGATATAGATACTATTATATAT
>VWZU01010925.1:111489-141834 GCA_013397095.1 Sterrhoptilus dennistouni
TAATACAATCTGTCTATAGACACAGGTATATAAACATTCCCACGCCTGCTCCAATACAGCTGGAAGCACAGAACTTACCCAAAGGTGGGCCTTCAGGAAAACAAGAGAAGAGACAGGACCTGCGGACTGATCCCAAGTGAGCAACAGTGTTTCCCCCTCTCCCTTTTCTCCACCAACACACCTTTTATACTATAATTTTTGCCCTTCCCAGAGGGGTGGAATGGTCACTTGTAATAGGATGGAATGTTGGTGACTGTGGTCATACGTGTAAGGCATGTTTTCCTTTTTTTCTTCATTTGCATTCTTAGGGGAGTGAAAACTAATGCGTAAATGAAAGCCTCAGTTGGTTTTGGTCAGAATTATAGTTGATACAAGAGGTAAAATAAACACTTGGGTCCTCCTCCACTCTCTGAGGCAGCAGTAGAGGCTCTCTGACCTTCGACAGAGAATTTTCTCATTATCTCCTTAACAAACCAGATTTATAACAAGGCTTGTTTCTTACAGTGAAGGGGGAGTGAGGCCAGAGGCTAGAGCTGAGATGCAGATGTTGTCCTGTGCCTCACTGTCTTCAGGCCTTGCCTGAGCCAGGTGCAAGATAAGCACAAGGCCTAGCTCATGTTATTCTTCATCAATTCTTCCCCAAATTAAGGCAACTCTGAGGCAAATCTAAAAATTTACCACGATCTGCCAGCTATTATGTAGCGCAGACATTCACAATTACTTGTTTAAGCAATTTTTTTAACTTAATTGCTTGATTACATTCAAACTTACTTAAGGATATTTACCCTTAAAATAAGTCTTTTTCAAAATAGGGGTACTTATACAATGTTTACCCCAAGGAAGGACAATTTGCACAATATAAAACTGTTTTAAGTTTTTAGGCTAAAGGTATCAAAAGAGGCTCAAAGCATTAAAACAAATCAGTCACTCAAAAGTGTAATAATAATTAACAGTTCTACAGAAAAGTTGTCAAACCTATATTACTAAAATCATTTAGGAACATGTTACACTAACAGATTTTAAAGCACGGTTATTTTTGTTCATCCCTCAGAAAAGGCAGAAAGATCAATGTGAGACAATGTGTTGATAGGCAGCAGTCACTGTTTTCTAGGATTTAACAAAAAACAGGATTATCATCGTTCTAGCCATCCAAGCTATAGTGTCTTGGTAGATTGTCGAAACTGGAAATACAGCCACATTTTCAATTTTCTTTTTAAAAGGGTTTTCGAACGTGTGACTTTGATTAGAAATATGCAGGACAGGGAGTAAAGGAGGTGCAAAGTATCCCCTACTGAGATTTAAGAAGGAAAGCACCTTTTACACTAGTCTCATCACTGAATTCATGTGAGAAAAGAATACCCAGTCAGAAAAAAACAGAGTGCTCTTGGATGAAAAGGGGCACAAAAAGATTTTAGGAACTAAAATGGATAACTTGGTGGTACAGGAAGGCCTGTTTACTTGACATTTTGCAGACCCCTGTGAGGAGATTGGCACCCTATCCAGTGTCTGTGTAAGCTCAGCACAGGAGGAATCAGAAAAAAAGAGATACTTATGCAGAAAAGACTCATGGCTACACAAAAACATAGTTATGACAACAAGGACCAATACATCCTTTTCAAGCAGATGTATTCAAGCAGAACTGCCTGCAAATGTAATTCTGATTCCTAGGAAAAATTTTGGTGTGAAAATGCATCTGACTTTCTTCAACCTCCTTTGTAACCAATCCAAAAAGAAAGACAGATGCCTCAAAAATACTGCAATTTGCAAGTGTTCTACAATGGGCAGTGAGCATTGAGAACCTGCCTCACTCTTCTAATGAGGGGAGCAGGGGGAACCATAGGAAACACCCCTGTGGGACACTACAGAACCCTCACAGAGGTGCACACCTGTGGCCTTGCTCTTCAGGAAGCAAATATCACTATTTTCTGTAAAGCATATCATATCCTCTTTTTTTTCTATAAACAGGGAGGATTGAGGAAGTCAAGGACTGATTGTCTGCAAGCACATCAGCTGCAGAAAACAATCCCCTATCTGCTGTTAGCTCCCCACGAAGATGCAGCAGGGCATAGGCCTGTGCAGTTCTCATTTTCTAGACAAAGAAGAGTAGCATGGTATTCCTTTCCTAATCCTGTGGAGAGGGAAAAACAAAACATATTTTTCCAATAAAATATTTTTCCTACAAAACACCTTAAACTCTTGAATTCTGTTACCTGATAAAAGCTGCCTTTCAAATACATGCTGTTCAAACGTCTCCAGAGAATCATAAGAAAGAAGAAAAGGAAAAGAAGGAAAAAAGGAAAAAAAAAGTCATAACAATAAAATAAAATCTTAAAAAAATTTAAATGACTACTCCTTATGCTGGAGAAAAAGGGGACAACCAAAAAGCATGGGAATCGCAGAAGTTTAATATAAAAATTTAAAAATTGACAAGAGAAATATTTTCCTATTTAAAAGCTTGTGCTTACACCCTGAACAAGTCACAGTTTTAATTCAAATTCCTGAGAGTCCACCTGGGTATTTGCTTTTTCAACCAAATTCTTCCAACTGCCTGATAAGTGAGGAATGCCTGTCTCCTAATTAGCATTGTGCAGAAGTAACTGCAAGCCAATCAAACTTATGTGAAGAAAGTTTTTGTGGCTTTCTTTTTATTATTTTAACAAAAAGGATTCTAATTCCTGCATTTAGAATATATCCATTTCTGCTTTCATCAATGTTATTCTACCATAGATACGAACTTAAATACAGAAAATTCCACTTTTAAATTATAAGGGGGAAAAAAAGAAATCTACACTTTTATTACAGAGAGACTGGGAAAACTCTGGAGCAGGGTTTGTAGAGTTTCCATCCTTGAAGATGTTCAAAACCCAGCCAGACCTGACGGTGAGAAATCTGCTCCTCCTCTGTCTGGTTTGTGGGGTTGAGCAGATGATCTGCAGAGCTCCCTTCCCGCCTCAATTGCTCTGATACAGGAAAAGAATGTACCAGAAAGGGAAGGAGATTCTGAAACAGATGCAGCTGCTCACAAACAAATCCTTTGTTTCAGAAGGAAAGAAGAACAGTGGTAAAATACAGTGTATTTTACAACCATCTGGTGCTTTCTGAGGTTTTTATGTGTGCTGCCTGTCTTGATTGCAATTCCCTATGAAGAGTCCAATAGTCTGATGTATAAGATGAGCAGATCTACTTTACACAGAGTAGGCTATGTGATGGAAAGTCAAGTTAGAGTACAGAAAAAGACTAAAAGGATAGAAGAAAGAAAGAAAGCGTTTGTAAAAATACTAAGTTTTCCCCGTGGTAAATATACATAATTGTGATTAAAGGGTCCAAGTTCTTTCCCACTGTCCTGTTTCAGGTATGTTTGTGTATTTGTGCACTCTAACACATTACAATCTTTTTGTTTGCTGGTTTTCGCCTAGGCTTGTATGTAACAATAATTTACGTAATTGCCACAAGAACAAGATTCTTTTAAATTGACAAAAAATGTTCAGTCTGAGCTGACAAAAATTTTAAAGCAATAACTTTCTGGAAGTGTTACTGCACTTGCTTTCTTGCTTACTGAGTGTTCCCCATTGTTTTTGTGTGCTTTCAAGAAGTTTTTGTGTGCTTTTGAGAAAGTGGCACCTTCTAAACTGACCTCCCCCATCACAGGGACCACTTCCAACAGCCAACTTTCTGACAAACAAATTTTCTGATGGTAAAGACACTTAGAGACTAAACACAGGATGACTTCTATTAGTCTGATGCAGGTGACAGGATGACACCTGGGATGGGGATGGCCAGAAACCATTCCATCCTCCCTCCTCCTCTTATTTTCCCAAGATCAGCTGGTTACTCAAGTGCTTCAATTTCAAATCACCATCTGTTAACAGCATCTACACGAATGCCTCTGGGAAATTTGTAATGTTAGACTCAGTTGCCCTGGAAATGTCCTTCAGTTTCACACTAAATGAGGAGCTGTAAAAGCTAAGCCATAGTACTGGAAAGTTTAAAAGGCAAAACAATGTCGGACCTCTGCAGTCCAGCAGAAGGAATATTTAAGCTTTGCAAACATCTGCCTTTTTCTGAAGTTTGTCTTTAATGGCCTCGCAGAAAGACTAAATTCTCTCACTATCCCGAAAATCATTCTTTAAGAAGCCATTAAGAGAAAAGGGAGATAATTTGGTCCTAGTTAATTAGAAACTCTCCTGGCTATGTTAAGGATGGGTTTGTGTACCTCTGTGTGAATACCTAAGGATTCTAGGGTACGTGATGGAACTTAGGTCTTCTTAAAATTTAATGATCTTGGAAGGAGACTATTGGGCAACACAGCTAGGGATGTAAGTGCTAGAGGTTAAAAAAAAAAAATGAAACAAAATACTTTGAAAAGCAATATTCTCAGGTTGAAGACATAAGGTTGTCCTGACCTGCCAAGAATATGGTGTGGTCTCCCTACTGTGCTCTAGAAGAAATATGAAAAGGGTTACTTAGTAGTAACAGAGAAGCAAAGAGGTTACTGAGGCCTACAGAACTTCAGTATTATCCACTGGGATACCTGTACAGATAATGACATAAACCTGTAATTAAAACCTTTCAATTTTCTTTTATTTTAAATCTAGCTAGGATAATAAAAACAAAACACAACAACCTTAGTTCTAAGCTATCTCTGTTATCCCAGCTAGCAAATGCAAATTTTATGTTTGACCTGAACAGCATTCTGGCTAGCTAGTGAGGAATTTCAGTGAGTTATGAGCACAATTAAAAGCTCGTCTCAAATCCTGTGATGACTTTTAGTTTTATGACTGCTATGTTGTAAAGATATATAAGACCCATCATTACCTGTAATATCTGAGCCATAAAGACTTCTCTATGTGCAAACTAAAGATTTTAAAGTCTCTTAGTTCTTAACTGATCTGGTAGGGAAAATGAAACACAGGAGAGTCCAAGTATGAGAAAGCAGCTACGAAATACTTAAGCTTAAACTGTAACTTCTTGTTTCAGGATGAGAATGTTTTAGAGGAATTAAATCTCAGGAATGACTAGAAGATATTGAGGGTACCAGAGTCAGTAAATAACAGTAAAAGTTAAGATAGCAAGAGACGTACTCAGTAACAGCCCTAAGTGCAGTATTTTACCATAATTGGGACAGAGAGAAGTGGCAATTGTTCTTGTCACTTTCTTCTTCTTCATCATCCTTTTCTTTTTATGAATATGTCAACATTAAAATCTCATTTTGACCAACACAATCTTGTCCCACATAGAGTGTAAAGAATTTTTAGCTGGGATCTTCAGCTGGCAGAAGGATGCCTCTAACCAGGTCTGTCAAAATCTCCATGTGAGAAACAATACTCACTTTTGAAATTTTAAAGATTTATTAAATCTTAACAAAATACAACAAAAGACTGAATAAGAAAAAATTGCAGCCCTAGGAGCTTTGTGACCACCATGTGCTTGTCTGCAAAACGGATGTCTTTCATACCCCTGGCCCCACCTAAAATCTTGTCAGTCTTCACCATCCACTGGTGGCAATCACTTTCTTCTAACTTGATTGGAGTTGCCATCCTGTGCCTCCTAGTAACAAGCCTTCCCTCCTCCCAAATGCCCCAGCTACCAAGGCCATCCAGTGACAACAATAAAAGGGGGAGGGAGAAGAGGACTTTGGGGAGAACATACCACAATAACTTAATTATACATCAATAAAACTTATCTTAACATATTTGTCCCTTAATTGTGAGAGCCAACCATCACTTTACCCATCTATAACATTCCATCTCAGGGGTAGATGTTGTTAAGTGCTGGCAATTTGGGGCAGAAAAAGTACATGTGCCATTTCAGTCTGTGGAGAAACACTGAAAGACAAAGCTCAGCAAGAAGTGTCTGTGTGGACAATAATTCACCAGAAACAAAAAGTCTGCAGCCTCAGGAACAGGGACAATGAGGGAGCTTGTTGTGCTGCCCTGAGAGAGGCAGGAAACAAAGGATGGAGTAGCCCAATCATGAGCAAAAGCTGAACTTTGCTTCATTAATTCAAAAATATAGATTGCTTTTCATGCTCTGCATCCTCCAGTGAAGTAAAACCTGTAAATACTTTATACATATGACTGAAGTCACTCCAATCCTGATCATGAAATGACATCAACTTTACCTTGCCCTCACCCTTAAAGGAAATAACATAAGCGTAATTTCAGAGAGGAGATGTGTCACCTTTCTGTCCTGGGACTGCTGACAGGTTGTACCCATCTCTCCCCATAGGGATGCCTATCAGGTAAACTTTACTCCATGGCACTTTACTCCATGGCAACCAGTGTGCTCATGAATAGTAATTTCTGAATCCCATTTTGTTATAGCAGTCAATAAACTGCACCATTTGTGATTCTGTGATTCATCAGTGTTCCCAGGCCTAGTCTAAACCACACTGTGAACCTGTGGTTGGGAAAGTTCATATTGAAAATGAGCAGATTTATTGTGTCAAATTGGTTACTCTATAAGATTATCTGTGACTCTGCATCACAAAGGTCTTGCAAGGACTTGGAAAACATAAATTTCAGACTAAGAAGGTCAAGGTGTAGTCAGCCCTGAGTAATCTGTGGATAATCTGGAAAGCAAGTGGGTGTTTCTTTCCTAAAACTTTCACTGGCGTGGTCCCATCATGCCTTACACTGCAAACAGCAGAGCCCATTCTGTGTCACATTAATTTCTTCCTACCAGCTGCAAGAGGCAGATTCCTTCTGGAAACAGCACAAGCTGTAGATCATCTTAAAATGTTCTGTCACAGATTTTGCAGGTGCTGCTCTTTTGCTGCGGGCCATGTGAGAACACAGAGAGGGCCTTTACTGGCTCACTTCACTCTCCTTCAATGACTTTGAAGAAAGATACTGTGGTACAGAAACACAACCAGCTTAGAAAATGAACTTTCAAAGGCAGCAAGTTTAGACGCATTTCTCTGGTTACCCCTTCCCTGACTTCACCTTGCCCTCTACTGAGCAGGAGGGAATTTACTTTTAAAGTGGGATTCCTGATCAAAAAAGGGTGAATGTATTGGTGATCTGCTGCCACAGTTTTATCTTTCAACATAATTTTTTAAAGTATCATGTATCTTTGAGCAATAGTATCATGTGAGACAGTCTTTCTCTTCTCTTCTTGTTGTCCATAAGTTTTTGCAGAAACATGCAGCAATCAATATCTATCTCTACTGGGCAATATAAATTCTGTTAAGCTTGCCTGAATCAATCATCCATAAGGCCTGATTTAATTGGTCTCAAACTTCTTACAACAGGGTAGACTCAAGATTAATTCAGTTCTGGGCAGAGAAGAGCAGAATTCAGGGTACTAAATCCCCTTTGTTTCCTTTTTTGTACAGCCTGCTGCCAATAAATGTCAGGGTTATCAAAGGAAAACAAATTTTCTGTCTCTCCTTGAAAGTTATTTCTTCCATTAAGTCACTCTCTAACTTGAGGGAGAAGATTGAGACACACAACAGACAACCAGATTGAGAGCAAAGAGGTATAGTTATCACAAAAGTTAGGGGTGACTCTGACTGCATAGAGTTTTCATTAAATACTCCAAGAATCTTGTTGAGTCATTGAATCTTGGGTTGATGGAAGGATACCACCTGGAACTGCAGCAGTTCAGTGAAATTCAAACTTCAGAAATTAGTCCCTGTGCCGAACAGCCTGCCCTAATAAGCACGAAGTAACATAGAAGGAAGCACAAATACTTAAAATTTACCTTATTGATTTCAACTTCAGTTCTTCTATTGAGTCTGGGTAACTTTCCATGCCCAACTGCACTACCTCAGGCAAATACTGGTACTCCATGAATTGATCTCTTGCAGTGAATTTTAACGGGAAACTAATGCAATAGATCACATCCATTTCACACTAGGCATTGATGGACAGTTGATGGGTAGAAGTATGCACTTCTGAAATACTAGACAAAGAACAAGATGTTATGAACCTAGAAACTGTATGGAACTGTGAGTCATTCTGACCAATTACATATGTTAATACTCCACTTTTTTATATCCTTATTGTCTTTGATGCAGAAGAGATCACAGTTTCTGTCAGGCATGGAATCAAAGGTTTCTGAAACTGAAGTGATGGAAAGTTCTTCAGAGGGTGTTGACAACAAGCAAAGACCACCAAATCAGTTGCCATTGGATGCATGGATGCAGATCGAGGCAAATATGGGCCGAAAGCTGCTCTCAGTTTTGATGCCCTGCTAATAACTTCAGGGGAGCACCAAGGACTGATGAGGGTCTGAGCAAGTACTTTGTATTAACTCTTCTGGAAACATGACTGAGTGCATAGAATAAAGCAGTTTGATGCCAACTGGGTCTGTGAGTAATTTGATATTGGATTATGCAACATGTGTGAAACACCAATATCCTTCTTCCTCATGTGTGTAAACAAGACTGAAACTATTCACTAGAATAAAGCAGAACTAAAATTCTACTTCTTTCTTAGTCAAATGGTTGACTCTGCAAGCAAATAGGCAAGGAATGGTTAGAAGGTTGTCAAAGTTGGGTGCTTTGCAAATGTAGTGAAGGTGCTGCTGTTAAGCATGTGTTCTTGACAACAAACTGGTACATTAAATATTCAAGTTAGAATATGGCTTGTGTTTGATGAAATTTAGTGGAATTATTAATTAAGTAACATCCCATATCTTACTTCAGTTTTTCCAGATAGAAAGATGCTGTTTCTCCTGCACCTCGTCCAGAAAAACTCCAGGCTGACCACTGAGGAATTTTTGTCATACAACAAATCATACCCCAAAATACGGCTTTTAGTGACACCAACCAATATTTCAGCCCTGGTTAATTTCTTATCACTAGGGAGCCATTAGAACATGTTAGTGAGTTATATTATTTTTATAATTCTATCAATTCCTGCAGGTTTTTTAGGTTGTCTGCTGCTTTATAATAATTACTACATCTGTGCCCTTTTATCAACAACAGAATTTACAAAAGTTTGCTTCAGCCTCATAAGGATGGACATTTTGGAACAATCAGAACCTTCCTCCATCTCATCATTATCATCTCCATGCCAGATGTCTCCATGCCATTATTTTGGGGTTTGCACAGTTTTCCACTTTTTGGCTTTCTTTAGTTAAACCAAGGATGGCAACAGGTCCAGTAAGAGGTCTATTTTTTCCTGCAGTTGTTTTTCTCAGTTTTCAGCTGCAGAAAATACCTTTTCAAGTTCCTTATTCCTGTTCTTAAGTTTTGGGTTTCAGTCATGAGGAGATCTACTCATCTATTGAGCTTAGTACTCTCTTTCAAAAGTCAATAATGTTTTCAAAACTTCATTTTTGGATTTCAAAGCAGTATATTCTAAATCTGGAATATTTTTGGGGAGACAATACACTTTGATTTTCTTTCATGCACAAAATAAGTTAGTCTCTAACGCTGTGAAAATAATTCTTTTGTCATTATATTTTAACTTTTTACACACTTATATAGTTCTTTATCTACTGTACCACTTTATGCTCATTTTCCCAAAATTTTTTGGGCCCATTTTATTCCCTCTCAGAATTATGCACCGTTATATTTTTGCAGCAGTTCATCCATGGCAATCCTGCTGACTAAACTTTTTTTTTCTTGTTGCATTAGAGGATGAAATTTGGCAGAAAATAAACTCAGTTGCATTCCACCTGGTACTCAGAGATCAGAGTGGCTGGGTATGGCTGGGCTTCCTTTTTGATTGTGACCAATTTGGCACTGTAAGTCTGGTTTCATTCCATAAGGACTTCACAGTTGCTGATTCATGAGTAGTGTTGTTTACTGAAGCAACAGATTATACAGATTCAGAATTTCTGTGGCTAAATGCACTTACTCTGTTAGAACTAAATATACTGAGGCCAGTGACTTACTAAATTCTGTTTGCTAAGCTTAACTCCAGCCTTTATTAAGCTTAGTTTCACCTGAGTGTTTTCTGATGCAGTCAGAGGCACAAATCGTCAAAAAGGGTCATAAAAGAAAAAGTTCCAGCTAGTGCTATTCCATGATCAGGTGGAGTTTCAGTGACTGTGACATCTGTGAAGCATGTGCAGGTTTTCCTTCATTAACATATGAAAGGGTAGCCACTGGGTTGGTAAAGCAATGTGTATTTTTGAGTTAATAAAGCAAAATTCAGGTTTCAGGCACCAGTTGGGCTCTTCCTTTGCCTTAGTTCCCATTGTATTAAACAGAGCATGGCCACAATTTCCTGCCTCTCTCAGGCACCACCCCAAGCTCCCTCAGTGTCCCTGCTCCTGTGTCCCTGCCATTTGTTTCTGGTGAACAATTGCTCAAATGGACATGTCTCCTTGCTGAGCTTTTTATTTGAGTATTTCTCCACAGGAGCCCACCAGAGTTCCATGGTGAAAAACAAGTTTGGAAAAGCACAAGATAAACATTTTCCCAGCTTCACCCAAGGGCCATGTAAGATTTTCAAACAGTCTTGATGTTCAAGCCTTTTGGTTCCAGATTAACTAGAAAAGATAATAATTTCAGGAGTTCCTAGATCTGCCTGTATATGGATTGTACATGGATAATTGAGTGGCTGACAATCTATGCTTGCCAATGACAGGTTTTCCAAATTTGGCATAAGAAATAATTTCTGTCCCACCATCTCCATCCCCATCACCAAGGTCTAGTTTGATCAATTAAAGAAATTTGTCGGCAGTAAACTGATTACAATGCCTTTGACAACTTTGAAGAAGGATGAGGAAGAAGGCAGCCAGATACCACCGACAGCATTTGGACTTGATAATGAGAAATGTTAAGCATGCTCCTTCTCTGCAGAGAATTAGGAATAGTCAGAAGAGCCAAATATAAATTCTCTTAGCTTACATAGAATTGACTGGCTCATGACTAGTTTAGTAGACCTAGAAATTATCTAAGAGATAAACCAATATTTTTATGCAAGGCTTGTTTTCCTTGTCTGCAGCCTTAACTCTATAAGTAAGTACCCTGGTAGACAAACACTCATTAAACTGCAGATACCTTTGTGACAAGATTGATACAGAGAGAAAAGTAAGAGAGAAGAGTTTGACTTTGGTGCTTCAGCAAGGAGTGCATGAGTTCCTGCAGTTTGAGGAAGATCATATATGCAGTTTTTAGATCTTCTTCCTCTATACCTTATCTGTTTGAGATCAAAAACATCCAGTACTAAGAACAGTAAGCTCCTCCTCTGCCCTACATCCAACACCAGGATAAGGACAAGGAAGACAAAAAGTAAAACCTGTGGCAGGAAAAAGAGAATGGAATTTCTACCTCTGTTTTCTCTCGCTTGCAATTCCAGCTGATATGTGTATGGAAAAGTTTGACAAAATTCTGTCTGCTCCTCATTTATTTTCCTCAGAACAATCTATAAACTCTTTGTGTGGTACAGTGTATTAAGAGCTTGAGAGAGAAAATCTAACCATCTGAGGTGCTGTTCCAAGAGGAAGAGTGCACGCCTGGGGTCCTGTAACCCGTTGTGGGAGAGGGTCTGCATCTCCCCTCCACAAGGACTGTGTCTTTCCAGGAACAAAATTCTGAGTAGAGAGACTGGCAGGTCTGACTGCTGTCTCATGGTCTTCTTTGAAAAAAGAGTACTTCACTGTAACTTGAAGTTGTCTTTCATTCCATTGTTTGAACCTTTGCTCATTTCTGATTTCTCCTTTTTTTGCTGTTTGACCTTATCTTTTACGCCCTTCAAAAAAACCAGGTTAATGTGATGCCTTTCAGTTAATATTTCTGTTATGCTGCCATAGGCTCAGTCTTCTGCAGAGTCAGTCTCTTGATGTAGGAGTCTCCTCAGATTGCTTGATACAAAGTATATCTGTGCTGAAAACAACTCTTTTCTCCAACATCCATTCATAATGGATTATGTTATGTTCCACTTTCAGCTTCTCTACAGGACTCATCCTAGCTGAGCAGAGAAATGTTAACTTTGCTGTTTTAAGAGGCTCAGTCAGCTTCTGTGCCATCACTAGCTGTCAAAAAGGGTCAGCTGTGCTTTCCCTATATTGTTCCTATTGGCATTTATACATGAAGTATTCCCAAGACCAAATATAGTTCTAAAGTAAAAGAAGTTATGGGACAAAGAGCAGTGATACCCTCCTGTCTGTCTGTCTCCAGCATGTGATTGCTGTGACAGATCCTATGACTGAACACAAAAACCCTTCTCCAAATTTGGCTCTTTCTTTTTTGCAACCTTTGTCTTTATGGCAATTCCATAGCTGGAGAATGTGTAAAGAACACTGAGAAAACAAACACATTACTGTTGTGAAAGCTCCACACAAAATGCTTTTTTTTACTGAAATTATATCTTGGAAGTGGTTAGCATTCATCCTTTCCTGACTCCCTTAACTGCAGTGTGGTGTATCCTTGAAAATGTTTTTATCTGCTCATAACTGCATGGGAGTGTTTAGTCCTGTAAAATAAAAAATCAGAAATTTGTATGTTAGAGATTCTTCTTGAAAGTTTGTTTTGGTTTGTTGATTTGTTGTTGGCTGGGTTTTTTGTTGGTTTTTTGGGGGGGGTTGTTTGTGTTGATTATTTGTTGTTGTTTTGTTGTTTCTTTGAGTTTGGGGTTTGGTTTTTTTGTTGTTGTTGTTGTTTTTTACACAACTTTGCTCCAATATTAGTATCTAGTGTTTTACCCAGATTTGAATCGTTACATAGTACAGCTCAGGGGGACACAGATTCTTAAATTAACTGTGAAGCTTGCACTGTCAGATATGGGCTACAAAGTGTCAGAATGCTAATTTATCCCCTCTCCATGGATGCAAGTTATTCTGGTTTTAATCAGAAGATCATCTTTTTCTGTAAACTCTTCCCTGTCAGCTTCTATGCAATCACTAGCTGACTTTCCAAAATTAGGAATAGTAGCAGTGTTACATAAAGATAAATGCAGAGTCACTTTCATTTGCTGCAGGGGTCAGCACTGCAGGTTATCATCAAACTGTGGGACAAATGGATCCAATGGGAAAAAACTGTCAAATTTATATTGGGTTTTCTCTTTTTGTGGGCTGGTTTGTTTGTTTTGTGAACTGATGGATGTTGCCTCACATTCTGGTTCATAACCTTGATTGACCAATAATCTATTTTTAATACTTTCCTGTTTTGATTCTGTTATGCCTCACCTCTAAAATGAAGATAATAAAATTTGAATGTGTTGAACATCCTGGAAGCTAAACACTTTAGTATTTCATGATACTCAGACTACTGTGACACAGCATCAGAAAGTAGTATAAGGAATCAAGACTATTTTCAAAAAGAGGTTATAAAATATGTAAAAAATAAATTGCTTTCCATAAATTCGAAGTCCTCCAACTCCTCATTCCAGTCCATGGCCTCCTGTGAAGAGAGACCTCCAGATGCAGCTTTGTGCTCACCACTCCATCAAGCAGTTCTACAATTCCTTTTAAATGCCTGAGAAAATATTTTCCACTGTGGCCTAGAGCCTTTCAGAGCATCTATTTAGGTACTGAGGGAGACACAGAAGAGATTCATGAAGCTTTGCATTGCCTGTGGGGCAATTTCAGAGGTTATCTGATTTCACCCCACATGACAATTCAGCCCCAACCCACTCACTCCCTCCATGCCAGTGGGGGTGGGGAGAAGAGAGAACTGGACGGGTGAAAATGAGAAAAATTATGGGCTGAGATAAAAACAGTTAAATAAGTGCAGTGAAAGGTGTTTACACAAGCAAAGCAAGGCAAGAGATTCATTCACCACTTTGTATAGACAGGGAGATGCTCAATCATCACCAGGAAAGCCGGGCTCTGGTAACAGAGACTTGGGAAGACAAATGCTGCCTCTCTGAATGTAAACCCTTTCCTTCTCCTCCCCACAGCTCTCCATGCTGAGCATGATGCCTTCTGGAATATCTCTTTGTTCAGCTGGGATCAGGTGTCTCAGCTGTGTTCCTCCAGCTCCTTGTCCACCCCCAACCTCCTGGCTGAAGGGACAACATGAGAAACAGCCAAGGCCCTGGCATTGTGTAAACACTACTCGGCAATAACAAAAATATCCCTGTGTTTTCAACGTGGTGTTCAGCACAAATCCAAAACACATCCCACACCAGACCCTGGGAAGAAAACGAACGTGATTCCAGATAAAACCAGTGCAGAGAACCTGCATCTGTAACAGCATGGATTCAGGGAGCAGGAAGCAGCTGAAAGGGTGCAAATGCTGGGGGTAACTCCACTCCCATCCCTTCAACAGCAGGCTCAGCCTGATCCTGTTATGCTCTGTTAGCAGTGGAAAGTAGCAGTGTGCTTCAGTAAATCCACCAGCTGCTCAAAACCAATTATCAGTATCTATCAATATACAAGACCTGGAGTGTGAGCTTCCTTCTGAGACTTTTCCAAGTAAAAGTTGTATTCCTGATTTCTGTACAGGGATTAGTAGCATGAGCTGTCCTTTATTCTGGCTCTAAAAGGAATGAAAGACCAAAGTCAGAGGGAAATGGACAGATTTGATTTTTTCAAACAGGAAACAAAAAATCCAATATTTTTACTGCTGAAATCTATAAGTAAGGTTTATCATTGCATTTGTGGACATCTCCATTCTTTTTTATGTCTGATATATGTCTGTGAATATTCTGATTTGAAGTTTACAGCACTTTTGCAGAATTACACATTCTGATACATTCAGCTGGGCCATCACATTCTCAGAACCCATTCAATGTCACAGAAATTTAGATACCTGCTAGCATTCAGCAAAATACCAACTGCTTTTGGCAACCTACAGAATTTTCAATCTTTACTAAAGGAATGGAACCTGTCTAATGTTCATGTGGTCTGGCACATGCTGAGTTAATTCCAGCACATAACATCAAAAATCTCTTATGAGTTCTTTGTTTAGATCTGCTTCTCTGTGCCTAAACAGTGCCACACATAGTAGGATTTTGGTTGTGACAGCAGTATCTCAAAGCCATCACATCATGTACATAATAGTCATAAAGTTAAAATTTCATCCCAAGCATAGTCAAAGTCCAGAATTTATACTGCAACTAAGAAGACAGCAGAATTACTTGAAACAATGGCTGGGAAAGGGAACAGCCAGACCTTCAAAAGCACATAGCCTCCAACAACTGCTGAATTATTTTCTGATAACACCTAATCTTCACATAGCTGCAGTTTGCAAGAGCTGTGCTCAAACAATTCAGAATGTTTTTGGAAAATTAGGAAAAACAAATGAAGTACAGCAAACACCATAGTTCATGAAGCACCAAAATACACTTCAGGAGAAATCAAGACTTGTGGTGAAAAAATAAGTCTTTTTTTGGAGGCAGCAAATAAAAAGAAAATATATATATATATGTATGTATAACCCACCAAATTTTATAAGGTTCATTTAAATTAATCCTTCATTGAGTATTAAAAATATGCAACACATCCTTTGTTCCATGTTTTCCCTCTTACAAGTGGCATGTTCTAAGTGACTCATGCTGCATTTCCCAGAGCATTACTCAATCAAGCATATACCTGCAAATCTTTAAATTGGTGCTCTCGGATCAAGAGTTAATGATTTCAGTCCAACATATCCATATTCTAGATAGGGATATTCCCTTACATGGGCAGTCCTGGGGGAAAATTAATGAAACTGTCATGAATTCAGGTTTATGGAATATGTGTAGAGAAGATTTGGGAAGAAACAACAGCTCATACATGATGCAGCCTTTGTAACAGGGAGGTGTGGACTCAGAGTAAGTGTGTGGATGGATGCTGGGTATTTCTGACAGCCCTGCTAAGACTTCCAGAGCTCTCAGAGGGACTGGTCCCATTCCGTGGGGCTCTTGCTATCCACTGCCTTCACTGGATTTTTAAGGAATCAGCCAGCAGGATTAGAGCTAAGTATCTGATCTGGTGAATATAGTTTCACCTGCTGCATTTCTCAACAGCCTAGGCAATCTCTTTTTTTTTTTTTTTCTCTTTAAGTACCTACTTACAGACTTACCAGAGTTTAAATTCTAATGGTACAAAGAACTTTGCTCATCTTGTTATAAGTAGGTGAGTACTGGAATTAAAAAGAAAAAAATGGTGAAGAATGAAGCTGTGTTTTTCAGCAAGTGAAATTTTGATCAGCTCAGCTGGCCATGTGTTAATGGTGAATGGGGCACAAAGAATTCTATGTCTTATTACATACTCTTTGCAGGTCCTTCATGGATTAGGTACACCTGATGCTTGAACTCCACAAGGTCTCTAATAAAAACATTCTCAAGATACGGGGTCAGGATAACAGCCCATAGAAGTGATACAAAAAATGGTCCAGGGACTTTTGAGTTCTTCTTAGTGAGTCTTGTTCTGCATAAGTATCTTTCACCAATTCAACTAAACAAAGTAAACACCCTAGGAATAATCTCTACATCACTAGGACTTTGATTAGATTAGGACTATTTTATTTCAACCTAGATGCATTAGCGCCAATCACTTTCTTATGTGATTGGCAGTTAATTTCTCTGCATAAAAAGGGTTAAAAAAACTCACCATAGAGCCTAAGATTAACTACCTGTGAGAAAAAAAAAAGGAGAAGTAAATATTAAAGTACTATACAATAGAAGAGGTGTTGATGTGCAGGAAGACACAACTGCCTTATATTGGCTGATCCTGCTGTAGCACATCCATCACTCTGGAAGCTGGAAGGGGACACAGATTTCTGCTGGCATTGATTAAGAATGAAGTCAGGTCTGCAAGCACAGTTTTCAAGGGAATTAGTGGAGTAAAACTGTACAAGAAGAAACTATCCTGAGCTTTCCCCTGTGACAGGAGAGGAAATACACTCTCAACCCACTTAGATCATTGCACCTGAAATGCCCTTTGCACTCAAGCTCAACATCTCCTCCTGAAATTGCTCCCAAAAAGGCCACATAGCTATGGTGAGATATAAGGATACCAATGTCTAAATATTTTATTTGCTCTTTTCAGCTGAAACTATAGCTCACAAAATAAAATAAAAAATAATTTAAAAAAATTAAAAATCCACTTGACCACACTGAAAACAATTGCATTTATACCCTTGCTACGCCACAAAATTCCTAGGTTAAAATCCAAGGTATCTATGATTACTGATGTTCTAGTATTCTTTATTGGTTTTGGTCTGATGGTCTCTGACAGAGGACAGAGGGGAAAACTGAAGGAAAATTCTTCTTCATTTGCTGCTGCAAATCTGTGAGAAATCTTTTCTTAGAGTTCTTTAAGGCTTCAGCCTCGTGATGAGAACTGATCTGGTGAATGAACATAACCTGAAAAAAAGGGCTACTCTTTCTCCTGTGGGAAGGTTTCACTTCCTGGTAATATTCAGAAACATCTTATTTCAAATCCACCTCAGCAACCATCAACTGGCACTAACTTGGCCTTGGTCCCCTCACAGCAGGCAACCCTGTTGTACCTGATGTACTATTTCAGTCAGCTTTAACTCTTATTCTCAATAAGCATTTTCACTTTTCAGTTCTGAGGAGAGCAGCCAGGAGCACACCAAACACCAGACCATGACAAATTCAGTGCTAAACTGCCATTCTGGCATATCTCTGAGAGCAAGTCATCCTTTTCACATGTGGTCAAGCCTGGCAATTACCTTAACAAGGACAGCACAGAAGACCAATGAAGAGTTGGATATCAGCAAGACCTAAGCTTATCAGAGACTAATTCAGCATGGCATGCTAAATAACTCCATTGACTAAACATTGTGACCTCAGAGATCGACTTGGCTCATGGCAGAGAAAGAAGAAAGGCAAAAAGAAGAAAAAATTAAGAGATACACAGAAATCACTAGGGTAATTCAGCACATTATACAGGAACATTTTCTCTGGCAAACAAAAATGATTCCAATATTTTGCAGTGCATCACATTGCATATGCCAATTTATAGGTCATATGTAGGACAATACTTTCAAAAGTGAATATGAAACTAGTGACCAAGTTTAAATTGGGAAAAAGGGCTGCATGAAATAGCAGCAAATAGGTCGACTAGAATTCCTTGCAATTATTCTATGCCATGTCTCACTCCATTTCCTAGCTTATTAGAGGTGTTTCCTAAAAGAGTTTTCACAGATGTCTTTAGAAAATATCCGTTTGCCTCAAATGCCTTTTTCCCATAGAAATCTGCAATGATTCACTGGTAAACTTGCTTTTTCTCACTCCTATGAAGAGGTACCATATGTAAGACTTAAAAAAATTATATTCTTTGCATTTTTATCAAATTTAGAGCTACCTTAAGGTGCTGGGACAGAGAAGATTCTTGTCACCCAGGTATCTGCAGGCAGAAAAAAGAGATACAGCAAAGGCAACAAAACACTTCACTCTTTTCTGTGTACAACATCAAGGTTTAAAATTCTTCAACTGACAGCCATACAGCAAAGATGATGAGATGTTACATTTTTATCCTCCGTCAGATTCTCTCACCTTTCACATGGATGTACAGCAGCAATTATATTTTTTATTTATAAGTCATTAACATTGTTCTATTTATGACAACACAAATGTTGCTTATAGGCCAAACACTTGGCAAACACAAACAAAATTTTTGGAGTTACATAATGCAAAATCTATTGCACTTTATGAGTTAAATATGGTAAAATAAGGTACTGATGCATATCAATGTGCATGGCTTCAATGAATTGTGTAAAGGCCTTAATTGTCTTAAATGACTTAAATATTTTTAATTCAAATTGGCTTGATTTTTTTTTTCCAGATATGAAAAACACTCAAGTAAAAAAGAATTTTTGTGTTGGAATATTTTTAATAGAAGTAAAAGACTGTATTTATAAAATCAGAGAAGGATGGACTAACCCTACAACACTGAACTTTAGGACTAATATGGAAAATAAAGAAACCACATCCTTCAAGTTGGTGCAAAAGCAAAGAACTTTCCTTGCATTATTTTTGCAGCCTCCTAGAAGAGTAAGATTATAAACCTAATTTACAGTGCTCTGCAAATAACTCATTTCAGTTTCTCCTGTGGAACTGTTGGACACCTGCTAGACCTGAGACTGAAAATATAACTCAGTAGCCAGTAGGACTCTTCCATGAGAATTGGAAAACTAGTTTGCAATTATACTTTTAATGTCTGTTTGATCTAACCTTGTGGAACAGTCTTGCCCTGAGATATTTGGAAAGTTTTGCTCCAGAGTTCTTCATGTACCACTTAAGGCAATCACTAATGATGTGTGACACCTTGGAAGCAGCCCTGCTGAATCAGGCAAAAGAGGATTTCTACCAAGACTCCCACGTCCCAGGGGAGTGTGTATCTCTTATGCTGTGGCACTTCTGCCTCTTCTTTAAAGGAGATCTCTTAAGAAGCTCACTGTTTATTTAGAACAGTGATGCAGTTACTGCTCATAACTGTATAGGTGATTTCTTGCCCAAATCCTGTATAAACCATTCACCAGAATATTTCCTATGTCTTAGTTTCAATAAAATTAAGAATCAAGACATTTACTGGGAGGACTATTTCTTAGTATTCAGACTTGAATACTATCTGATATTGATGTTATGTCAAATAAGCAAATGGGAAGTGCAAGATCAGCCTGAGGTACCCAGCTGCAGTACTGCAGTATTTGTAAATCTCTGAGGCACAGCAGAGTACCAGAGCCACACTCTTAAAACATTCTGGACAAGTAAATTTTCCTGGCTAAATATTAAAACAAAAAGCAAAATTGGGATAGACAACATAGCAATACTGTGTATATCACAAATATATATAAAATGTGGCTTTCTTCAGCCTTAAAATAAGATTTTGGCTCTCTTCTCCTAAACACATGTTCATTTCTGTCAGTGAAGATTTGGCTATGAACAAGTTTTCCAAACAGATAACCTCCATTTACTATTATTTATTCCAATTCAATAGCCATTTCAAGATATCAGCTACAACTAGGGCTTTGTTAACACCCCATCCAGGTACAAACAGCTGCTAAAGGGAGAAATCAAAAACATGTGTTTGAGCAGGTAGGACAGAGCCCTGAGGGCAAAAACCCCGCTTCACCTCTGAGCCCTGTATTGAACCCACAGGCCACAGTTTTGTCTTATTAAAAGTTAAAATTGCTTGGCGATTTTCCAGTCCTTCTCTGGCCAGAAGGCAACACAGCTGGCACCAGGGGTGACATGCTGTGCACACAGCTGTTCTCTTCCCGGGTCACTGGAGAAAGATCTACTGCCAAACCAGTGAGAACCTGCTCTTGGGTGAGGCAGAGAAGAAATAGAGCCAGGGAGAAGCTCCTCACTGCCCTGGAAGAGTCACAAACATAGAGAGTGCATCAGTGTAGAGACATCAGCAGAGATACCAGTATGGTGGGCACTAATTAAAAGGAAGGAGGCCACTCTTCCTCAAATATTTAGATTGTCTACAGTCCTCTTATATTCTTGACCCAGTCTGTGATGAAGACACTCAACCACATGCATGAAAAAATGAAGAAAGGAGTAGCACACATTAAATTAATGCTTCTCCTCTACTCATGAGCAAAATGGAGCCCAATGTCTCTGCATTTTAAAGGTTAAAACAAAATTAAGATTAAAGAACAAATGCAAGACAACAGTTGCAACATGTACTCTTTCTCCAAGCCAAAGATGCTAAAATACACCCCCTGAACCATACATTATTGTGAGTGCTCCAATTTTAAAGTCATCTTACCTTTGTTAACTCCTCCTTTGAACCCCTCCCTTTACAACACCCCATATAACATCACGACCTGCCCCTGCTCCTTCTCTCGCTCTCTCACCCTCTCTCTTTTCACCTTCTCCTCCCTCCCCGGCTTGGGATGGGGGTGGAAATAAAAGGGACTCTCCTGCTTAACGAAACAGAGACTTGTTTCACCTCTTTCCCTGCCGGCACCTGTATATCCCTGGGCACAAATGAACACTGTAGCCACGTGGTATTACACTTTATGATAATGTTTCCTACACAAGGCCCATAGTTGAGATATATGTGAGCACAGTGAGTTTAGGGCATGAAGAGCAGAAAGTGAAAAAGACTTTCCAAAAGCACATTACATACATTACCTTGCAGGAAAACCACAGAAGAAATTCATGTCCGCAGTGGATTGAGATAACAATACCTAAATAATTGGGGGAAAAATAATAATATGGTAATAATATTGTTATTAATAATAATATTAATAACAACATATAATAATAACATATAATAACAACCACAATAACAATAGCAAAAAACAATTCAATTAAATGAATGTGCTGGTTTTACACTGACTGACATTTAGTAAGTAGGGAAGAAGCCACCCTCGGAAATGATTTTTCTAAGAGGAACTGCTCAGAGTCTTCTCCGTGCCTGACAAAACCAATCAGTGACTAGTTTTGAATATTGACATCTTGTTAAACCACTAGGAAGCTGAACATGCTTCTATGAATACACATGTTAAAACAAACAAAGCCCAGGAAATCTCTCTTCTTCTTCCATCCTGGGAAGAGGTAAGAGGCTGGTCCAGCCTTCCTCTGCATGGCCAGACCAGGCTCCAGCAGCTCTTTGCCCAGCTGGTTCCCTCCCCAGCAGCACAGTCATGCCAACTCAGGGCTGGAATTAAACACAGTATGGGAATGAGACCAGCAATGCAGCCAGAGAGGCCACCACTGTTTCTGGCCAGGGCCCTGAAATCCTGGCACATCCCCAGCATGGCCTGAGAAAAGCCCTGGATTTGATCTACTGGTTATTAAAGCATCTGATAATGCAAGAAAGAAAGGGAGGGAACAAGTGGCAAAGTAGGCAAGGAAGGAGGCAGGAAGGAAGAGGAGAAGGATGTAGGAATAAAGGAAAGAAGGAATAAAGAGCAAGTATCAAGGTAAAGAGATGAGGGCCTTTGCAAATCAAAAGCACTTTGCAACAAAGACATTTCTCAAACCAGACCACAGTATCTACACAAGGAAAACTTGACTTTAACATGTGCATAGCCCAGTTAAAAGATAGCACACATTTTCTCATGGTTTTACTTTCATGACCTTCAAGTTTGGTAGGTCTTGACCAGGAAAGCAGAAATGGCTGGTTTTTTCAGAATATACCTGAAAACTCTAAAACAGGGAGAGCTTACCCATCTATACATAGGATGGGAAAGTCTGTCTCACTAAGGATACCACTCTGAGTCCAGTTCCCTCCAATGGGGAGAAAACCTTGTGCAAGGACAGAATCTTTAACAGAGCTTGTGTCTGCACCAAAACCAGACAAATAACCCCACAGGTAAAAAAGTCCTGTACCCTTCTCCCCTCCTCTTATTATGCAGATGGTGAAACATCTGACTGTTCATATAATGCTCAGACTCTTCAAGTAAAAAGGAAAGAATTAAGACAAAAAAGCTGTCATGGGAGAACTCATTTCTTCCGCTCCAAGGAGTGTGCTTTGAAATGAGTCATAGCTCTCTTCCACTGAGTGTATAGAGCAGGACAGCAATTTCACTGCCTGCATATACAGGGAAAGACAGCAGCCTCATCTCTTCTATCCATTTCTGCCCCAGCTCAGGGAGAGAGGGTGTAGACCTCTTTCCAACACTACCAGTAACACCAGGAGAAGGATTATCTGGGACTGACACACTGAGTAGTCCAGTGGACTCAGTCCCACAGCTGGAGCACCGTGGGGTGAGGAGGAGAGCAACCAGCACTGGCAGTGTCAGTCCCACAGGCACTCACTCCTCAGACTCCTGCTCAGCTGGCACCTCTCTAGAGCATGACATTTGGCAGACATTGTGTAGCATTCCAGAGCACTCCCTTCCTCACTCTTCTTTGGCTTTCAAGAGCCATTATGTAGCTTAAAGTGTTTTGTGAATGCAGCTTCCTTTCCATCTGCTGGTGTTGCAAAAACATCAACATCACCACAAAATCCTCTCTCATGCCAATTGCAGCAGCAGCAGCCAGCAACTATTTCACCCTGTCAGAGCAAGGAGCATTTTGAAGATGTACCACAACAGTAACAAAAGAAATCAGTTTGGGCGGGAGGAGAGTATAAGGGAATAAAAATCAGGACTTGATTGTTCCAAGGACAAAGATAAGCTGCACTTACAGGAAAAACAAGCAGGATGTTAGTAACAAGCGATTTTCAAATGCTAGTGGTTAAGTTCTCTGATAAAGTCATAGCTTAAACTCTTACTGAATTACAGCCTTAATTTACTCAATTACATTTTAAAATATTTTGTGTATTCTTACATCTACGTCTGAGGTGACTAGTGCCTTGCAGATACTGAATAATATCTTGCAGATCTCGTCTCTTCTGACAAATCCTCTGTTCCTCTCCCTCTGTGAAAAGAGGAGAGTTTTCATGAGAGATCTTTTTGGTCTGTACAGAGAGAAAATTGACATCTTCAAACCTTAGTAAAAGAGGAAAAAAGATATTATCTACAAATGCCCTTGAAAAGAAGAATAAAAAGACATAACAACAAATTCTGCGAGCTGAAGCTGTGGAAGTGAAAACAGATGTGGCCTGTGAGAATAACCAACACAAAAGAATCTTCTTGTGAAGTCTGTAAGTGATACTGGATAACTTTCTGCTTCAAAGTAACACTAACACTGCAATTAATTCTCTGAAAAATAAAAGAAAAATTTCAACAGTTATTGTATTTTGCAATTGTTAGCTAGAAAACTTTATTCTTCTACACTTGATAGAGCATACCAGATGTCTAATAAGACTTTTGAAAGGTCAAGATCAAATGACAAATGGTTTGTGTCTCAATTCTTAACATCTGGAAACTATAACTCCAGAAACATGAATGTTAAAAGTCATTCTGTGTATCTTGAAAGGATTGCAGTTTAGCATAGGTATGTGAGCAACCTCTTCATTTACTCAGCGTTATGTTCTGTTCATAACTTTCAACCAGTGTTCAATCTCCAGGTTGGTTCTGTAAAACACATTTGTCACCATCTCAATACTGCAGCAGAAATGAGATATTGGAGCCTCATTTTCCTGAATCCCCGTCATCCTGCAGCAGGTTTCAGCAAAGAAGAGGTGAGGCAGACTTCAAGCTGTGACACCTGCTGGCAGAGGATGCTGCATGTCCAAGTGACGCTGGATGACACACAGGCTCCTGAAGATGTGTCACAAGGTGTTGACTCCACATTCAGCTGACCTACTGCCCCATGAAAAGGATGATATCTCAGCAGGTTTCAACCCTCTCCTGTTTTCAGCAGGAAAATTGTCACTGATTTTAACCACTGGACCAAAAGTAACTCAATAATTACCTGCAGCAGAGTGGGGCTGTTTGATATGGACATCCTCATAGCCAGTTAGGCTTTGGGGCATGAGTTTCTCCAGCAATGTCAAGCTCAGGCTGCTCTGCAGATTTTCTGCAGAATTTCCTTGTCAGTATAATTATTCTTCATTACTTTGAAGGCAGATTAAACAAAATCCAGCTCATCTGTTATCTGTTGTTTGATGGTATGAGATTAATGGCTGTGATAATAGCCTGCAGAGCAAGTCAAAGTAAGGAATTTTGGAGAGTTCACTGTATTCCATACATCCACATATGGCTGTCTTTTGCACTGAATGCAAAGGTTAAACATAGCCAGGATGAAGTTATAGTGTCCCTGGGGACACATCCATCCTCAGCTTTCAGCTGAGAAGGTGGAACCAGCTGGAAACCAGCAGGTGAAGACCAGGTGCCTTCCCAAAGTGCCAGAGTATGGAGCTGTAAATCCTTTGGTGAGGAAAGGAGAGGGCTGGAGAAAGGTTTCATTTTCAGCTCTTACCAGGCCACACCTCACAGGCTGGAGATCCAGGTGTGGTCCCTCATGCAAACCAACTGCATGCCTTTGTCCTGCACAAAAAAATCAGTAAGATTCAGGACAGTCAGAGCACTTTGGTACGCAGTCAGACAGAATTTTAATCCAGTTTTAATGCACTGCTTTGTGGAATTATTCAGAAGATGTCTCCAAGAGGAACTGATCAGAGGTCTGATGATTCCTCCTCACCTATGGCCCTCCACAGAACACTCCAGCTTATATTATTGTTGAGATGTAGATAAAAAAATAATTGTTTCTTTAATCACTGTGCTGAAGAAACACATATGGCACTCATACATTGTGTTTTCACATAGTGCTTTGTTCTTCTTGTCTATATATGGTAAAGGAGTCAGAAAAATGAGCTGATAGCTTAAAAGCAGTGAATTTGAATTATCACCTTGTTTTGCCATGTCTTCCAAGTATAGTATACAGCTTACACATCTTAAACACAAAGAGTCTCAGATATCTAAGCACACTGCCTTTGACACC
The DNA here is from genome assembly GCA_013397095.1 of Sterrhoptilus dennistouni. NCBI lineage: Eukaryota > Metazoa > Chordata > Aves > Passeriformes > Zosteropidae > Sterrhoptilus > Sterrhoptilus dennistouni. The sequence goes on from VWZU01010925.1 coordinate 136,635, forward strand.
AAAATAACAACAACAAAAAGAAAGACAAATAGAAAATTATTTTGGATGATGGCTCTTACTAAATATAGTCCATCAGAATACAAACAAAGAAAACTCTATGAACAGTGCACCAATTGCAATGTCAGAGTTAATAGCACCATCTAGCTAGAAGGTCCAAACTATTAATGCTAATTCCTTTTTTTTAGTTGTGTTTTCTCATCATTTTCAGATAACAAAAGTAATTTTATTCCTTTATTCTCAGCCCCTAACCTCAACCCTTTTACCGTCTTTATGCATTCATAAAGTGGGGATGATTATTCCCAGCAGCAGTTCTAGCAAAACCAGGTTACAAAGTGTTCAGTCTGGATTTATCCATTTATTCAATTAGACAGGTAAACAGACTATGAAAATTCTATTATACATACCTATTCCAGTGATTTGCTATATTAGCTCTTTTGACATCTGCATAAAACAAATAGCAGTTTCTACTCATTAGAGCCCTGGGGAAGGCTCATTTATGATTATTATAGATTGTTTTTTAAGTTTTTTATGCCTCCCACACAGAAGGAAATAAATGTGTTAAATTCGTACCCTTCAAGGCTGATGGGCTCGCTGGCTCACACATGTGATGAAACTCCTATCTATATGAACTGGTAGAACTAATCTTGCAAGATATAAGATTATATCTTTTGAAACTGGAAAAACAGAGGAGATTTTTGGTTGGTTTGGGGTTTTTTTGGTGGTTTTGTTTGTTTGTTTGCTGCAAGAGTAGGATAGAGAGCCTGATAGAGCATTTAGGAGAAGAAAATTTAACGATAGTTAGAGAAAATGTGATGTANTGAAAGAAAGAAAAGGAGGATAGGAACAGGAAGGCAGATACTTTGTCTATTATGAATCTTAATATCCATTGATTTAAATGCACTTGCACATGTAAATTCAAGGTGTCACAGAAAGACTATAATTAATCTCCTAATTAGTCCCCATGACATCTCATAGGGATTGTTAAAAAATCAGGCCCCAGGCAGGTTTCCTTATCTTCTCTCAATTAAGTGCAGCATTCAATAACCTACTGATTTCAGGGCACCTGTACATCAGTCCTAAATTTGGGAAACATCAGTTACTACATTTTTCAGGCATGCTCCATATATTCTTGCATTCACATGGGTGCTTCACTCTACAGAATAAATGAAATTAGAATGAAACCATAAGCCACTACCACATTTGGTATCTCAAATGTCACCAGAACTTGGGAAGAAAATAAAAACCCTCTAACACTGTATTTGAAGTGATAGAGAACCAGGCACTACTTTATCCTGGCCAGGATATGCCACAGAAAATGTTCCATACACACATAAGTTTTACCAGATTTTTCCCAAACTTTATACCCATAGTCCAAAACACATAGAAATCCATTTGTTTAACGTTCATTTGTCCCAAGTTGAGTATTTCTTAATATTTGGTTTCCTATTGGATCTGGATTTTTTTGCCTCTGATAATAATCAGGTCCACACTCCTTGATTTCCTTACCAGCCTTTTCCAGACTAAGTGTCTCCAACTGTGCTAGGGAGTAGTGCAGATGGGGTAGATATTCATTGATGTTTTCTGATGGTCATTGATGTTTTGCTGATGGTTGGTTTTTTCGGGGTATCTTTTGGGCTATTCCCAGTCTGTTGAGATTTAAGGTCATCTTCCTTGAGAGGTGCAACATCCCTTAAAAAAGAAACTTTAAAATTCCTTTCACCAAGGCAAAGGCAAACCAAGCCTGACTATAGAAATAAAATTTTTAAAATTTCAAGTTATATTATTTCCAACAAAAGGACAAGATTTAATCCTATAAGTAGGTCAGCTACAGCCAGATTTCATCCTAGCAGAGGTTTGGATGCCAGGGCAGGAGTGTCTGGGCTCCTGAGAGGCCTTTATTTTTTCTGAAGGTCACTGCCAGGGCTGCAGTTCTTCCAGCTGTACCTGCTGGTGTCACTGACACAGCTGCTTTGGGAGCTGGTGACAGGACAGCCCCATGCTGGGAAAACATTGGTTTGTATTGGTGCTGCCTTTGGGGTCAAACACTGGGGTGGCAGCAGTGCCCTGTAATTCACTGCTGCAGTGCTCAGAATTACTGTGAGCAGAGCCACAGCTGCTGCTTGAACCCCAAGAGACCAGAAGCAACAGAATAAATTGCAGGAATTCTTTAGCATATTGCTAATATTGTCAGCAGATCCTTTACGCTCCTTCCAAGATATCTTTTCGGAAAGCCTGAGCCCTTTATTTTGTGGCTGATCAGTGGCCTCCTTGTCTAATAATCCCTGTCTCAGCAGAATTGATTCATAATAAACTCAGGTAGATCATGGATATCTTTTAAGTTCTTTACAAGCCAATAAAGGGACTGATTCCTTTCATTATTACAGTACAGATTTATGGCACCTGATCCTCCTTAAAGGATATCTAGCATAAAAAGAGGGATGTGAAATTGAGTTACTGATTTATGAGAATAACAAAATACCCAGATTTATTTCTGTGTATACCAAAGCAAGCACAGTATGGACTCACAAGAGCAAGCACCTTTTTCTCTCTGAAGCATGAATCCATGGCCAGACAGATCTTCATTTTCTCTCATGGTTTTTCACCTCATACGATGCTTTCATAACAACAGTTCTAAAGAAGGATTTTCACTTTTAAATGCACCATTCAAATTTTGCTGATTTAAGCCTCTCATCCAATGTTAGCTGCAGTGTCAGTGTGTGAACACTGCTTTGCTTTTCTAATTATTATCAGGTATTTTGCTAATGCATATCCAGCACTTGCTGTAGGCAAGTTCAACTGGGAGAAAAGCCAGAAATCAGACCAAACGAAGCAAAATATTTCACGTTATTAAAAGACCATTGTGAATTGAATTTTCTGTTTCATTTCTTTCACTGTCACAATCAGAAAGGATTTTATTGTAGTTACAAGAATTTTCTTGTAGTTACTTATTTGGATAGATGTTTTCACTATTTTTTTTATTTTAGTTTTTCAGGGTAAAGTGAATGAGCTAAACACTGTTTTTCTCTTCATTGAAAGTATATTTGGGGCAGATGAAGGTCTAACTGCTGAATTTTTAGCTGATGCTTCTTTTTATTTTTTCTGTCACACAACTCAAACCCCTCCTACATATCCACTATTTAAATTATTAAAGAAACAGTTACTTTTTATTAAAACTGTTAAGAAAAGTGTTTGTTTTTCTTAAAAAAATGAAGAGATTGATGAGATAGGGTGAACATTTTTTTTTGTGCTTTGTTTGACAGTGAACCAACAAACCACAGTTTTGACTAAACCTTCATGCTTTGGAGTATATAAAAGCCAAAACCAAAACCAACATACAAAACAAACAAAAACCAGAGGAAAATAGCTAAAAAGCTATTTAAAAAAAGAAAAAGTTACTACAGATCATCTGTAGGTGAGCTACAGAGAAGAAAGTTTGTTACTCTTTCATTTTTGTCTCTCCCTTCCTCCTCAAATGCAACTTTTAAAATCCCTGCACCTCTTCTACAATGTCCCTTGTTGTATTAAAAAACGTATCTGCATGACCTTGCAAATCAAATAATTTTCTCTGCTGCTCAGCCACTCAGCTACCCAATTCCTCAGTCTGAGTCCTAGTAGCAAAGATTGGAATTAATAAATCCTGATCTTGAGCTCTATTCTACATTCTAAGAGGTATGTAGACACAGCTATGTCTGTTTTTGTTGTAAACAGAGGGATTTGGTACTTCTAACCATGTAATTAGATTTGTTTTAGCCTCTGTGGGATTGAGGTAACTCGATAGCAACTCGAAGATATGGAAGCATTCTGGGTTTTGGCACATCATAAAGAAGAGAGCACAAAAACTCATATTATTTTCTTGTGGAAACCACAAGTGTGGCAGCTGGAATGTGTCAGCTCGGGGTTATGGACTGCAGGAGTGAGTGCTGGGCACGCAGACCCTTAGACAAAGGTGAAAACCTCTTATTATCCACCCAGACAATTCTGTTCTGAGCTGCTTGATGGATCTGCACCCTTCCTGCAGCCAGGCTGTGCCACAGGCAGAGCTCCTCGAGTCATGAGAGCCTGTAAAACCCACAGCATGGAGGAAACCATCAGAGTGATCCACAAAATTACTATAAAATAACAAATCCAAACACTCCTGCTAATATAAGCAAGCAGGCAGACTGTTGGGAAATAATTTTAAGAATTTTAGCTCCATTTTCCTTTGTTTAGAAAGGAGAAATATCTTTGCAGCACCACACCAATTGCTCCTTTTGTCCTTAAATAAAAATATGATGATCCTAGGATTTAAAAATATCTAAAAACTTGTCTGCTAAAATAAAAGAAGAGGATTGGTATTATTAGTAGTAAGCAAATTGAATTTTTTTTTCCCATACAGGTCCCTAAGCTAAGGGGACCATCCATATAAAAATGTCCTTCCAAAACCTTCCATGGTGGCTTATACAATTCTCTGAGTCTGCAGAAGATCTCTGGAAAAACTTGTAGAGACCAGTGAGATCATTTCACTTTTTCTAGATATCACAACTTTTCTACTATTCCAGGTACTCCCCCAGGAAGGTATACATCTGTCACCACAGCAATCATTTCTTGTTTTATAGGAAGGTATAAAGATCCATGAGTTCCTCCCTGTCTGAAAGTGCAGGAAAGGCTACTTAACTCCATGAAAGGAACACAAAAGATCTTTGTTTTTTATAAAGGCTGCCAAGAGATAAAATTCCTCTATTTCATGCACTCTTTCCTATTCAACAAAATGAAAGAAAGCTCTTTTAAATCTGCCTTTAGAAGAAGATGAAAGTAGAAAAGGTCTGATTTAACTAATAGAAGATCAAATGTTTCTTCTGTCAGTGTGGTACAAATCAGTTCTTCTGAAATTAGTGCTTTTGCCTGGGAAGTTCACAGAGGAAATTCAGCTTACAAAAAAGCAGAGCATAAACCATTTCTGACACCTTGTCTCTTCACTGTCACTACCAAGTTAAATGGAAGAAAATGGAACAACTGTACATTTAAAGAGATCCAAAATCTGAATTTTTTAACCTACTTGAACCAATACACTCTTCTACTGAAAGAGGAGCCCTACAGTCCCTATTGTTTACTCCTTCTGATTAACAGATAATAAAAAGGAAAAAAAAAAGAGGAAAAAGAAAAGAAAAGAAAAGAAAAGAAAAGAAAAGAAAAGAAAAGAAAAGAAAAGAAAAGAAAAGAA
>VWZU01010925.1:142063-155239 GCA_013397095.1 Sterrhoptilus dennistouni
GAAAGAAAGAAAGAAAGAAAGAAAGAAAGAAAGAAAGAAAGAAAGAAAGAAAGAAAGAAAAGAAAAGATTCAGTGGAAACAGGGGCCTCTCCAGCTCCCTATGTGTCCTGAAGTATTGTAGGAGAAGTAATCTTCCTCTTCCCTATAGTGTAAACCTGAATAAAGAAGGAAAGTAACATTTGCTCTATGTTTTTCTCTATTTAGGCCTAAAATCCCACCATGTTGTACATGAAAATACCAATACATCTCTACTGTAAACTTCATGCTCAGGAATATTCTCTGAGTCTCTTATGTTTGAGTCACAAAAAGATAAACAGAATCAGTGAAAAAGTAGGGCTGGAAGGGATTTCAGAAAAGTCATCCAATTGCAACCCTTTGCCCCAAGCCAAGAACATATTTCAAGGTTTTAAAATCCATATAGTAATTGTGATCTATTAAGCCAGACTTGTAAACTACCTAAAGGGAAAAGTAAAGCTTTTTCTGCATGACAATATTGCAGATAATGAGGAGTAGGGAAGAGCATAGCTGCCAAAAGTTTGAATACATTTTAATTTGACATATCTTTGGTAAAGAAATGCAAAAAATATAAAAAATGGGATGGATACAAATTGCTGTTTATAGGCTGTCTTGCCTACTACACTCATTGTAAACATCAGCAATTTCCTAATGAAAAAGAAAATAATTGACTTTTAAAGGTATATCTATCATGTTTATCTGTCTACATTTTCATTACATTATTACTTCTAAACACCTCTACTATGTGTTTCTGCCTACCTGAATACCCAGTTAATACAAGAAAATATTCCTTAGCATGTAACTGACACACTCTGTCTCCAGAAAAGCTAGAAGATTTCTTGAAATGCAAATGTCCTTTCAGAAGGACAGAGGTTATAAATCTGTACACCCAACTTCCACTTCCCTGATCCCTAGATTCCTGCAGGAGAGGATTACTGTTTTTCAGTAGTCCCTTCTCCCTCTCTCCTGTGGTATAATTTGGTAATTTTGACTCTACAAAATATCTACAAAATATTACCCTTATTTCTCCCTAAAGCATCCAGAAAAATATATTTCTTAATTTCCCTAGGTAGGTCCTTTCATTGATCACTCACCCATTCTTAGTGTAAAAAGTTTTACCCAGCCTCTCACCTGATCTTTTTCCTTTCTTTTAAACTGGATGTTTCTTTTAACTTTCCCCAAGTAGAGGTCAAGCAGAATGGTTGATGCTGTCCCTTATGTTCCATAAATCCTGCTTCATAAATCTCTCCTCACTCCTTGTGTTCCCTCCTCCAGTTTGCAAAAAACATCCCTGCCCTCCTCTGCCTACACTATGACACAGAGCCTGTGAGCCCTATCCTCACTGGTGCCTAGGCATTATTTCCTTCTACATCCAATGTGTGATTTGCCTTTGAAAAGATATTTTACCTAAAAGTGCCTTCCCCTCATCCATCCTCCTCAACACAACAGCTGATGCAGATTCAGTCTGTGATCTCTGCAGCTCTGTCACCCAACTTTTCTTTGTTCACTTTTTAAAAAAAACTTTAAATAGTACATTGCATTCACTCTTACTGGATTTCATCTTGCTAATACCATGAACTTTCTGCAATGTATCAAAAGCATATTTAATTTTAAACCCATTACCCATCATGCTCATAGCCCTTCCCAGCCCCACACCATCTGGATAGGCACAACATTTCCATTTTATCATTTAAGTCATTAAACAAGAAATTATCTCCCTGCTACAATTGACTCTCATGACATCACTTGCAATTTCTTTCCAGAATAAGACAGCAAATAGGTTCACAGGCCCTAATTGTGCCTCATGCTCCACTATCCAGTTTATGTGGATGTCCCACAGCACTGTGTCAGGAATCAATCACATTTTCTGTTTCTCTTGCACCCAGCGAACCGTGTACCCTGTCAAGAAAAAGCTTTAGATTAGATCAGAGCTGGTATTGTCATTTCTGGAGGAAATGCTCAAGTCCAATTTTTTTCTGCAGCTGAATTTAGAAAACTGAAACATTCTTCATACTTGAGACTCAAAGAGACAGCTCAAGACCAAACTTCAGGCAGGTCCCCCAGGAATTTCAGTCCTTATGGAGGAATTTCAGTCCTTATGGGACATCTCTCTTCTTCCTCACTCTTCAAAATCTTACTGCTGATGTCAATATCAAGCTGTAGTTCATGTTGGTATTATGTTGAACTCAGCTCCACTTTCTACCTTCTGTTCACACATCCTTCCCACTGGATGGTAATGCAAACCTCAGCCACCTGTATGTGAGTGTATACACAGGCCACACAAGCAGATCCAGAGAGTAAAGACAAATTTGAGAGGGAAGAAATTATCAAAGACATCATTAACCAGCCAGCTTCCTGAATTATACTACTGAGAGTAAAAATTACCTTCCAGGCTTTGCATCTGAAACATTCTCAGGCTTCGAAATCCCCCTAGCAATTCTCCTAGGACCTGGACTGAAAAAGCCACAGCACCTGAGTAATAATGTCCTGATCTTCCACCACCAAAATTAGCAGGAAAAGTGTCAGGAGTACAGGAGTGACAGGGTTGATGCTGTCACTTTCAGAGACAGGTAGCCAAACACCCACCTTGCAGCATCTCTGTGTCCAAAAAGTGCAGGACTAAAAAGTAAATAAATGTCCAATCCAACACCAAGCAGGAATCATTAATCTTTTACACAGTGAGTGCTCCTGTGCTACAGAAGCAGAGAGACACTTGGTCTCTATCCCGCACTACCTGAAAATTCTCTGTTCATCCCTGTCTTCTCCTGGTCTTCCTCATTCCAGTCACTTAAACACAGACCTCATACTCAGCAGTCTGCCACAAAATTGTGTATCTGTACTGCCCTGTGGCCCCCATCACTTCAATCCAATTACATTTCGGTGCATAGATAAGAAGCATCAGCAAGAATTGGTTTCTAATTCTGACACTTGTGATAGAGCTGCTATTTACTGCATTGTGTGCAGCAAGCAGCCTTGCTTTGTTGCAGCTCCTTTTTATGATGATCTAGGACAAGCTTTATCAACAGAAGACTAAATTCTTGTTCTGTGGCCTTTCTTCACGATCTGAAAGAAAATTGGCACTTGATATGTCTAAAATAAGTTCCATAATGGCAGCAAAACTGCCATTCACATTCAGTGTACTGAAAATATCAGATAAATGGCAGGCTTGGCTCATGTTAACAAGCTTTGCACTTCTTGTGTTCGTTTCATCTGTGACAAAATTCAGCACTTACAAGCCATTAAGGCTGCATTGTGCGAGTAAGAAATGCAGACAGATATTCTGAAAGAATTTTAATCATGTAATCACTGTACAAGACATTCAGATATTATATGCTCAGATTTTTTGATTTTTTTATCTTTTCTCCTCCTTACAAAACACGCACACAGACAAAATAAAGAGTTCTAAGAGACCAGCTTTTATTTATGCTCGTCAAAACATCTGTTTTGAAGGTGGCAGGGTTGATGCTGCTGTCAGGGACCACACCAAGCCAAAAGGTCATATCCTAAAGCAGAGAGGAAAAGACATGTTACGATGGGATGTTTTCAAGCTCCAGAAATTTATAAATGGTGCCAGAGGCCTTTAGAGCAGCAGGAGCCTGCATGAGCTGTCGCTGGATAAGTCACTCTTTAACTGATATCCAGAACAAAACCTGCCTGAATGGAACATGTCCATTGTCCCCTCCTTGATTTTATTGTTCCTGTTATCTGTTCAGTATGGTGATAGGAAGTACTATCACTTCCTTCCTGTGGACCTGGTGAATGGGGCAGCAATTCAACATTTCAGGGCATTTCACAGAAGAAGAGCAAAGCAGAAACTTCAAAACTGCTCACAGAGCCAAAATATAGGGGAAGCAACAAAGGGGTTAGGAGGAGCTACACACAAGGTTGCTCAGCACATTTCAGCCTCCCAGCTGCCTGCCCTCTGTGAACTCTTCAGTTTTTTAATCCTGCACCCACAAAAACCATGGGAAGGGAGAGCAGTGCAAGCTGAGTAGAAAAATGCCTTGTCTCCTGCCATCCATCTTCAGTCCTATAAAATTTTACCTTTACAAAAAGCAATGCTTCACCTCTGTTTTAATCTGTCTGTCACCGTACAGAACACATGGAGGTGACATCCTCGGGTAGATGATAAAGGGATGAAAATTAAAGAGGAAAGGATCATGGCTTTATGCTGGCTTCACTTCTGCCACTTCAAATTTTCAGTGGGTTTCTGGGCCTGCCAGTTCAAGACAAAGTTATTTCTGAAAACTTGATTTCTGAAAGTCAGAAACAAAAGGAACACTTTTGTCATGGTAGCCATGTTTGAAAGTCAAACAGAAAGTACTTTTAGGCTTGGTGAAATGTAAGAGGAAAAGAGAGAATCTTTCATGGTGTCTGAATTTTCATGCTTCAGAAACTGGAAAGACTAAACACTCTCTGAAAAATCAAAAAGTTCTCAAAATCCACAGCTAAAACTTTTTCTCAACAAGAAAAAAAAAAGTCCAACACTAAAAAGCTCACAAATTAGGCTAGTTTCCATATCCTTTTCATTTCAACAAAAAAAATATAAGTAAGCTTCAGAAAAATTTGGTTATCAGGCCTCTCAATCTCCTGCCCCAAAGGAAGGAGCCCCGCTACAAAAAAAAATCTCAGAGAATAGGTAACTCTTGCAGCTTTTCTTCAAAGCTGTTAAAAGGCCAGCCACTGTATCTGTTTTGAGAGCAGAGCTCCTCAGAAGGCTTTCTAGCAAAGCTTTGCCTGTTTGCTGAGCCAAAAAACATGACTTTAACAACTTGGCAGCTGCAACAAAAGCAAGACCCACTTTGTGTTATCAAAATGACATTTATGAGGCAACTTCTGCTTGGAATCAGAGGGACAGAAACCCTGGTTCTGGTGATGAATTTATTTGGTTTCAGGACTAAGGGTGCTTTTCATTTTGAGGTCTGAGTATTTATCAACCTTAACTGATCAATCATTACAACATCCTAATACTATGACAGGAAAAACATTATGAGACTCTGAAACATTACAAGTGAAGCAGAAGTGATGAGAAATTCCTTTTCTGCTATGGTTTCAGAAGTTATCTCTGGTTCTTGGGTTGACATGAGTTGTAAGACAAAGAGACATATTCTGTCTGTCATGGGAATATGTATTTTTTATTCCTGTTGAAGCACTGCAACATTTCTTTATAGGACTGCATTTAGCCAATGGCATGAGTTATAGCAGGTGTTAGTTTCATCTTAATTTTCTTTAAACTGGATGATTTTTTACCATAAGGATTCCTAAGAAGTCTGTTCACATTATGACAAATGTCAGTGAACATCCATGAGTCACTGCTCATTTGTTTAGACCAGTGGCCTCTGGCTGTCTCAGCTCCTGACATATTAGCCACATGAAAATATATGTTCCCATCCCTAGAGCATTTCCAGAAACACATCTTTGCCTGACTCTTGTGGTGAACGTTCCCACATCTCATTCAGGAGCTTCATGAAAATCATGGGAATTGCAGAGGGAAAGTTTTTCATGTGGAAGGTGTATTTCAACCCTCCTACTTTGGTCCAGAAAAAAGCCTGAAGAAAGACATATCTAGCCAAGGTGTACAAAAAATATAGCTGAAATTAACAGTATGATTTTTTTTTTTTGTGTGTCTATAGCCAAAGGGGTAAGAAAATAAAGATGGTAAATCTCTGTATTTACTTATAATTCCATTCAAGAGACTGGCTCTGAAACAAGGCTAAGAAGCTGCACCATATTTTTTCGTTTTCATTGTGTTGGAAAATCCTGTTGTAAGAATCAGGTTGAAAGAATACAGGAAGTTCTAATTTGCATGCAAAGATGTTGCAAATTCACAGTCAAGCTTTTCCACTTAAGTCAGGCATGTCCAGGGCATTTATTTAAATAGACTCTAAAAAGTTAGATGCTTCTATTGTGTCTTTGCCTCAGCATGAATTTGAATGAAGTGGCACATCAGTGGTCAGAAGTTATTTATCCAAAGCATCTGCCCTGAAAAGCTTCCAGCAAATAATGTCAGAAAACTTCCTAAACCATCCTGGCCTTAGTTAGCTTTTCTTTCCTTGATTCTTCAGAGTCTTCAGTTTGGAGGTGATAAAGACATATGGTCACACTCTCTTCTTGGTTTCCTTCAAATAACAACTGTCTCTGTCTTGTGCCCTGTCTGGCATTTGACCTTTCACAACATAGAAAAGGTGACAAATAACTTTCACTGTTTTCTCTTTGAATGTCAGAATTTAATGTTTTCTGTTTTATTCTTTCATGTATTGCCATCACACTTTGTTTTTCACCTGATCATGACAGAAGCATAGAGGGTACACAGGTGTAATGCATGTAAGATGAAGGGTATAAAAAGTTGTACTAGAGAACAATAAAGTGCTGATGGTTGAAGCCTTCTTCAGTGTCAGCTGTAGCTCCTCTGCCAGCTGTTTTCCCATTTGATTTATTATGAACATAGAAGAGTTTGCTGCAGTCCAAGTACACTTGATATATTAGGTATTGGGAAGCATTTTAAAGTGTAAGAAAGGCATTTGATTCTAATAATAGATGTCCCAGAGAACCAGGATTTATTGTTTAGTTTCATTTTACTGGATTCACCGTAAAGAATATGGGGGGGGAAACAGCAGACACAAAATTTAAGTCTAAATCTGGATGTGAAATGAGGTTCCTCATTAACTTTTGCTGTGATTTCTGATTTCTAAGTAAAACTCTGACACAAATTTTGTCACCATATGCTTCCAACTGCTCATACCAAGCTGGACCCAGAATTACCCATACAGGCATGATCTGCAACATTTTCATCAATTTAGAGACTGCCATGGAACTTCAAAAACTTGCATTTAATTTGCATTAGAATGTATTTTCCAAGCAGATCCTGGATTTACCTAGGCCCACAAATGGAGATGTTTGATTAGCAGTTGGAAGGATAGTGGCAGAACTCCCTTTCCTACCAGCCTGGATCAGGTAGTGGAGCAGGATCATGACAGGGAGGATGTGGAAACAAAAAGGTTCCTTGTCATACCACAGAAGTTCACGGTTCTCATTTCCAAATCCTTACGGCTGCCCAAGTCAGAGTCAAGAGCCTAAAGGAAGTCACGAGATCTCAGCACCGTGGCAATCTTTTTAGTAGTCAAAGAAGAAAAGACAGATCCATCTGGCTAAATATTTTACAAGAACTAGATTTCACATGTAGATGTACTGCTTTATTGTGAGGAATTCACTTATTTTCTAACCATGATGTTCTCAGCTACTACAGACATCAGGAACAAATATGTAACTGGTTATTTCATGCCCCACTTATTTAGATTTTTCTAAAACTGATCAGGATAATGGTATGCTATTCCAGCAAGGAGGAAAAGAAATGCACCTTTTTACTTTAATAGTAAAGCTGATTTGTCCCTGTATCTGTGCAAGATGCAAAAACATTATTGAATTACTGCACATCCAAATACACATTTTTGGGAGAGAAAATGGAATTATTATGTTAGCTTTATTATTCAAGAATGAAAAAGAAACAAGAAAAGTAAAACTGGAATTATAGGCAAATTTCCAAAACTGCTATTGTTTTAGTATTGCAGAGTGTCATTAACAACAGGAGTTGTTTTTTTCCTGGTGTGGATGGTGTGCCAGCTGTATGAGGCATCAGTTAAACCAGAGCAGTGCAGCAGTAACCTACAGGTCTGTTATTCCATGTTTTCCTTAACCTGCTGCTGGTGTTGACAGAGTTACATGACCTGAAATATCTCCTTACTTTCCTATTCAAGGATCTGTTTGGAGCTGCTAGGAGTAGTCTCAGACAGTTTCTGACTAATACCAGTTTTGATCCTTTTGTTTCCTTTACTCAGCCTGTCCAGACCCACTGATCACCCGGGGCTGGGGGAAGCTCTGTCACCAGTGAGACATTCCAGCATGCAGCCCCTCCTGCTCTTCTGTGCTATATGGTAGGTGCAACTTGAACCCCAAAATCTGAGAACCCCAGAGACTTGGAGAATCCTGGAGTCACTGAGGTTGGAAAAGACCTTTCAGATCACTGGGTCCAACTGTGAACACAACACCAAGCCCACCACTAAATCATGTCCCCAAAGGCCACATCCACCCATCTTTTAAATCCCTCCAGGATATTTAAAGCCCTCCCCAGGACTCCATTCATTTTGGTGTCACCTTCTCCAGGTGTCAGCATCAGAGATGGGGTTTATGCAGTTCAGCTCTTCATTCTTCTCACCTGCAGCCTCTTCCTACACTTAGCAGAGCACTAGTCTGCAGCTAGGACTCATGTTTGCACGTGGTTCTGCCTTTCTCATCTCAAAATTTCTTCCTTGGTGTGCTTCAGAGAAAGTATCCTATGAGTTAGAATAATTCTGTATACTTTTAAACCTTGTTAGCAAGCCCACTACTTGCTAAGAGCTGAACAGACAAAAACATTTGACATTAAAAAGCTGCACTCAAAGACAGCGTAGATTTTTCTTACGTGTGCTAGTTTTTGTTTGCTTTGCAAAATAACATCCTGGGCAATTGTGCCTTGGCAAGGACTGGAATATTTAGTAGCAATGTTACTGAGCCTTGAGTACCTGATATGGTTTAAAATACATTTGGCCAGATATTGTCTGTCTTGTCCAACCAGCAGCTCAGGAAAAATTGTAGTGCATCATCAAATAAGTCAATGCATTTAGTTGCAATCTTATTCCTTAACGACCTTGCCTGTTTAACTAACTAAGGAATTTCAGTCTTTTGCTATAAAAAATATGTGGAATTGTCCCATCACATTCCAAGAAAGTTGTAAATATTTTAATTGCATCTCCATCTCCAAACTACTATGAGACCTTTCATAAATTGCTGCAAATCACTAAGGTTCATGCATTCCGAATACTCTAGCTTTTGGAGGCACAATCTGGATCCAGGCACCGCTGACTAATCATAGAGGGCTCCTGCAGCCAGAGTTTTCAGCATGCAGCCTGCTGCCCACAGATTACTTTTGTGAGGTGATGAGAGAAGCCCTTCATTCAGCCAAAAAAGCCACCCAGTCCTCACAGTGCTCTCAAGTAACATAGAGCAGGAAACCTATGCCAGGGATAAAGGACAGAAGTGGAGCATCTCCTAAAAAATAAACTCATGGTACCAGGCAATGCTGGAAGATTAGGAAAGATGCAAATATAACCCATTGTGATAACATACTGCTCATTTTTAATACAGGAACTGCTAATCTTAAAAGATATTTTGTCATCTGAAACAAGTCCCTCCTTGTAGGAATGCATTTCCACACCTGAACAGATGTTTTTATATAGGGAAGGTTGAAGACTCATCCCAAAACCTTTTGAGGGAAGAACACTAGAAGTGTCTTTGATCTCCTGACAGTAATTGGCTCAGTGCCAAGACAAAAACACTGATAGGTCCATTTACCTTTTCCTCAAAAAAGTGACTATTCTCTATCGGGCTGTTTGCCAAAAAACCCACCTAAATCATCCAGTACTAAAGGGAGGGCAGGAAGCTTCTCAGTGCATTCTTGAGATACAGCAGGTGTATGGGACAGCACTCATGCTTTTTCATTAAAAGCCTGTGCTCCACTTTGTTCTTTGTTTTTGTATGATTTTCTTCTTTTATTAAAACCTTTATTCTTTTTCAAGACATGCTCAACCATGCCATCTCGTTAAATTCTTTAAGCCATTTTCTGTAAGGTGCTGGACACCCTCAGAGGTACTGAACCCCTTGCAGAGCTAATTCTGCCTGGCTCTTTGAGAAATTCAATACCTCCTAATCTGAATATGTTATAGTAGCCATTACTACCATATTTGTAATACTTTCAAGCCCCTTTTCTTATCATTGTTTAAACATATGGATCCCCTTGAATATCAAGTCAAGCACAAAATATCCAGCATCCTCCATTAAAGTATCCATGTAATGCCTCAGAAGAGACAAAAATCCCCAAAACAATTGTAGGGTAGAGATTATGAACCTGTGTTTATAACCACATTCTACCAACTCAAGGAAGAATAAATGGGTCAGTAGAGAAACAACAACACAATCTCTCAAAGGAAAGAGGGCAAACTTTGAGTTCATGTAAACTGCAGCTTCATTAAAGTCAGGGTATCCAGGCCTGTGTACACTAGAAGAAAATATGGCTCTGGATCTCTTCTTCTTCTTCTGGTGGGGACCATATGGCAAACCTTCACATGACTGAGCTCTCTTCATAAATGAATGCCTGTGTAAAGCTGACTTTTTACACGGGTTTCCTGTTTGTGACTTGAGTAACATCCATGAATAATTCATGATGGAAAATTACAGATTTACAGTGTTTTTCCATCATTTTACCACCAGACTTGTGCTCAGCACACACAGGCTGTACTGCTTCTGGAGACTTCAGTAGGCAAGGCAACATGCTTCCAGTGGAAGAAGTACTGGTTTGGGTAACACCTTTCAATGCCTTTCTCACATAATTCCTTGAATTATGGCAACACAGTAAAGGACAAAACACTGAGAATGAAGACAAGGATGCCAGACCATTAAATCTGCTGTGGGGGCAATTTGATTTACATGCAGCTTATAGCATGGGGAATGCAACAGGTCATCATCCTCTAAATTATCTGAGAGATGTTTTTCACCTGCTGCCTCACATTCAAGATCACCTATGGCACAGGGCAAACTGCAGCACTGCCCAGAGGGCTTCCCCTTTTCAACAGAACCACTTATTTCACTCAGTTAACCACAGCAGACAGAGAGATTCTCAGTGCACAGGCTTTTAATGAAAAAGCATGAGTGCTCTCCCTACCTCTCCAGTTGCAGAGCATGCCATTCCCCTGGTATACATCCCTTTGGCACTGCTAGCAAAGGCAATCAATCAACTGTGTCTCTGGCTACAAAAACTCCACATAATTATTCTGAATTTTTAATTGCAACCCTTTTGGTGTTTGTCTGTTTGAAAAAAAAAAAAAAAAAAAAAAAAAAAAAAAAAAAGTAGATTTCCCAGTGTGCTATATAAAGGAAAAGTCTTAACCTTATTTTTAATTTTTTCCTCTTTTTTTCTCATTTTTAATCTTTTTTTCCCTTTTCCCTTTTTCCCTTTTGCTTTGTTTTTGGGTTTGTGGGGGGTTGGGTTTGTTTGTTTGTTTGTTTGAGTTGGGGTGTTTCTTTTGCTTGGTTGTGTGGTTTCAAAGTTTTTGAGGGGTATGGGTTTTTTGCTTGATGGTTTACTTTGGTATTTTGGGTTTGTTTGGTTTGGGATTTTGGCTGGTTGGTTTGTTTGTTTTATGTTGTTTGTTTGGGTGGGCTTTTTTGTTTGGTTTTGGTTTGTTGGTTTTGGTTTCTTTTTTCTTGTTGGAATTTTTTTTTGTCCTGCCCTAAGATGCTGGCCTTTTCAGCAAAGATCCAATTCTTCAAAATCAGTTAGTTATTTTGGACTCTCCATTTTAGTGTGTCCCACATCAGATACATCAATATTACCTCATTTTCTGAAATAGCTCAGTACTCAGACTTGGAAAATTGGACCTTCAGGATAACCAGTCAGTAATCCTCAGTTCTTATTTTACTCCCTAGCCCTTCAGCCACAAATCTCTTTTTCGATGAGAGAGACTGAATTTGTTTCTTCAATGACA
Source organism: Sterrhoptilus dennistouni (assembly GCA_013397095.1). Lineage (NCBI taxonomy): Eukaryota > Metazoa > Chordata > Aves > Passeriformes > Zosteropidae > Sterrhoptilus > Sterrhoptilus dennistouni. Next base: position 153,655 of record VWZU01010925.1, read on the forward strand.
TATTCATTTACTCATCAAAGGGAAAAAAAATGGGGAATCAAGACACAAGAAAAAAAAAACACCACGAAGCAGCAACAAACCATGAGTCAGATTTGAGTCTGCAAGGAACTGTCTGGAGTCAGGGCCCTACTAAATCCAAGCCATCACACATTGATTAAGAACAGACTCATTTATTGCCTACAGGATTTTTTCTAAAAGTATTTCAATCCAAAATTCAGTTTTGAGAAGGAGAAGGAAGTTGGTGAGTCATCAGTCAGCAAATCTAATCTACCCATCAAACTTTAATTCTGCCAGCAGTGCCTATGCAGGTGGTTAGAGAAGGACTAAAGCACATAGGTTTGACATGTAATATATGTGTATACAAAATAATTCATGCAAGAGAATAAAAACTACAGCATTTGTATAACCAAAGCCAGTGACAGGGAAAAAACGACTTGCATCAAGAAAGAGAGATTCACCAAGCAAGGATAAGCTGTCTCCACAAATGTTTATTCCAAAGGATTTTTCCATCTGACAAGGCCCCAGTGATATGCACTCGATATGCACCAATGATAAGATAATACTCGTCACCAAAGATGTTTATTCCAAAACAAAAATTCCAGGAAACTTTTTGTCAGACCAGCAGCAAGAAAAGGGAAATACATGAATATGCTGAAAGGATATGAGCAGCAAGTGGAACAAAGAAGCCCCGGCTCAGCTGAAAAAGTATAAAACAGGACCCTGTGAAACCAGGAGTGGTGAACCACGGAGATTTGAAGTGATAGATTTCAAATCTGGTTCATCCAGTGCCAATCACCTGGCTTGAAACTGAGTTGTTTGTGGCTTTTCCCAAAATTTATACTTTGATTATTTAATAAATTCTCTTTAATTATTAAATTGGCTAATTCATTTATAAGAGACAGGAGTAGGACATAAGACAAATCTAAACAGAAAAGAAACCCCAAACAAACAAAAAACCCAAACCAACCAAAACATGTCTTGGGGATTTGCAAGTTTTCTGGTTTTTTTCTCAGAAATGAAATGGTTTTGCCCTCCTTTCACTCCTCTAGCTCCAGCAGCTAAAAACTCCTTGTCTTCACATAGTCACTGTGCCCTTCACCAGTACTTGTTTCCTTCTTAAGTCAGAGAATGCAGCATCTTCTGCTTTTTCCTTGTCACTAGAACCAAACACCTCAACTAAAAATAGGCAGTCAGAATAGTCTAGATAAAATTGCTTTGCATTGCATAGCTTGCCCATAAGTACTTGCTGTCCTCAAGTATGGGATGAAAAATATCAATATTGCAGCTTTCTTAACTGGTAATACTCTCACTTTTTCTTCTCATTCTTATTTTTTGTGTTTCATTTCCTTTTTGATTACAAGCCTCTGTTTTCTCAGTATTTCACCTTGATTCTTGAATTTGTGGTGGGGATTCCCCATTTTAGATAAGATGCTGAATGTTATCCCTTAGCTACACTGACACTAACCTGAAGAGAGGAAAGTGAAATTATCAGGTCAGGAATATAAAAAGGTAGAACAAAAGTATTATAATATGAATCCACTACAAACTTTTCATAACTGGGAAATCCTTCCACAAAATGCCATAA